>OX411306.1:149287933-149602933 GCA_948150685.1 Rhaphigaster nebulosa | reverse complement strand
TTTCCGTCTCTTTAAGCGCTATTAAGTGCTATTTTTGATTTTTCTTAAAAAAACATTGTTCAAATCTTATACGTGAAAAAAACTTTTCGACAGGTTTATGAATTTTTTTCACCAGATTACTACATACCGATTTTATCTAAAACATATAAAATTTATTTCTACAATTATTCTCTTAATTATCACGTCGAGATAGCCATTAGGAAATTTATTTAAAAATTAACATATTTTTTCTATCATCATTTGAGACCAGTTAATTACCTTTTGAGTTAGGTACTTTTTTTTTTAGTTTCACTCGAGACAAGTTAATAAAGATATTTTAATGTTATTACAGCTTCAACTGTCAAATAAGTGTTACACATTAACATTTTCAATAAAAATTTCAATATGTAAAGAGAGAGAGAGAGGGTGATACGAAGATTTTATGATGTGAAGATTCAAAACGTGTGTTTGTCAAGTTAAATTTTCTACTATTCAAATTATAATTGGCTATATTAAATTCATATTAAAAAATATTTCATACCTAAATACTGTGAAAAGTTAAGTAAATAATCCATTCTTTGTTGGAGATTCAAGAAGATTTTAAGACATCTTATACTGGTCTTTTATAATTTACATTTTAAGTGGCATTGTTTCGTTAAGGCGTGCTAAATAGTCTTAAGAGCCGTTGGGGGAGAATAAATTCAATGCTAGAAGGAACAATTGAATCTTTTACAGTTCAATAAACAAATATTGTCTCTGATCGTTTTATTCATCTTTGTTCAAGTTTTTTTTTTCCTTCTTATTTCATTTAGAAATATATTTACTTGTTTTTATTTTGAGTTTTTACGAAAGGAAAATGACCAGTCAAAGCTAAATGAAACTCGATTTTAATTAATGATGCTTAAATATACAAGTAGCTCATGTGTAATTCATAACGTTTATAATTAATCCTTCCCTTTATGGCTTAATCTCTTCCAGATTTTCCGCAATGGAGAGAATTTGGATTAGTAGCTTCCATATAGCTCAGAATGAAGAGCTACAGTAAGAAGGAGTTCGTAGAAAAAAAATAATGTGCGATGAGACATTCTAAAATTTGAAATATTTAAAAAAGATATTGAAATGATAACTTATGAAAATATTTGGCGAATTATTGATGTTTTACGAGGATTCATTGTACAAGGATAACTCTAAAGCTAATCTTGAGCGACACTTTTGCATAGTATTTTCTTTTAGTATGTAGATGAATTTCATAATTTTCGATTGTTCAAAAAAATAAAATAAATAATCACAGAATACAAGAAACAAAAAGAAAATTAATGGTACTATATTTCGTATTCAGAGCATCATCCTTTTGAATTTGACGCTGAGAAATGATTTGAGCTAAGAATTCAGAGAAAGAAATCATGCGTCATTAATATCTTTGTGTTTGATTCCTTTAATAAAGACAATCAGTATGTTATTATAATGATCAAAGTACATTTACTTTATATGCGATATCAGTCTTGAGTAAATATAAATATAAATTTGAAAATTCAGCACATAAAAGGTCTCTAAAGCATCAAACTCCATTATAAAAATTAGTTTTTAGATTTAATACTTAGTAGATATAATAAATTATCAATTTGAACGAATAAATAACTTTTTTTTTTAATTTTCAGTAATAATATATGAAATCTCCATAGCATCAAACTCCGTTATAAATTTCAGATTCTAGATTTAACTTTTAGTAGGCATACAAAATTATGAATTATATCGGAAAAATAGTTTTTCTTTTTTTAATTTTTCATTTGGAACATGTTTGTTTGGGAACCAAATAAAAATTTGATAATTCAACGCATAAAAGGGATATATTTTTTATAGACATCCAAACCTGGTCCCTATTATTTTTATTGAAGCAGTGTCAGAGGCACAACTTAGGCAAGCAGATATTTTTGTATACCTACTAAGAGTTAAATCTGAATGCTGCATTTTATAATGGATTTTGATGATATAGAAATCTCTTGCTTGTTAAATACTCAAATATTTATCTGGCACCCAACAGAAATATGGTAGCAGGAAAATTAGGAAAAGCACTATTATTTTCGCCATAATTAATAATTTTTTGTACTTACATAGTGTTAAATCTAAGAACTGAGATTGATGTCTTAAAGATCTTTTTTGAGTTGAATTTTTATCTGGTCCCAATAGATATTTTGTGGTTGGAAAAGTAAAAGAAACTAAACAAATAATTTTAAGTACAAAAAAAAAAATGAGTTTCTGAAATTGTTTCTACTTTGAGAAATTACATTAAGATAGGCAAAAAATAATTTATTTGTAGGCCAGAACGCACTGAACACTATTCAGTTTATACGAAAGGCCTAGGACAATCTAGTGTGGTGTAATTAAGAAAACTGCACATATTTGCGAATCCCAGAAATGACTGAAAACGGCTGCCATTTGCAAACCGGTTACAATTAAAATTTATTTGAACTACCAAAATGGTCCCACAATCAATAATATTTGTATATTATATTTTTACAATCCATAACCAATTATTTTTTTTCTGGATCACTTAGAATGAATTGAACCAATTATGTAAGTATATAATATTTTTTCATTTTTCTTCAGTTCCAATGCTGTCTGAATTCGCGAAACATCAACAGGCTAGTTTTTTTAGCGACTCAAGGCTTTATGTGAGGAATCTTCCATTTATATCATAAAACAAAAACTATTTTATATACTTATAGTATTTTTTTGTTTGTCTATAACTGACAATTCCACGGGATGAAAAAAATAATAATAAAAAAAAATATGGTCACTCCTGAAATATGCTTCAGGTCTCATTGATATCAGGTATGAGGTTGCTATGTTTTATCTAGGTTAAGTTGAGCTTGATATTTATTTAGCTGCTAATACATTAGTCTATATATACAGGGATGCCATTGGGCAATCATTGAGGATGATTATCCCAAAATTATGTAAGATTATGAATAATTAGGAATTACTTACTTTGTCCTCTAAATTGGATACCTTTCCAAGAGCCTGATTTGTTGTTACCATTATTTAATAGTTAACCAAGATAATGTTCCTACGTTTATGTTTAATAATAATGCTAATAACCATAATGCTAATAAAATGTATTGCTATCATACTTAATGAAATATATTCAAATTAATAATGGGCATGGTTACTAAAGAACAACCTCCTTTCTAACATTTATTTTTATTCCTCAAAATTAAAATAATAAACTGTTACAATAAACTGTTAAACATGGAATGATTGAGACTAGCCATTAACTGTTCTAACATAAATCTCTTATTTGTAATAATTGGTGTTGATAGTCCCTAAGAATCTCTCCATCGGGTTCCCCTGCATATCTTAAGTCATGGAGCCAGCGCATCTGTCATCTTCAGAGGAAGACCTATTAGTTGTTCAGCCCTCAAGCGCGATCAGAGAAGAAGCCCTGCGTCAAGCGAAATCAGAGAGGATGTCTCTTTTTTCCTGTCTCCTCAGCTTTTCTCCCCTTTTCTCTCTTGTTCTTCCTAAGAGGAGGTCGAAGACGTTGTTCGTTGGTTAGATCCCCGGCACCCTTGTCATTATTGGCCGACTAGTTTCATAGAGGGGGGAAATTCTGGATGGCCCACCCCTTGTCCTGACTCCATCCCTTGGGTGGTCCGATTTCCGCGAATGCATTAAGATAGTTCTAATTGAATGACACCCTTCCCAGGCCGCCTCCATTTTTTCCTCGAGGCCAGCCGTGACCCAAGGGGGACTGTTTTCTTAAAATTGATTAAGTCTTTCAAGACAAACCACTTCTCGGTAGGTTTTTAAATTAACTTACTTCTTATATAAAAGCTGTGGTGACATCTATCATCGCCTGTCAGTTACCTTTCTACCTACCTGCTCATCCCTCGTTATCTTTTTTTCGCATCTGGTGCTTGTTATATAATATAAGGATAATATTGTCCAATATCAATACATATTAAGGTAATGCTAAAGAAATATTCAGTTTCTTCAATCTAACGTTTTTGAAAATCTTCTATGTCTTGTCCGTAATGGAAGTTCAGAAAACAATATGTAAACTCAGTGAACAGTTTGAACCTAAAGCTATCAAAAGAGGTAACTTTCAATAAACCCCATCCCTAAGAAGCTGATATACTATCACTTAGTACAAATATGATTTTATTAGGATATTTAACAATGCTTTTTGTGATGGTTTATCATGGCCTTCTGCCATCTTATATAATCTTAAATTTTTTGGTGAATAATCTTTACCTTATATTTAAGCCTCAGTAGATAGCATTTTCCAGAGCACATGCCAGCCAAATTAAATGTGCTGCATTGATTCTATTGTTATTCTACGCATGCGACTTCATGCACCCAACAGCTTTAATATTATTATTCATATTTTTTTTTTTTTTAGGTTACAATATATTAATATAAACGGAAGCTGAAGTTGATGGTAAAGGACTGACTGGTCAAATGAGACACTTTACGGGAAAATTATTTGTGGTAGGATTTCAGAATCTCCTAAATCATATGCTAAAATTACCACCATAAATTCTAAAACACTGCGAATCTTCCGAAATATAGTTAGAATTAATATTATGCTGATTAATTGCAGCTCACGGAGCATGGCTTGAATTAAGCATGGATTATAGCAAGCAGATTACGGAAAATCCCCTGATATTATGCACTCCTTTATCCGTTTGGCGGAAAATGTAGGATGAAATATTCTTTGACAACCAACTGATGGGTAGTGTATTAATATTAATAAGTACTTAGAGTTAGCTGTTATGTTTTACAATATGAATACACATTCTGTTTTCTAGTTAAAGTTTTTTGGTAAGATTCCTTATCCAGTTACTTTTTCAGCTTTCTTCGACTGTTGTAAGTTTTTTAATGGCTGTAATTTAAATATATTTAGAAGTTTTCCCCACATTTTTGATGGAGGTCCTGAGGTTTAGTCGTGTATATAAAGTCATGTTTTTTGTGTACCTCAGTGATTCTCTCTCCTAACCGTTTAACCGTTATCTGCGAAAAAATGATAATTAATTTGTATAAATTAACATAATAATTTGTACACACACACACACACACACACACACACATATATTATATTTTTTTCGGTTGGCTTTTTACAGACCTGTAAGATCTTTAGCTGTAAGATCTACCAGCTTACTCCACCTCTATTTACTTGTGCAATGGCTTTCCAGTTTATTACGCTTTAAGTTTATTATATATGTGTTCAGCCGCGTCCTTCTTTACCCTACTCACCCAACTGAGTTTCAACCTCTCTCTGAGTCTAGTTTCTACAACGGAGGCGTTCATAGTCAGAAAGAGGGGATCTGTGGGTACCTTCTTGCCACATTTCCCACCTATTGTAACCTTTTTGCTTTCATATCAAGCGCGATCGATTGCTGCGTTTCGGAGATTATTTCTTCATTCGTCTTTCTTCTCCAAATCTCTGATTTATCCACTATCTCACTATTCGCCCCCTATCACCTTTAGAACTTTTCGATCAAAATTTTCAACCTTTTTCTCAAAGTTGCCCGTAAGACACAACGACTCACGGCCATACATCACTACAAACATTATGATCTAGTTATAAATTCGTGAGATCTTTAATCTTAGGATATGGGCTACTTAGAAAAAGGCTTTGTACGCGCTGAGGATTTTTTGGTCGACTTCACTGAGCTGGTCATTAATGGAGGTTACTGTGCTTGAAACTGTCCACTTTCAGGAAGGTTTGAGGTCCTATACTTATAATTTCTTCTTGACGTATATTTCGGCTTACAATAATATATTTTGTTTTGTTTTAGTTTACTTGTAAGCCTATATCTTCCGCCGCTGCGATCAGTGAGAAGACCAGCGCCTGGGCCAGGTATTTGTGAATCATTCCTACACAGCAGCCTGCGGGATTACCTTCTCCAATACCAGGTTGAATAGCATCGGGAAAAGGCAATCTCCTTGGCGAAGTTCTAATTTCACATTGAACGCTTACGTCATCACATATATATATATATATATATATATATATATATATATATATATATATATATATATGTGTAATATATAATTATATATATATATATATATATATATATGTATATATATACTTATATATATATATATATATATATGTGTAATATATAATTATATATATATATATATATATATATATATATATATATATATATATATATATATATATATATATATATATACATAGAATAGAATAGAAGAAGAAATTTATTCTGGGACTAGGTCCCTTAAGAATAACACAATGGAACAAATAAAATAGGAACAATATCTGACCATAAGATTACAAGATAAAGATCAATTAATTTTACAATATTTTCAATAAAATAATGAGCAAACAATATATATTTTTGTTTTGAAAAAAATTAATAATGTTAATCAAAAATTAAAAAGTAAAAGAAAAAATAATAGAAAAAGAGAGAAAATGAAAAATAGAAAAATAATGGGCTGATCAGCAATGTTGAAGCTAGTGCATTAAAAACTATTATTTACTTCTGATATAGTTGTTAATTTTCGATTGCAATTTCATAATCAGCGAGCATCATTTTGGAAAGAAAGAATGTGTTGGAAAAGGAGGGATTTGAATGAAGATAGAGAAAAAGCATGGCGGATATTAGAAGGAAAGGAATTTCAGAGGATAGAGGAGCTGGCGAGAAAGGAACGTTCGAATGTTTTGGTTCTATGGAAAGGAGTATAGAGGTCTTGTTTTCTGTGCGTGGACCGAGGATTTAAATTGAAGGTGGCTGTAGACGGGGACAGGGTGCTGGGTGGTGATAGTTTGGTATAGGAAAGAGCCCAGGAAATATTGTCTACGGTTGGAGGGGAAGAGCCACTTAACTCGCCGTAAGTGTAGGCCACATATGAGCCCGTCCCGAGGTACCGAAGACAAATTTTAAAAAGCATCCTCGAGAGGCTTCCGTATACCACACAGCCATAGTCAAAGTGGGGAAAGATAAGGGAGGATGTGAGGAGTTTACAGGTAGGTTGTGGGAGATGTCGTGAACGAAAGAATAACTTAAGTGTACTTATCGACAGTCGGAAAATTTGGGCGAAATGGCAATTCCAGGTAACTGTTTGGTCGATAACAATACCCAAGTTTTTAATTGAGGAGCTGAATGTGATGGGGTGATCCTTTAGGATCAGATTAGGAAAGGTGGCATTGGATCTAAGGCGGGAATTGGTACCTATGGCAATGACCTGAATTTTCATAGCGTTTAATCTTAATCAATTGAGGTTTTTCCAGGCACTGATTTTATCTAGGAAAGGAAAATGGATTTGAAAGTCGTCGGCGTAGAAGTGGTGGGAACAATGGTGGATTGGGTGCATCTTTACAAGAGGGGCGCGTTATCACTTCTTCCTCCCGATCTTATCCGAAGATCGCCGGACTAGCATACTCTAGCCCCATTTGTGCTAACGATATATATACATATTTATATTAGGAAGTCATTTAATTTATAGGCTTTGATTAACAGCATAGTTAATTTTATTTGAAAAAAATGAAATTTGATGTCATATTTATAAAGAATAAAGGAATTTTGAAGAAACAATACACAAGACACTTTTTTGGAAATTCATTCAGGTGACTGAACAAGCATCTCTTGAGAATTATAAACTAGGTGTATATATTCATCCTAATTCTTCACACTCTTCAGTTCTGCTGAAATGTTTTTACTTCCAAATAAAGTTTAAAATGTTTTTATTTATTGTATCCTACTACCTATAACTATTTACTGAATGTACAAACACGGAAATAATAATAGATATCAAAAATAGATATTGGGATTCGGAAGTTAGGCGCTGTTTAATACGAGTTTTATAACTCACCTTGAAAGTGGGCTATTGACAAGTTAAAGAGAGGAGATTGGAGGGAGAGTGGGTGTATAAAACTGGACTGGCGGAATAAAGCCGGTTATAGCAGAACTTGGGGATTAGTTAATGAAGGTGGGCAACCAATCCCTCGGTCGATAGTATATAGTACCTATCGCATCTCATCAACTCCTACATCCATACTTGTTATCGCTCTGATTTGCAATGCCTTGCCTATCAACAGCCTTGTTGCAGCTTGATTAAGTTCTTCGTAGCACTAAATGTGAATGCCATAAGAAAGTGGTATTCGAAAAATATAATATAATTGTTCGAGAAGTATAATTTTTCTTTTTTTAATATAAGAAAGTCTTTTTTAGTTTTAAATTCGTTGTATGACAATATTTTGATGTTTTACTTTATTTTATTTTAGCATTGACTTAATTTTTTTTTTTATTGCATGTGTTTTTTTTTTTTTATGTTAACGTTATATTATAAACTTAATTATATTTTATTTTAGAAGTGATGGGCGAAGGATGCGATGACAATTCCAAATTATAACTAATTTTTGTTGACCAGACACGTTCATACGATAAATAAAAAGCAAACAAATGCCCGAGTATTTTTGGTTTTATTTAAATTACAGTCGACGTTTCGACCAAGCCATGCCGTATGGTCACCTCAGATCTAGAACGGCCAGATTAAACTAATGAATAGTTTAAAATAGTGAGCACTGTGTAAACTTTTAGACTACTGAGTAGCTAGAATATAGTAAGCTACTACACAACTAAGAGTACTATTTGCTATAGCCCTCATGACGGCTTCATCAGCCGAAATTAAATTATACAAAATTAATTAATAAAAAATATGTTAAACAAAATTGAAATGCTACAATAAAAAATAATTACGCCAGCTAGCAAATGATGTCTTAGCGTATTTTGGTTCTCCCTTTTTTTTTCCCGTTGATCTTTCACAATATTTTGCTTCCATTTATAATATTTTGTCATTATGTACATTTATATATGAGAATTATAATTTATAATTATTTTATTAATTTATTATATATAATTAAGTATTATATAATTAATTAATTATTATATAATTATAATTATATTTATATTATTTAAAATTCACAAATTTTAAATAATTTTTATTTGCAATAAAATACAACTATAGAAAAACAAAAAAATCTAATTTTATCATCCTGATTTGAAAATCTTTTTTCTAAATCAAGGAAAGAAGATAAGAAAACATAAGTTGTTCATTTACGAGTATATATACCTATAACATATATATATATGTATGTTGGGAATATTTCAGTACGTAAGAAAAAATAATTTTTTTTGTTTGTTTTTTTATGAATCTCGTGAAGGCATAAAAATAGAGTCGACAGGAAAGAATTATCGGTGATGTAAGATGTAGGTCGTGTATTTTCTGGGTTTACAAGAAGTCGTTTTATAAATTGACATTGATGAACTGTATAGTGTTATAACTTTTAATTGAATATAAATAAATATATATATATATATATATATATATATATATATATATATATATATATATATATAAACAACATTAAGTAGTTATTATTAGATCATCTTGAGGTAATATTACTTGGGAAGGGCTCATTCCGTGCCCTGTTGTGAAGGATACTGAATTCAAATAGTGAGCTTGATGAAAGGGCCTGGAGGACCAAAGGGCCAGCCTCCTCTTTGCCCCGTAGCTGATTATTGAGCCTTTGCCAAGCGATCGCTACTTTTATTCTGTTAATTGGGCCAGGTGTTAGCTAGTGATTTACATGGTATTAGCTCGGTCTTTGAATGTCGGAGCAGTAATTCAAGGCCTTCCTGGCTTTGTGCTATATCTGCGTGGACCAATAGCTTGTCTCTCTTGGGAGAAGTCACTCTTATATTACAATCAAATTGGGAAAATATATCAACATTTCAGAGTGACAAATAATCTATACAATATAGAAGCTCCGATTTTTCTTAAGTTCGAACTGAATAACAATGAGTTTAAATCTTTATTAAGACTGATTGTGAGATTTAGATCATTTTTCAATAATTAACTACTACGATACTAACTTAA
Source organism: Rhaphigaster nebulosa (assembly GCA_948150685.1). Lineage (NCBI taxonomy): Eukaryota > Metazoa > Arthropoda > Insecta > Hemiptera > Pentatomidae > Rhaphigaster > Rhaphigaster nebulosa. The sequence goes on along the minus strand of OX411306.1, from coordinate 149,593,042 downwards.
CAACTTTTCTTCTTTTTTCAATCTTTGAGCGAAATCTATTTAAAAACGCAATTTTCAAATTACTAATACATCATACAAATGTCACAAGAAGAGATCCTTATCAGTGTCAACCCTGTAGACATAATGTTTCGTTAATCTTAGGTCATATCTTATTGATCATCATAAATTGAGTTGTCGATCTTTACCTATATATTTATAGTTTTTCACTTGATTGAATAACTAGTTATTACAATGAAATTTTATGTTTTTAATAATCTACTCTCTACTTTTGGATCACAGTAAATCCAGACTTCCACGAACAAGTCTGGAGCAATAATTCGTAAAATCGTTTTGGTTGGTTTGGTTGAAATACGTGTGTGTGTTGTGTGTGCGTACGATACGATATAATATGATCTGGTTAAATACATTGAATAAGTGACACGAAAAGACATAAGTCTGCATCCGGAGAGAAGCATAACCGGCGTCTATCTCTTACTGAAAAAAAGATAGTGAGAAAAACGAGTAATTGACGAGATGACTGGAATCACTTCACAGTGACACTGATGTAGATCTATTTAAATGTCATAACAAATTTAATAGTTCCTTTTGGAGAATCCTTCAGAAATATAAGGATAATTCGATCTGAAGAACCATTAGGGTGTTAGCCAGTTTTTGTAAATATAACAGCACCTGAGTCTAGCTTGTCTAAGAAGAAATTGTCTATTGTGTATTTTGAGAAGCCGACAACCCTGAAGTACAACACCTGCGTTCATTAAAAACTAGTAAAGGATCCGAGAAGAGTTAAATTAAGTTATAGAGATTTTTGGAAATACTTTCGGACGCCTAGAGCAGCTGCCACAGAGGGAGGAGCCTAAGCGCGAATACCTCTCTTACTAGTAGTATTGGCCAATAATAACGACGTTGGAGACAGAAACTCCACCCCGAAAATTTTATGTCCAATCATAAAAATCATCTATGCCCTACCGGTGGAAGCGGTGGGAACAATCGAAAAAGAGGATTTAAGCCCAGGATAAGTGGAGAGCGGGGACTCTGGATACTACACGCGGAGAGGGACTCTGGCACAGGCTGGGAAGGACTTGTGAGAGTTGCTCCTGGCCGGAATGCACCCTTGTCCTGATGATAAGAGATACTATAAGAGATGATACTTCCTAATTAAGTAAATATATATATATATATATATATATATATATATATATATATATATATATGAGGTAAGTTTTAATAAAATAAAATTTATTTTTTTAAAGAAAGTTGTTGCTCCTTATCCAAAGCCATTATAAACTCTAATAATATAATAATATCAGTAGTCCTGTAAGTGTGGGTATTTTATATTGACTAATTAGTGAATAATAGTGAATACAAGACAGGCCCTTAGAGAAGTGTCCAATTTTGAGGACTTAAAAAGTATTTTCTATTTATTCATATATATAGACATAATTTTGGAATAATCATCTTCAATGATTACGCAATGGCATCCCTTAACAAATAAACATTATAACATCACATTTAATATATAACTGAGGTCACCATAGAGTAAAATCATAGCAATATATATACATATAGTTTCACTTACTTTTATAGATTTTTTATAATTATTATCATTAAGAATTTAATTATTCTATTCAGCTACTTGGGCAATAACAGCAGTTAGCAGTACATTTACCTTAAAATCAAACAACAAATATTAATTTATTATTTATATTAATTATATTAATTATATAATTAATAATTTATATAATTATATTAATTATATTAATTAATTTAATATTTACTCATTTTGTCAATAAATAACTATCTGGATTTTTTTTTTAAATAAAGTGATAAAATAAAGGAGAATTAGTGTGACTCAGCACTCATTAAAGAACTACTCTGTAACAACGACTTTTCTGAAAAATCAATATTTGTGTGTTGTGAAAACATCTTCGATTGCTGATAACGAGAATCTTACTTTTTAGGTAGTTGAATAAAGATAGTAAAAAGTTTTTCACTTTTAGAATTAAATTTGATCAATTATAAATAGCTCCATTCTTAAACAAAGAGAGATTTTAGATATATTTAAAATCTCTCTTAAACATGCTAAGAATGCTTGCTCTTGCTAGAATATGTATTAAGCATGCGTTACTTTTTTTTTTAATTCTATTTTGTGAGAGAAGCTCTTCAAATCGAATTTTTTTTTAAAGGAATTATATCTTCGAGAGAGATAGGTTGAATATTGACAAAAATAAAAATGAAGAAAATAAGCATGAAATAAAAAATAATGATAAGCACACTAGAGGGAATGGTCTGTGGCGTGTATATAAGTAATAAAAAATACCAAAAGATCTTATATACAGAGAAGTCATTACAAACGCCAATGGTGCAATCAGTTTGTGAAGAAAACTGAGATAAAACAGAATTGGACTAAAAATAAGTCGGAAAGATCAAAGAAACATATCGGTTTTTATTTGGAACCCAACAACATTTAAAACGAGTAAGACACGTTAATTTTTTTTCTCCATAGTAAAAGATTAAAAATTTGAATTAATGAATTTCAAGAAGAGCTTAAATTTCAAAGCTGATTGTAAGACTAAGTAAACAGTAAAATCTGAACTGGAAGGACCAAAAGTTGTGGACTAGTAAATTGATTATTTTCAGATCTATTAATCTATTTTATTTTGATTTTTTTCCGATCTCCAGATTGAATAATCAGATTAGATTTAATAATATTTATATAATTTGTTTGCTTTAACTTCTTTACTGTAAAATAAGTTACATTTTATAACAGTGTTTGTTATAACTAAAGAGTTGTACATGAGTGAATTTTGGTCACTTGTGACGATAGTGCTCATGCAGTCTTTTTTTTTGTTCTATGTCTAAGCTGTATAATAATTGTTTGAGGTTTTAATCTGGTAATTGTTTTGCCAGCGGAATGGAGCCATTGCTGGTGCGAGTGTGTTGAAGAGGGAGTTCGTTTTAATGTTTTAAAGAATCGAGGACTTTAATGAGTCTTGATGTTTTGTTTTGTTTCTTCTGTGTTTAAATTTTTTTCTAGATAAGAATACTAAAACCATAAGATTAGGTTCATAATAAATCTGGTGCAGGATGGCTGCTTATATTCATCCAAAAGTAATGATAGGAATATGGTCGAACAACACTAAACCACGAACGTACAAGAAAGCAAATGATATCTTAATAATAGTTCAGCTTTTACAATAAAATGTTATAAATAATATATGTATTTATTAATTTTTACGTTAAGGAGAAAAATTAGGTGTATTAATGCTAGAGTAGCCAATTAGTGATAACTGATGTGAATATGCGTGATATGAACGAAGTGATAACTTCATTTAGAAATCCTTTATTGTTTTATTTAACACCAAAAATTAATTAAGGTTATATCAAAGGAACTTCAGTGTATTTCTACCATATGACAGTAAATAATGTCCTGTCTTAAGCTTTGAAATACATGATCCATAGCAAGAATAAAAATCTACATTATCATACAGTTCTGAAGACGTGGTGATATTAAAACAAGAGGAATGCAATGAAGATATAAATATTCAAACACACCTCAAAGGATATCTAAAATCAGTGAAAGGTTATGTTCCAAATAAATAGGTGAAGATCTGACAGGAGATGAATTATGTAAGTCTCATAGCTTCGAAACGGAAATAATTTACCGTATTCTGGATCAGAATTGGACAAACAAAATAATGATTAATGGGATAAATTTAAATGTATAGATAGATAGATAGGTAGATAAAAAGCTTTATTGAAAATTAATTTACATCCAAACAAACAAACGAATTCTCTGACAAGCCTTTGTTGACATGGTATAATACCGTCTGCCAAGAGTTGCCTTCTATATACAATTGTTATAAAATAAGAAAGAAAAAAGAAAAAAAACATAGCTCACATACATCCTTTTGTTAATAATTTCTTAATTAAATACATTAAATATCAATTTAATAACAAAAACATCCAATTTATAATTAATTTATTAATAATTTATATTTAATAAACTTGATTTAGTGATTTACATATATAGATTACATATGGGATAAGAATATTATGTGTTGTATTGCCGAATCAATAACATTCTGTATAAGCTGATATGTGATACTGGTACAAACTGTTCCAATCCTTACCATTTAATAAATCTATTAGTTCATGATTACTGTAATTTTTTCCTAAAATACTTGGCCCTATATTCTTGTAAAATAGAACAATCAGCGATGTAGTGGTATAAATCCTCATTTACATTTATTACAAAGAGTACACACTCTTTGTTGTTCACTCCTCATAACACTGTTAAGATGAACTAATTGTCCTCGGAGCCTAAAAATATCCTTAATAAAATTCATTTTATTCCCATCTAACATATAATGCCTGTCACCTAAGTCACTGTTTAAATCCTTATGAAAATTAGATACTTTGGCGTTGTCCATCATATCCGACTTAAAATTATTAATTAATTTAAAATACAAAAGAAACAAGATAGCCTTCCGGAAGTCGAAATTATATGATGAAAATTGATGGAGAAAAAATATATTCTTCTAAATGTAGTGGATGTTGAAATAAGCTGTATAGGTCTACTTTATTATTCATTGTATAATATTATTATAATTCAAATTGTATGTTATTTTTCAATTTTTTTTTGTATTATAAGATTGTTATAACAAATATTAATTAGATAAGAATACTTCGATCGTTTGGCACGATTCGATCCGCCGCCGTGGTTCTGCGCAGGCGTGATCTCCGCTACTCGTTGTATTGGTAGAGAACCGATCTCAGACATCAAAGTTGTTCCAGCCTTACCGACATATTTTGATGAGAAATCATTTTTTAACTGCTTCCAGCCTCTGCAGCTGCTTTATGATATTTCATTCATCTCATTCAATCTCAGCTTCAATGATCTCATTCAAGACGATCTCAGGTAAGCAGATATCCTTTATTGTTGTGCTTTGTCCCCTACTGGCACTGAGAACTATTCCACAATTCATTGAAGCTGAATAATTATGGTTCTTCGCCATTCTGGCCTTTACATTTATTGGTCGTTAAATTTATTATGGTTGTTAAATCTGTTGGCTGGAGTTACTTCTAAGGACTATTGTCCTTTCTTAAAAGAATACATGCTGTTATAGTCGCCAATGAAACAAACTGTGATAGAACGTGATATTTACAACAATACATTTAATACCGAGCAAGGGAAAGTATCATAATATGATAATATATTTCGATATTGAATAAATCACTCTAGTTTTAATACAATTAAAATTAATGACATGATCAGATTACGTGGGCCCTTTCATGCATATTAGTTATAATGTTTAGATCAAATGCTGAGAGTAGAGCAAAGATTAGTGAGTAAATAATGTTTGGCTTCCAAAAATTTCCTCTACTAAATTTTACAAAGTGCGCACTAAATTTTACAAAGTTCTACTTTAATGGACTGTCAAATTCTTATTTCTGAAGTTAGATTTTCTTCTTTTTTTTTTTTTATGGTTCCTTGTACGATTTTATTTAAACAATACAAACAAGCTTATGCTTCAACCACGTCCATTTTCTTGAGAATGATAATTTAATTAAATAGACGCACTCGCCCCTGCCTTAAGGGGCAAATACGTACAAAGAATCTGGAAGACTCATTATTTAAGCAGGATCAATTTTGAGAGAAGGGTGAAATAATGCGGTTTCCGTACGATTATTATACTGGTGTAATTATTGAAAAAAGCTTGTCTGAGATTCACATTTTGCATTGAGTTATGAAAGTAGGATGTGGAATATAATTGAATAAATGCATTGGAAAGAATTGTTGTTTTAATTCGCTATTCCTTAGTTGCCTCGACAATGTATGATAGAAAGCGTAAGTGTACACCATGCACACTTGTCACACAGCAAAAGTTTGCACTTGCCCCTGCTGCGTTTTGCTGGGCGACTACGGAAAATCGCTTAAAAATATAGAAATGTCAAGGAGATGTGCAAATCACAAAGTTTTTTTAAGAACAACTTCTGTAGGTTCCTCTTACGGTAAAAAAAAAAAAAAAAGCCTACTGGTAGATAAATACCGATACAGCTATACTACGAAAGTTGAAAGAAATAGCTTTATCAACAGGTTGAAACTAATATCATTAAAAGTGCTAATACTTCACCTTAGCGAAATTTCGTGGCCTATTTCTGACACTTCAGTGTTCAGACTTCCTGCTCCGTACAGAACAGCTCTTACCAGTTAAGAATTTGAATTTAGGGAGACAATTACGCACTTACCCCACATCACTCTATTATTATTTCTCTCAAGGCTAGTTTAATTTTTAAATCTTGAAAATTGCAAAAGAATATACTTTTTCTCAATTTTTTATTCCAAATGACCACAAAATGAATATTATATATCTACAGAATCTTTCTTTTTTTTTACGGTAAATAATTTGATGACAGATTTAAACTTTAATTTCAGGAAAAGAAGTTTTGATACGTAAAGCGCAAGAAAAATGGATTTTTTTTTTTTTTTTATCATCAGCATATTCGCTTAAGGTAGGTTTTGATCAATTCCAGTTATCACTCATAATATATTGGTATTACACTCATTCAATGTTAATTGCATATCTCTAAAATATCATATATTAATATTTGAGGAGAAATAAATATCCTACTACTCTATTGTGCACCTATGTTCAAGAATTTAGAAAAATCAACATTTAAACGCTTGAAATCGTTCCAGAATGGCATACTTAGAAAAAATGGTAAAAGGAACTACACTCCAGAAGGTAAAGATAAACAAAATTTATGACGAGGTACAGATGGGTAATTCCATTCGTCCAATATCGTAATGCCTTATCCTCCATCCAGACCATGTCACCCATTATCTTAGATTTTAATGAAATTCAGAATGCTTTATTCTTTCATGTAGATGAAAGAATAAAGCATGATTATATAGCAAATTTTATTGTTCTATCTCAACTAGGTTTTTAGTTTAGAGCCACATAAAGTGTTGACAAAACCGAAGTTTTTATATCCTGGTAGCTCCCAAAGAAAGCTGCTTGCCCAATGAAAAAAAAATAACATAATAATAATAATATAATACTCTCAGACTGGATAAAAAGATATATAAAAAAAAAAATGCTAATTTCATAAAATAATCAACAATCAATGTTTTATAGTATGCAAATTTACAAAAAGGTATTATGTATTGAGTTATGAAAATTTTAAAGTAAAATGCGTTCATGGTTCATACGTTTAAAAAAAAAAAAAGAATGTTATGAACCTCCCTACCACATCTCCGTCCACCCTCCTTCCTTCGACGGGAGTGGGCAATATTGTACCGTTAACCCAGTCGCGACGCCAAGGTTCGATAAAAAAATTTAATCTACAACCTTTCTACTCGCCAAAACATTTAAAAAAAAAATTATCTCCTGTCTATCAATTAAAAAAAAAAAAATGAAGTTCGGACGCCACATTATTTTAAGGAAAATAGTGAAACCCTAAAAGAAAAATTCATAACAAAATAACCAAGAAAACATATACCAATATAAACAAATTTAAAAAAAATAACTCCTATCTATAGTTTAGAGCATCAACGTGACAACCCTCCCTTTTCCTGCCAAAAAAATTTTTTTTAGTTAAAATTTTTTTTTATACTTAGCATTATTATCTCCACCTAAACTATTATTTACTTCCATCATTCTCTATTTCATCTCCTCGTCTTCAGGGTGAGGTTTCAGGTTCTTTACGTGCCATTTCCTTCTTTTGGTAACTCTTCATTTGACGAAGGTGGGGTGCCAGCTTCCTGTTGAAGTAACTTACACCCCCCGAGAGCTGATGATTCCTCCTCCAGAATGTTTCTTCCACGTATTATTCTTGAGTTCTCCTCCTGCTTCTATCGTAATCTCGCGCCAGCTTGTCCTGTACCTCCTTGTACAATAACGGTACGTTTTGCAACCTGGCCGCATATTTTCTTCGGCAGTCAGCATCGCTACTATGTTATGCTATGTTATGGTATGTCTTCATCCCAATTGGGAAACTCTTAACCAGAACGAGGTAGCTCTCGACCAAAATTCAAGTAGGCTGGTGAAAATCCTGTCATCTCATGCACAGCAGTTTTTTAATCACGAACGCTAATTTAGGTAACTCTTTATCCCATTGCCTCTGGTTCTCCTTCACATAGAATGAGATAAGATTTTTGATCACTCGGTTAGGTCGTTCCATAGTTGTAGTGCGGCGTATAAGAGATGTCGATCTGGTATTCAGCTGCTTTTGCTCGAAACTCCCGGTTCTTAAAATGTGACCCATTGTCACATATAACCGTCTGTGGAGAACCAAACATGAGTATCACCTCCTAATCCAATGGCTTACTGACAGCTTTCGCAGTGGCAGTTACGGTACGAAACTCTATATTTGGTAAAATAGTCGGAAAAGGCTACTTAAACCGATGTTGGCTAGTCGGCAAAGGCAAAGGTCCCATCATATCAGCTGAAACCGACTGGTATGATCTAGCGACGATTCTTTGTTGACCCATTAATCCAGCAGGAGCTCGTTATAAAGGCTTGTGGGCCAAGCAGGTTTCACAGCGTCCTACATATTATGAAGTGTCGGAAGCCATTACGGGCCAATAATAATGCTCTCTTAACCGTTGAAGCGTTTTAAACCCACTTAGATAAAGGATAAACCACCGATAAAGGATTGTCGTGGCAATAAAAAAGCACCTCCTTTATTTTACTCTTCGGCACAACTAATTTTCAGGGAGCCTCCTCTCCTAGGATCTTCCGTTGGTCAACGATCCTCTTGAATATTTTGTTTCCTTCTATTCTCCTACTTGGATATTTTTAGATGGATCTTTTTTTATCCTCTCCAACATTTTCACGTACGAGGAGTCAAGGTCATCAAAAATCACCTCGATCGTTCCAACTACATGTTCGTGTATTCGAGATAATGCGTCAGCTGCTGCTTTTTGCTTATCAGGTCGATGCTCTATCGTGAACTGATATTGCTACAGTTTAATGGCCCAACGGGCTAATCGACCTTGAGAGTCCTTAAGATTTTGGAGCCATTTCAGCGCTTGATGGTCCGTAATAACTGTAAAAGGCTACCTTCCAGATATGGGCGAGACTTTTCTACGGCCCAAAGCACTGCCTAACACTGGTGCTCGGTTGTACTGTATTTCCGCTCGGCTGGCGTTAAGCTTCGACTCGCATACGTTATCACCTTTTCTCCTTCCTCATACGTTTGGTATAGGATTGCCCCTAGTCCCGTATTAGAAGCATCTGTTTGCAATAAGAAGGGTCTCTCAAAATCTGGACAAGATAAGATAGGGGCCTTCACTAATCTTTCTATCAAATACTGAATGGCTCGCTCTGATAAATCCACTAAACCCCTTGAGAGACGTAGTTCACATGGAAATTCCTAAATTTTTCAAGGTAAAATATAGTAATACCAGGATAAGGATAAACGCCTTGTTTAAGAAAAATATACATAAATCTTTTATTAACCAATAAAAACATTAAAAATAAACAAAAGAAACTATTCCAGCCGGACTAAAAAAATAAACAAAATTATTATCCTTAGCTTAATGTATAAAAGAAATAAAATACAAATCTGAAGGATTAGGTGGGGCAGCCAGTCCTATTTTCTTGGTTCTTCCTGTTCTCCGATGACGTCCTTTTTTTCATCTCCTTTTCAGGAAATTCGCTATATCTTCTCGTATGACGCGAAGCTCTAACGTTTTGGACGCACACAACAAAATATATGGTTAAACCGTACAGAACAGAAAACAAATTCCGCACCTCATGCACTTTCGCTAAAAGGTTTATCGTTATCTGTCTGTCCCCAGCTGGCGAGATCTCTGATCCCTGCATATCACACAGCTGTTTAGGGATCGTAATTAAATTTATACCGTAACTTACAATTATTTGTATTACTTCTAATATTACGTCCTCACTAAGTCTCTCAATATTGGTTTTTAATAATTACAATTAAAAAAAATATAATAACTAAAACAATATCGATAATATATCGATAATATGTATCGATAATTTAGAGCATAACGAAATTTCAATTAACAATCAAAGGCGGTATATTAATCAAAGAAATACATGTTTTAAAGTATTTATAATTATATTAACTACCATATAGAATAATGGCGTTTTGCCTGCCTAATATGGATACAAAAATATTAAGTATCGAGTTATGAAAATTTTAAAGTAAAATATGGTGTTTTAAAAAAAAAAAAATATTATGAACCAAAGACGGTATGTTAATCAAATAAATACATTTTTTAAAATAGCTATAATGATATTAGCTACCAAATATAGTGATAAAAAATATGGCATTTTACCTGCTTAATATAGAAAAAATACATTTTCAACTAGTTTAGGAAAATTTTAAAGTAAAATTCGGTGTTTTACAATATTATTTATTGTTGAAAATTATTATGAACCAATGGCGATATGTTAATCAAATATATACTTTTTGTTTTAGTAGTTCTAATCATATAAGCTATTATATAGAAATAAAATAATGTTTATTAAATTTGGAAAATTTGAAAGTATTTTACCTTGAATTAAAGTGGTTTTCAAAGAAAAAAATTATTTGCTTAGATATGTTCAGTTATGAATCTTTGTAATAGTCAGCATGATTCTTAGAACTCGACATTATCATACGCAATAACAAAACGGCTGCTGATTAGATGTTTTATATGTACCATGTACATATTACAGATTCGGCCCTTTATGAAGATAGGAGGGAAAAACACTTCCAATAGTTACCTACGTATCCAAAAGAAAGTTTTTGTTTTAATAAATTAGAAATTTTTTAAAGTAAAATATGGTGTTGGTGTGTGAAATTTTCGAAGTAAATTTTATTTTTTATTGTATTGTATTGTATTTATTTGAGTTGGTATAATGACTCTAAAACAATTAACTATTTAATAAATTAATTGCTGTAACTAAAATGGCATTTTATGAACTTTCAGACGAGAATAAAAATTGTTATCGTATACATAAGGGCAGTGCACGATGTATCCGTCGCCGATTTTTATCAACATTTTTTTGGTGATTCAACAATGATCCTTTTGTCTAATGACCATTGGAGATGAGAAAACAAATATAAAAAGTTAATGATGTTAGGTCATATATATTTAAAAAGTGTTTAAACTATTAAGTAAACTAGGCTTACAGATTTGTTCATACCAAATATGATGGCAGATTTGGATTCATCACATCAAAAAACCTAAGTAATAAAAAAGTCATCAAAAGCTAAGTTTTCTTTTTCAATTTCGTGGGTGCTCAAAATTTTTAAAGCCTCTAAATTACGTTATGGTTTGGAGCTCTGGACATCGTCTTGAGTTTACCCGGTTACGACGTTCTTGGGCTCATTGAAAAAAGGAGAGTTCTTTCTTCCAATACGCATAAAAAACTATTATATTATCTTAGTAGGTCTATGTTATAAAAATGTGATTATCAAATAAAAACAAAATTGAAGTTTTTTGCTTATAAACACTTTGGAACACCACGGTTAAAGCAAATTGCGTAGTATAAGAACCTTTACCGATGATCCGAATTTGTTTTGAATCGTTCAAAGGGTTCTTGATCTATGAGCGATCATTTAGATCTTTATACAAATTTGAAGGGTAGTAGAAAATTAGACTTTGATAAAATTTATAGACCAAAATTTTTATTTTTAAGTTTGCCTCAAAATTTGAACATAAGGGCTCTTCAAACTGCTAAAACCAAAACTGATACGAGTTTTGAATAAATTTTTTTATTAATATACTTCACATCGTAGAAAGATACAGTTTCCATTACATATAAGGCAATATATCCTTATGATCGCTCTGAAATTCAATAATTTCGTTTTAAAAAATTGGATAACTCTAAAATATAGTATTTCTATAAATAGTATAAAGTATAGCATCTTCAGCATGTTTTTTTTTTTTTTTTTCTCAGCTCCTATGGCCATTGGACAAAACGGATTAAACCGAGTTGAATCGGGATTGGATAGGGGTTGACTTTTTTACAGTGTATAATCGCCCAAAATATTTTGATCAAAATCGGCGGCGGACACATCGTCCGTCATGACACACTCCCCTTAATAGTTTGGATTTTAAAATGTGTCATTTACTTTTGCCACACCATTTATTTTGATAGTGTCAATGGTAACTAATATTGATTGGATATGTTAATAGCTTTTGAAATAACAGTGTACAGAAATAACAGTGTTTTGCTTGGAAGCGAAAGGAAACAAACTTAACTGATACTTAATAAAATTCGTGCATAACTGTTTAATTAAATATTAATCTCAACTAGACGATTAGTTAGATTCTAAGTTATTATTAGCATACAAATAAACTTAATTAATTAGAAAAAAATATGAAATAAGATAAAACAGATATAATAATAAAAAAATAATAAAATAGTATAAAATAAGATAAAATATATATGTGTAAGGGTTAGTCCTGATTAAAAAGATGGTATTTATTAAGTGCGTATAATCCAAAATGTTTTATCCTTAAAGTTCAACGGCTTATTAATTGAATTTGTGTATACCGAATTATCAGAGTAGTCACAGCAAATTCCTTCCAATACAAGAAGAGCACTCGAATATATTTCCGATCGTCAATTACTGCCTCTTAAACGACTGACGCATCCATTCAGTCTGCCGCAGGATGGACGTTTCAATCAGTCTATGTACTTGATCGATTTCCTCTCCGCGATGTTGGTATTGATATTTGTCTCCGTATAGGAGAAGCAATAAATATAAAAATTATATAAATATGATTATATTTGCTAATAATTGAAAAAAAAAATAAATAATTGGATATTTTATGTTCATGAAAACTTCTTTTTAGAAAAAGTAATATTTTTTTTATCCGACTACGCCGAAGCCACAAGGAGGGAATTACCGTTTGGAGATATGCAACGATTTTTTGAGTGAACGCTCAACAGATTTGCAAGTTTGCTGGGCCAGTGAATGTTTTGAAACAATCTAAACTCAAAATACTGAGAAAATATTACATTAATTGTATTTAGTCTGTTCGTTTGAGGGTATTTAACGATTTTTTCAGCGAACAGTTCAAATGAAGTTCGATGGGTCAAATCACTCAGTGAAATCTCGTAAATGCTTTGAAACAAATCTGAGCTAAAAAATCTGATAAATATTTCATTACATTTTAATTACTCTCGACTTTTTGTGATTTTCCATATAACCAACTACTTCACCAAGTTTATATAGTCATATGAGTCAAATTCATTAACGATCCAATGTGTTTGAGTAGGCATGCAAGTACATTTTGTACTTTAGGATGGATATGGTTATTTCCATAGTCAGATGTTTTTTTGTTTGAATTTAAATTATTTTTTATATATTTCGAAATTAACTTGGGGTTATGATAGTAGTATTAGGAATTTTACTATATTTCTAACCATCCTTTTTTTCTATAAAATTATCATAATTTCAACCATTAACATAACAATATGCTTAAAAAAAGAAAGTTTTATGCAGCGTTTGTGACAACCAAAATTTTTCAGAAATATTTTCTGATTAAAAAAAAAAAAAATACTAGGAGCATGATGAGCACCAAACACCTTTTACGGTTGATTCTCTTGAAATAAATTAGAAAATCGTTTTATTTCTCTCTGAATACTGTCAAAGAACTCTTTGACAGTATTCAGAAAGAAATAGATGATTCATATGGAGAACCAATGGTCGTCGGCAGAACCAATTGAGACTTAAATGGCAGAGTTGGAAGAGATTCTCACTTGTGGCCAGATGTTTTAGGTGTCCATGGAGAAGACGATAAGAACGATAATGGAGAAAGAATACTCCAACTATGTGCAAACAATGGAAGGTGGTTGCTAACAGCAAATTCTCCCATAAAAACGTACACAAATTTACGAGAGAAGAACCGAGAAGAAATGAAAAGTCTATTACAGACTATTTCCTGGCTAAGAAACGTACTCTGATTGACGTGTGAATAAAAAGAGGTTTTGAAATAGGAAGTGACCACTAACTGTTAAAGATGGATATAGTATGGAAGGGAGAGAGAAGAATCAGGCAGAACTCAAGAAAAATCAGGAAAGAAGTTATAAAGGCGCCTAGGCTAAACGAAGAGGATGAAATTGCTACCTACTACCAGGAAGAAATGGAAAGAATGGTCGGAGACTTAGACTACCCAAGGGACTCGGACGACTCAGAATCACGCTGGTTCTACTTTAAGAAATAATTATAAATGCAGCAACTTTGGTTTGCGATAAAAAAATGCAATTGGAGAAAAGGAGACTCTTTGGAAAGAATATCTCGAACACAAAACAACAGTATAAGAGGAAAAGGATGGTGGCTAAGGACAAGAAGATAGATGCCAAGAGGATAACCTCCGACGAAAATTGGAATATGATTACCTTGTCCGTAAGGGATTAAGAAAGAAAAGATCGCCAACCCTGAAATTTATCGAAGATAAGGAAGGAAACATTCTCAGATAGAAGGATGAGATAATGGAAAGGTGGAGGAAATACTTCCAGAATCTGCTGGAAGGGAATGTACAGTCACTCTGAACAGATGAAGAGCAGAGAGAGAAAAGTCCCTGAGAGAAGGATGATTTTTTTGATAATGACGAACTAGAAGAAGCTCAGCTAAGTATGAAGCTTAGAAAATCGGCAGGTAGTGAGGAAATAACTCCTGAAATGTTGAAATACCTGGGTATTTGGGAAAGGAAAAGATATTATACTGCACCTTTTAAACCTAGTGTGGAAGAAAAAGAAAATCCCGAAAGATTGGTGTGTATATATATATATATATATATATATATATATATATATATATATATATATATACCACTATATATATATAGTTATATATATACCACCGACGTATATATATCTCTTAAGCCATCCGAAGTAAGATATATTCCAAGATCGTAGAAAAGAGAATAAGAAGAAAAATCGAATGATTGCTCGATGAGGAACATTACAGGATTTGTGAAAATCGGAGCACACACGATTTAATATTTCCTATGAGACACGTCTTAAAAATGTACTAGAAAAAGAAAAGGAAATGGTGTGCTTTGTTGACCTTACAAAAGCCTTTGGCTGAGTGGTGAATACAGATATCTTAGATCAACATTTCTTCCAATCCTGACTACGCTTCGGAATCATGGACGCTGACAAAGATGCATCGATCGAGAATGCAAGCCTCAGAAATGAGATTTCTTCGAAAGATCGAGGAGAAAACACGAAGAGATAGAATCCGAAACATCAGCATTAGGTCGAACCTTAAGGTCAAGCCGGCCAACGATGTAATAGAAAAAAATCGATTGAGATGGCTTGGCCACCTTCTACGAATGGAACCGAAGAGGATTGCTAGTGAAGCATATCAATTCTAAAGTAGAGGAGAAGCGGGGAAGAGACCGACCAAGGATCAAATGGGAAGACGAAGTAAAGAAGGATTTCCGGGGAAGGGGGACTTCAATGGAATAATAGAATGGAACTTGTGGAAGACTGACAGAGCTGGAGAGGGCTCTATAGATTTCCTCATCACACCGCTTAAGCGGTCCATAGAGAAATGAATATGATGATGACAACAATAAATAAAAAAAAAAAATAAGATTAATTTACTAACGCTTATTAATTTATTATTTATATCTGATTCAATTATTGACTGGCAAACATTATGGCTCCCTAAGCATATTGAAATGTTTTTCGGTAACCCATTTTTGTTTAAATTACTATTGGAGAACAGGCATTAATGAAAGACGTGGACTATTGTTAGGGTACTATTGCTATGCTAGCGTTTTAGTAGTATGTCTTTGATCAGGCAGCGGTCATTGATCAGGTGGCGGTGATTCAGTTTTGAATGCCCAACCCTGAGCCGCGTAATATAAGGACCATTTCCTCTCTGCGGATAATGCAACTTACTTAACTAAGTTTGAGCTTGCTTGGAGAACTCCTGTCCCACATTTCCTACCATTCCTTGTGGATATTCTCTTTCAGTGAACGTGAGAGTTCTGACGGTATTGGTAGGGCTCTAGTGATTACTAAATTATGCATTAAACACTTAAACATGTAATTTCAAGTTTGTAATGCTATGCAAAATGATGAAATCGATAAGGGTATTATACTTGCTGCCCTGTTAACATCTAAATTGCACAGCATGCATAAATGAAGCTATAGGAAATTTACACCATCGAGCAGGTGTAACTTACGAAAACGGACAGGAAACAATCACTACGAGTTTTAAAATCGTCAATATATCTAATAATAGCTACCTTTGTTAAGTTATTATTTTTTATTGAATTAATATTTTATAAAATGTAAGATTTTATAATATTAGGTAGGTACTTTGTGAATAAAGGATCTTCCTATATTAATTTCTTTATTGTTGTTCAGAATTCTTTTCAATGTTCCGGGGTATTTCCCCATCATCAGGAATATATATTTTTGTTTACATGATCTTAAACAATTTCTCCAATCATCAAATCCATTCCAGCACAAAGTCTTAATTTTCTCAAATAGTAGTAAATGTTTTGGAGTTAATTTTAATTAGGAGTCGAAAAAAGGCCCCACATAAGTATCTCTCGTTCTTCTTAACAATTTATCGTAGTCTGGATAATCCTGAATGTTAACAAATAGTAGGATTGAAAAAACAAAACAATAAAAATTTAATTGAGCATCTATACATTTTCAATAATATAAATTGTGGATCAGGAATATCTAACAACTTTTAGAACAAATAATTATTTAATTTCCAAAAATATGTGATACTTTTATTAATACCTAAATTGCTTAGAAATTATAACAGTTTTATCATTAAATTAATATTTGACTTGTAGACATTTTTCGAACGGTCTGGAATATTCAATTCCACTATTATTACTATTAGACAATTATTTTATCACTAATAATGCCAATTAATTATAAAAATCTTTTTTTATTCGTTAAAAGAGCCATTTGCGATCAGTCTACTAAACTGAAATTACGTATTTAAGGTAGGTGATGTTACAGCAACATTTTCGTTAAACTCGACCAACCGAAAGTTGGTATATTATCAATTTTACACATTTTTCTCGAAAACAGCTATGATGAAAATTTTTGAAATTATTTTCCGTAATGCCCTTTAACTTTTCATATATGTACTACATCACAGACGAAATGCAGGGAAAAAAAGTTATGATGTAAAGAATATTTTATTTCCGCTTAACTCAAGAAGTATATTTTTTATAACAAATTATGTTTACGATCATATGAAAGGTAATTAAATTATATAAAAAATAAAAACAGGAATCATCAAAATCGGACCAGTATAAGCAAAGTTACAGCGTATTGGACTAACCAGAAGTACCAATTATACAATATCATCAATTTTACACTTTTTTTTACAAATTTCTCGAAAACGACTCTAACGATTTTGATTAAACTTTCTTAAATTATTCTCTGTAAAATCCTTAAACTTATCATATATGTAGTACATCACCAAGGAAATGGAGGGAAAAAGTAATGATGAGAAAAATATTTTATTTGCGTCAAAAAGTATATTTTTTATGGTAAAATGTTTCTTTTTATTTGAGATTGACTTTATTTAATAACGATACAATATAATCTGCCACACTCAAAGGCACTTGGTATTAGAGTTTTAAGTTTCCATTCATACCATGTATAAAAAGTGAAAAAATAAAATAAATAAATAATAATAAATCAAAATAAAAATGAACAAATTAAAATAAATGAATAAACAAAAGGTTTATATATAAAGATAAAAATAATTTGAAAATATGTATATCACACCGAAATTAAATAGATAGATTGATCGAATAATAACAGATCACAACCAAAAATAAGAAAAAATTTAGTTAAGTAAAAATAAACTGTCTCTCGTATTGGTTGCTCTATTCTTGTACTAAGTATTTTTAAAGTTTCTCCAATATACATGTATATATATATATATATATATATATATATATATATATATATATATATATATATATATATATATATATATATATATATATATATATATATATATATATGTGTACTTGCAAAAATGGATTCGCCAACAAACCCAAAGGTTATGGGTCTGAATCTCAATCTCGGGATTCCACAGTTAATAATTAAATTTAGACGATAATGTCCTTACCGAGAGATTCACAGGAAGATGAGCGACTCTGTGTCTGACATAGCTCCAGGCCCTCCAGGTTGGGGGTTGGGCATAGAATTAATAACCCTATCCCATCAAAAAACACCTATTATAAAACCTAAAACTAGCCTTGGAAAATCTGACTGTCTTAACACGGTAACGACCCCGACTTTGTATAACGGACTCCATCTTGGATCATGGAATGTTAGGAGTTTATACAGACCAGGGGCCGTCCAAACGGTGGTGTATGAATTAAAAATGTACAACATACCGTTAACAGCCATACAAGAGATGGCCAGAAGGTGGTGAAATATTGATGGCCAAACACTGTTCTACACCGGGAGAAATGCCAAAAACGAAACAGCTGGCACTGGATTTATAGTTAGTGCAGTTGCAAGAAAACCAGTTATAAACTTCGACGCGATTAACGAGAGGATAAGCGTATTACGAATTAGAAGTCGCTGGTTTAATAAATGTATGTATCAGGGAGGATTTAGAAAAGGGAGGTCACATCCAGAGCAGATCTCGAAGCATTTGGAGTGATTAGATAAATGAAACAGTTGAATTATCTGGGAGAAATGATGAACTATAATGGAGGAGGACAGGCGACAAAAAGTCGAGAAATAAAGCTAGACAGACTAAGATGTTTACTAAAAAAACATATACAATAAGAAGAACCTCTCCAGAAATGCTAAAGTCAGACACTATGAGACGGTAGTAAAATATGTGGTACTATATGGAGCGGAAACAGCGGGTTTTACCAGCACAGAGAGACTGCTGAGAATAGAGAGAAAGATATGGTGTATCCTTGGGTCAAGAAATGTGGGAGAAGAGTACCGGCCAAAAAAGAACAAAGACCTGTACGAAGGCAGTAAAGATCCGGAGACCAAATTGAGAAAAAGGATGTTAAAATTTGACGACAACAGAGGATGGACGAAGATAGAATAAACAAGCAGATCTTTGACAAAGTGATGGAACTGAAAAACATCAAAGTATATTCCGAGCAGATAAAGGAAGAAATAGAGAAACTGGGGATCAGAGAAGAGGACTACTCGGACAGAGAGAAATTTAGAAGGATGATAGATGGAAAGATGGAAACAAGATCCTTGTGGTGGAGAAAAAGGAAAGAGGGGAAGGAAGGAGTTGGACAGAGGAGTGTAAAAAGGAAATGGGGGAAAAGATGAAGAGGGTGTGCGCTGAAAGAAAAATGAAAGCCAAGAAGTGATATATCCGAGGCCCTTAGCTCGCCTTTATCGCGAAAAAAAAATATGTGTGCATATATATATATATATATATATAATATATATATATATATATTATATATATATATATATATATATATATATATATATATATATATATATATATATATATATATATATATATATATATATATATATATATATATATATATATATATATATATATATATATATAATATATATATATATATATATATATATATATATATATATATATATATATATATATTATATATATATATATATATATATATATATATATATATATATATATATATATATATATATATATATATGAGAAACAAAAAAAAAACTTAGTAAAAGAATAGATCAACATGTAAAGAACCGCAAACATATCAAAAAACATCAATATATCTGTCCTAGCCCATCATAGCATAGTAAATTAACATCGTTTTGGTTTGAAAAACACACAAATTTTAAATAGATTAAAAAAGACAACAAATAGAAGAATACATGAAGCATCATACATAACCAAAAATATAAAAAATACTGTTAACTTTAAGACAGTATCAATAGTCACTATGCGGATATAACATATATAAATTAAGTATTTGACTAAAATTATTATTACTATTAATTAATTATTATTATATTTTATAAATACCTAAATTAGTATGAATCATGCGAAATTTGAATAATAATTAAAAGCTATAGATATAGAGAGAGGAAACAGGACAGGTAAGGAGATAGGAGTAGGTAGTATATATTTGGGTTCGAACATCGAAAGAAAAATATCGATATTCGATATTTCGATATATCGCAAAACCAAATATCGATATTCACCGATAATCGGTAGAAAAATATCGATATATCGATATATTGAAAGGAAATGGATGAAAAAGCAAAGAAACCGTGCATTAAATGAGTATAACGTTAAAATGCGATGAAGGTTATGAAATAATATAATTATTATTTATAGATCAATATTTTTATTATCCATGAATCATTATAAAAAAAGATAGAAAAGAATAAAACTTTGGTAAAAAAAAAATAAGTATTATAATATATTTTTATCTTGAAGGCTTTTTGCCATATTTCATATATTATATTATTCAACAAATTAAAAAAAAAAAAAACCTTATTTTATTTTTCTAAAAAAAAATTGTATTTCATAAAGTTTCCATGCATACATTACCATTTATATTATTACCTGTTTGTCTTTACATAGAATTAATTAACAGTTTATGTGTTTCAACCTTATCTACTAATTATTGTTTGGCAACTAAATATTACTTATTCTCATATTTACGCCATTATATTTATAAATTAACATGTGCTATATTTTAACCAATGATTATCTGCAACAATTTATTTACATTTATAGTATTATCTATTTTATTTCAATTTGATGAGTGATTGATCTATATATTTTTTGTTTTGGTAATCATAAACTCTTGAGTTTATTTGAAGGGTAAGGAGAAAAGACCTGGATTCTATTTCATAATAAACTACGAAAGTACAATTGCGAGTGGACCTATGATTTACTATGCATATGACACAGTGTGAAATGTTGAAACACAATAAAATTTAAAACTAGTTTTAGTATCTACCTAATATACTTCGATTTCTAATCTTCAATATTCTTCAACATTCCGTGCAGTCACCATATCTGGAGCACTTGTGTATTCACTCAATATAACGCTGCTATGAGGCCGAAGTTCTAGGAAACGTTGGACCATGTAATATTTGCTGTTCCATCTGGTAGTAACATCTGAAATTAGCTTGCATTTAGTGCCACCTTCAGTGGTTTTTCTTAAATGGTCACAGCCAACAATAGCAAACCAAGTTGTAATGCTACGAAGCTTTCTAAATAATTCTTCCAACTAGTCTTTTCTCAAACTAGATTTAACAAGTGAGCAAAACACTGTACATGTTTAGCCTGTGAGAACGTATCCACTGCCTTCACAATGTTTGCCCCATTGTCAGTGACAATTTTTGTTACTTTTTCATTTGAGATGTTAAAACGTCGGCACACATCTTTCAAAACATGAGATATGTATTGGGATGTATGCTTGTCTGTGAGTTCTCGAAGTTCCAGGAACACTGAGGACATTTCATCATTTGTTTCTAAAATAAAATGAACAGTGACACCAATTACACTTTTCATCTGGTGGGACTCCGTTCATATGTCACAAGTCAATGTCACTGAATTTACTTCATTCAAATGTTTTTGAATAACAGAGCGTAGTTCTGAGTATTTTTCATTCAATAATTTTTTTAATGTATTTCTAGAAGGTACCTTATATAAAGGGGCTAGAATTTTAACCAAGCTGAGAAAACCTTCCTTTTTAACTGTGTAGAATGGCAGAGTATCCTAACAGATAAAATATAAAATAGCATCATTAATTTTTTTTTTCGTCGTTCGTCTCCCTCTTCAAATGATGCGATATTTTGGAAACTCTTATGTCAGAAGCTTTTGACGAAGGAATTATTTCATTTGCTTCATTTAGAAGTAGATGGTGTTGCAGAAAAACCTGACCCTAATGGAGACGAAAAACCGTGCGAATGGAAAGATTTGAGGTATGACTGCAGGTTTGTTGTGTTTCCCGATGTCCGAAATATTTTGTGACAATATTTGCACTCCGCACTTTTACTGTCTCTCCATTTAAAATGTTTCCACACTTCACTTTTTGGTGGCGACATTTTAGTTTCTATTTTCACTTTAATCACCACACTAACAACAGCAATGAACAACAGGTTAGTGACCGTTAATGACGCCTCTGAGTTAAAACAGTAAGGAAGTTACAACAGCTCAAAGACAGCGTCTTAGATTGATTAAATAATTAAGCTATAATGTTAATAAGTTAATAAGTATAGCTCACGGATAACATTAAAAATATGAAAAAGAATAAAGGAAATATAAAATTAATTTCTAATTTCTAATTAAAATAAAATAATAAAGTTTATAATATCAACATCACCGATATATCGGTGTAAAATATCGATATCATCGATATATCGGGTGTTAGGATAACGATATAATATATCGATTTTTCAAATCCGATGTTTCGATATATCGATAAATCGCTTTTCGATATTCCAACCCTAGTCTATATTGTATGTGAAAAATAAAATGTTGGCAGTAAATTGTTCCTTGAAGTTTTATTATTTTGACTAGGAGAAAAAATATGACAAAACATAACTTTGTATGATTATAAAAGAATGTTTCAAAGGAATAATACTTGCAAGTAATGTAGTTACTTATGTAATTACATAATAATGTAATGTAGTTATGCCTTGAGCATGACTTGCTTGATTGGAATTTCGTATTGCCATTAGCTGTATTATGTAAATGGTGCAATATTTTTATTTATATATGTATTATTTAATGTTTAGATGTAGACCCTGAGAAACTTGTATTTACAATGAAATGTTGGCCCATAATACTGTAGATCTGAATAAAATTACAAGTAAGAATAGTTCATTTTAACCCTGATAAACTGATTAAATATATTTCAATATATGTTTAGTTGTTATAACATATATGCCGAAATATAGACTGGAAATACCACAGTAAAAATTGTCGTAGTGATGCTATAAATGCCTTAAAATATAGTTAATTTTCATTGAACGTAGAGAATAAGCTAATTTGGAAATCTAGAAGGCCGTATAAAGGAGACTCCTAGTGGTCTAATTAGGACTCTTGTGGTTGAACACAGATTAGGCTAGGAATTAGGTTTTAGATTTGAGCATTTAATAACCACATGTACAATAAATAATAAGGTTGATAATATTTCCTTCATAATCAATAAAAAGGTTAATAAAATTATTACTGGCGAATCCCCTATGAATCTTGTAATTAGAATTAATTGATGAAAATAAGAGGAATTGAACTTTATTTATCCACGACGGGTCGTTTCTGTCCGCGTTTCAGCAACTTTTTCTTTTTTAATGAAATATTTGAAATTTCTTATATCAAAACCATATACTGCAGTTAATTTGAATCTTTGAAACTTAAAGATATAAATGTTTGTTTGACCTAGCATCGCGGGTCCAAATTTGGGAATAGAAGGAGGTTTTCAGCATAGAGCTACCAGTCCCATCCATGTAAAAATTACACGTTGTTAAGAAAGCTCAACAAGATAGCCTCTGATTAGGAACTTGTTAACGGCAATGGCCTGGCATAGACATCAATGGACATATCTAGGATTTACAAGCGTTAGAACAGTATTTAGACCTGGAACCTTTGATCAACTTAGACTAGAGTGAGATAAACGTTAATTTAATATTCTGGCTCTCCAGAAAATACGATGGTTAGGAGTGGATAAACATAAGAAGGACAACACATTGCACTAGAGTAGAAGTAAAAGTTTGAATACGCTTTCCTAGAGAAAGCAAAATACCGTAATGATATAATAAACTTCCAGAGGGTAGACAAACGTACCTGCAAAATAAGTCTGCGTGGGAGCATTTAATGCTAGTCATCATCAACTTAATCATCAACGTACATGTGCACTCACAAGATAAAGACGAAAGCACCAAGGAGTTATTCTACACAAAGCTAGAAATCAAAGAATAGGATGTTTACATCTTGTTCCATTTTCTCAAGTATATCTTTTCTCAAGTATCTGTTTCAGAACCCTTTCTTAACTTTTAATATTTCTTGAGTGCTGATCGCTTTTTGAGCTACCTCTTCTATTCCATTTTCTATTTCTTCCCAGTGTTCGTTTATGGAAAATCTCTCTGTTTATGGAAATTTATGGAAAGAGATTTGAATCTGATTTTGAGCTGAAGTTTGGAAGTTGATTTTGTCTCAGGATCTTTTAATTTACTGACTTTATATCTTACCTCAGTTTTTAGGGTCCTCATAAGTCTTTGGTTGAATTTTATACGGATCATGGCATGGTCCGAGTTGCAATCTGCTCCTCGGAAGGTCCAAACGTCTTGTATTGAACTTTTATGTCTTTTGCTCATCCCACATTGTCAAACTGCTTCTTCCGTCTGTCCCCTTGGCTGGTCCATGTGCACTTATGGATGTTTTTGTGTGGAAAAGTCATGCTACTCACAACCAGATTCTTTGCAGCTGCAAAATGTATGCATCGCACACCATTTATCTCTGTTCATATCATGTAAGCTATGTGCTCCGATTGTCGGCAGAAACTAACTTTCTCTTCCGATTTTGGCATTGAAGCGCCCCATTAATATTTTTACATCATGTTTTTGGATTTGGTCATAGAGGTATTCCAGTAGATCGCAGAACTCGTCCTTCATTTCTTCGTCCTTATCATCCGTAGATACATACACGCTGATGATCGAGATGTTAAAACATCGATCTCTTATCCTAAGCACACCAATCCAGTCATTGACAGGCATGAAACTTAGGACTGACTCTCTCATCTTTGGGCTCAGAATGAAGGCTGTGCCGCCGGTTCCATTCTGTTCATTCCTTCCACAGTAGAACACGGTATATCAATATATGGCCATCACGCCATTTCCGGGCCACATAGCTTCTTGGAGACCTATTATATCGATGGTGTACCTTTGTATCTCGTTTACCATCGTTTGAGCGGCACCTGGGCTGTACAAGCTCCGTACATTCCATGTTGCAAGTTGTAGTCCTTTATGCGAAGCAGGGGTCCTCACTTTTTTAAAACAATTATTTCCGAGGCTGATTGTAGGTTTCGTAATAGATAGCTTTTTCCGAAGCCCTTTAGTCGAATTAAAAAAATAGAAAAAAAGTAAATATATAAGTAAATAGTAAAAAAGTCGAACTTCCGTTAATTTTGTGGACCTGTGAACTACTGATGATAATTTGAACAAAGTGGAGATGATAATCTCAACTTTAGCTGCAGAAACTGTAGTAGAATGGTTTGACAATGAATCTAATCAAGCTATCGAAAAGAGAAACACCACGCTATAAAAGTTTCTCTAGCAGAAAACATGACAACAGGAAATGGAATACCGTGAAGCAAGACGACGGATGAAGAAAATTGTCGAGAAGAAGAAGAAGCAGGCACTGGAGGAGCAGTTAAAGAACATTGAAAAATGGCCAAAAATAATGAAAGTAGGAAATTCCACAGTAAAATAGGACGTTCAATAATAATATTCTCCACCTTTAAAAAAATACTACTAACATTATGTAAAAAGATTTTACAGAGATGGGAAGAAAACTTCCAAAAATTACTGTGAAGTAGTGGTTGGTCCAGGCTATATTGAAAGAACATTTATTATCCACTGTAGTGAAACAAGGATGACAGAACCTGGATTGAAAAAAACATTACGTCCAACACATTAAGAACAAGAGGAAGTGATCAGTAAACCGAAATGAAACATAGCACCGAGTACAGACAATATAAATGCCGAATCCTTTGCATTAGTGGATCATGATGTGCTGAATGAGCTACACCTACTCATTGAACGTATATGCATGCCGAAAAAATGGAACTTTGGAATAATCACGGCGGTATACTAGAAAGGAGAACTGATAGAATACACGAACTATAGAGATATGATGCTGCTGAATGTTGCGTATAAAACCATTGCCGCGTTACTTTATAACCTACTTGTACCATATTATGTTTCGAAGAAACAGATCAAATCTTTGCCCTTCGGGTTATCGATGAAAAGATGAGGGAGTGTAATACGGTTACATGGCGGTAGTTGGTCGATTTTAGGACTGTGTGTGGTAGAACGTACATGCCTATTGTATAATAGGGATGAATGAAGCGAAAATCTCTCCTAAACTAATAGCTTTAGCAGAGAAGACAATAAGGCACACCATTTGCCAAATAAGAGTTAATGGAGAGATGTCTTGGCCAATGGAAATAAAGGATGGACTAAACCAGGGAGTCACCCCGACCCCTTTGTAGTTTAATGGCATACGAAGACGATGTGGTAATTTAGGAAAGGCGTAGGCAGACAATCAAGGATGCGTATGCTACCTTGAAAAGGGAAGCAAGAAGAGCTGGTCTCGAAATTAATATTGGAAAGTCGAAACTGATGATCATAGAGAAAATGAGACTATAACACCCTACATACTATAACTTAGCCGGAGTAAGTATCGAATTAGTGTCAACGTTTCCTTATATAGAATCCCTAATGAAAAATTATATCAGAAAATCAGAAGAATTTAAAAGAAGGATCCTAGCAGGAAATAAAGCTTATTTTACACTTCAACACTAAATAAAGAGTAATCCGATTTCTCACAAAGTTAAAGTTTCTCACAGATTACTAATTTATTCTAGCCAGAGTGAGAATATTAAGATTTATTACGTGGACCCACCCTGAATTAAAAATAATAAGATAGCTATGGCATGCCAGACACGGAAAATGTGAGTATTCAACAGCACCTCTTCCCGGACTTGATTCGAGTATCATCCAGCCCCTTTATGGTCGTATCCTAGTAATGACGGGCACGTCAGCTGTATCCATATCTCTTATCAGTCTGATGGCATATCTGTGCAGCTTTCAGACGGTAACAAAGAGTCCATATGCGTTCATCGATTTCTGGTCTAAGACATTATGCATAGTTTTGTTATTTAAGTATCTGCTATTAGTCTTAAAATTTTGGATTCAAAAGAGTAAGTGTTTTTTGCTGAACCTTATATCAATAAGCGCGTACGAACCTTATGTCCATATGCCAATAATGATATTCATGTGTGGATATTCTTAAATTTCCATTTAATTTTTGTTAATATTTTTTTTGTCTAGTAAATGTGGTAGGATTATGTATTATTTAATATATGTTTAATTTGGTAGATTGTGATCTAAAGCAATAAAATTTAAAAACAAAATATTAACAAATTAAGCAAACAACCATTAAAATGAATTGAAACCACATTATCACCTACAATCGAATCCTAAATCTCAAAAATAAATTAATAAATTAATTAAATTTTATAAAACACTTTGCAAGTTCTACTAACTTTTATTTATGAACCATATCAAGCTAATGCCAACTATTATAAATTGGTGTGATGTACGTATGTCTATAACCTTCAAAGTTTAATATTTGAAACAGTAAAAGAATTGAATCGATAATTTAAAGGCTAGAACACTACTTAATTTATACAGGAGTTACATAAATGGTTGTCTTTTCTTCAGACGTTCATTCTGAAAAAAAATGAAATGGATCTTTGTTCTATAAGAAATTGCTCACTTTATAATCGCTTGAATGTTCGCCGGAAAATTTGTCCATTGTAAAACTAATGTTTGTTATTTTCAAACCTTGAGACTACTCGAAAAAAAAAAGAAGCAGCATATTGTGTTTAAAATGGAAAAAGTTCTTATTATGACGGGCTGAAGAGAAAAATAAAAAGTTTCTGAGAAGAAATCCTGGAAGAACGTTTTGGCAGGCCACTCGAGAAGTTGGCGCCGCAGTAGCTGGCGGCTGTCAGAAAAAGCAACACGGCAGCTGGCAGTCTTGCTTATGCCGGATAGCTCAACGTCCTCCGACTGCGGAAATTGAAAAAAAATCTCCTCACACCCTCAACTCCTTTCGATTATCGTTAAAATTAGAAAATTGTAGTTTACTCAAAACCAAATGGATCATTTTCACCATAAATGTAACAACTGGTTCTATAATTTTATTCTTCCGCGCAAAAACAGAATGTGAAAAAATAAACTGTTTTTTACTGAAATATTGAAAATTTAGTCTGTCAAAATATATGAGGTTATTTCTAAACGTTAAGCACATTTTTTTATCGAGACAAGGAAGTTCTGAAAATCGATATTAAATAAGGGAGTGTGACATTTTTAAAAGATACTCACCTTTACAATTGTATCTAGACCACACAAATAAATATTTTCTCATCATATTTCCAGTAATTTTAAACTGACATTTTAAACTGGCATTTAATGAGAGAGATTTATCAGATTTTTGATAAATATATCCAGTTATGGATATGTATGGAGCTATGGATATATATGGAGCTATGGATTTTTGAAACTGAAGGACATCAAGCGTACACTTTTGAAAATTACCTTAATAATTAAAACCCTAGAATAAGGAATTCTAAGTGGATATGAAAATATATATTTAAATTTCTCTTGAACACCACAAACTTCCAGCTGCCCGTCAAGAACAATCAGAATGCATCCAACAAATAATTGCTTCTATTAACCTTAGAAATTTAAATATCAACTTTTTAATATTAACGTTTGGTAGATTATGGAACTAAATTTCTCATATAATGTTATATATAAATACATAACACTATAAAATATTGTAATACTAGGTTGTTGCAATAGTCCTTGTGCATTAGTATAGCTTTATTTCAGATAACATATTTTAAACATTATTGAATACTACTCTTTAAGGTAAAGTTCATTGTTTTCAACTACTTTCGCTCATCTTTCTGCCAGTAATTGGTTTTGATACCGATACCACTCCTTAGATTTTGAGGCAAAAAACTCTTCACATCCAATTACGTCCTCGTTTCGACGTTTTATTACGTCCTCGTAATAAAATAAGATCCAACCTTTTAAAAAATGAGTCATTTCTACAAACAAACCATAATCTGTTGGTGTAATATATGGGCTATACACAGGATGAGGCAAAACGTTTACTCCTTGCAATTCCAATAATTTTTCCTTGGTCGAACGAGAACTATATGTAGGAACATTATCGTGTTACAAAATGACTTAGTTCCTGTTTACAAAAGCGGCGTACTTTGCACTCAAAATTGCATAAACTCTGTCCAGCTGTACACAGTAAATGTTTGAGTCCACTGCCCGACCATCAGGAAAAATGCACAACGTCTTCGAAGTTCCACCTAACACAAAGCATCACTTTTTTCCCAAACCGATCTTGGTAAATCTCCGGTTGTGCAGCTTCACATGGCCATACCCACTTCTTATGTTTGCTAGGGTTTTTTAAAAATATCCACTTTCCGCCACTTGTGATAATATTTTTACAGAACCTGTCATCTTTCGGATTTTGAAGCAAAGTTTTGCAAATATAAACGCCGTACGCCCATGTTTTTAAGATGACGAGCCACTGAGGAATTAGAAGCCAACTCAAGTTACAAGGAATTAAAGGATTAGTCAAAGTAAACATTGATATAAATAGTAGGAACAAAAAAATTCTAACAGGATTAATCATAAAGGGTTTAAGGGCTGTGTTCACGCACGAAGACTTTTGTAACAACCTAGTAATTATAACATATATGGAATTATTTAAAATATGACGTTTTACATTAAAGGACCGATTGTTTGAATATATTATTTCCTACTTTGGAAAAATAAGGAGAATTTAAATTCCATTTCATTTATAAAATGACGAATTTTCATAGTGCTTTTATTAATTACTCTGACAGTAGTTACCCATAAAGTTCATATTAAATACACAAACATACTTCGTAGTATGACGATTGGATGTTCAATGCCCATCCAGAAATAAGAGATATTTTGATTATTTAGAGCCCAATTTCATATGCAAATCTTCAACTATAATTGACTGGCAAAAGAGGTATACAGTATTCTGAAAAATGTTAATACTGATAAGAATGATAGTTTTATTTATGCTTTATAATATTGTTAGAACATAACATAATTGTATTGTGTAATAATACATTATATATTGTTGTAATTAATTTTAAAAAAGTTTAACAATTTTTAAAAACTTGATGGTGAAAGACTTGAGTCTTAAAGACCTAGGCGAAAGAGGGTGGAAAAATCAGGAACAGCGAATTAGCTTCATCTCAAATATCGCTTTCATCTTCAACATCACCAACCATGTGCAAATAAGCTTAAATGATGATTTCCTTTCAGATTTCTGTTTACTCCGGCGAGTGTAAATATATGTCTCGTTATTTATTTCACTTTGATAAATCAATCAGGATCATAATGTAAAAATGTACACATTTATAACCTACTAAAGGTTTGTTAAGTCTGCTAATAATAAGGATACATATATATACATACATATATGTATATATATATATATATATATATATATATATATATATATATAATTTATGACCAAGAGCCCATTAGTTCATCTTCTTTATTTTTGAAATTCGTGTAAAATTATGAGAAAAAACGAAAAGAAATGGAGGTTGTGAACTATTAGGGCCATTGCGTCTGATTATCAAAGAGAAGCGGGTCTTAAGCCTAAGAAGACCCCAGCTACTCAGCCTAGCCTATTGGGTTTTTTTGTCTCCCACTAAGAGATGTTCCTTTATCTAGAAGGCAGGCAGCCTATTTCCAAAGCCCCACCAATCAGGAAATGCTCAATAGATTAATTACTTTTATTTTAGTCGGGCACAATACGTCTCTCAACAGCACAATAAGGTATACAAAGGAATTACGTTACCAAAATTTTTTTTTAGTGATAAATTGATCCGTTCCGGAACAGAATTAAAAATTAAAAACCTAATAATGATCTAACCCTACAATACAATAAAGTATCTATCTTTCATCTTTAACTTTTGTAAAAAAGATAAAAAAAAATAATTAAAAAAACGCTGCATTTAGTCTTCTACATTTAGTCAGGCTGATAGATTTTATGGACTGCATCTAATATTTCTTGTATTTTTCTTATGTTTTAATTATTAAAGCATAACTTAACGCCGCCAGAAAAATATTACTGGATTGTTACTATGCTGTTATTCTTAAAAGAGTAGTTGTCCCTGAATAAAAATTACTTTTCATTTCATTATATAAATAGAAAATGCATAAACATTGATATGAACTATTATGTTGTGCATCAGAGTCCTTAACTTAATTTTCGATACTTATTAATATTTCATCATTTTATAATTATTGTAATTTAGAAATAAATTTACCATATTTTCTAACAAGGAGTTTCCTAAGAAATAATAATAATAACAATAAAATTAATAATGATAATAATAAAAATGCCTATTGCTAACCGTTCCTCCAAGTGGTTCAGACGTCCACTACTAGCGTGTGTACCAGTAACAACAAATATTCCCTCCCTGATATATCTGCCTCCCACAAAGTCAGGAGGCCCATTTGTGGTACACGCTCTGTCGACGCCTTCTGATGCCTTATCATCTTCACCTCCGACACGGGTGACTATGTTCTGTTACAATATTTCGATATTGGGTTCAGAAATTATTTATTATTCTCTATTTTTTTCATTATTGGTAAAGTAAAATCGATAAATCACCCTCAGGTTTTAACAGCTGGGATTATGAGGAATAATCTCTATCGTTGAGGATTTACGAACATTAAAAATAAGAAATAAAATAAAAATTAAAGTTTTTTTTTCCTTTCCTTTCCAAAGGTAATCCTGCTGGTCTACGTAAGTTCTTCATTGAATTAAATAAGTCAAATGATTAAAAATTCTTGGCTTAATCACTCATTAATTATTAATTCAACAGAAAAGGAAAACATATTTAACGAGATATTTTATAACAGCTTAACTAAAAAAAACTACCTGACTTGAGGACATCAGTCTTGGTAGCGGTGGGAGTCCCGATGAGGTCGAACTGTGATAGTTTCATGTCCTCAGCGATGTCCACTTTCTTTGTCTTCCATTTATATATGATATCCCTGTCTGTATATCCGACTAGAATCAACACAAAATCATCATTAATTATAATTCAAAATTTGTATTGTATTTTATAGTAATTAAATTTACAATAACAACATTTACTCGTAGCACAACAACCCATGTTGGGTCCAGACTTCCTCCTAGACACAATATCACCGTTTTCCGACGGCGCTCACTAGAGGCCGGCCCGGACCGCCTTAAAAAGTCCTTTTCAATATAAAATAACTAAAGACCGGATTTGTATGCAAATGCATATTTTTCCTGATACTTTTTTCAACCAAAATGATTGAATATCTTTACTAATCAATCCGTTTGGTATAGATAAATTAAATTTTATTGAGCATATTTTTGCATATTTGATGGGTAACTGCATATTTGGCCAAACAATTTTTTTTATTTTTTATTATATGTCTCCAAAATAAAATAGAAAATAAATAATTAAACAATTTTCTGATATATCTTCAATGAGAGATAAATAGTTTGTTTTTTAATTGTTACTGAATGTATCACTTATAAGATGGATGAAATCCATCTACGATGAATAAAAAGAGTCTACGATCGTAATAATAGTAAAGATAAAAGCTCACAGACAACTTCAAGTTTGTATCGTCATGATCAGAACCGCATTGAACGCGAACCTGTATTTAAAATAATTTATAGTATATTATTAGCATTTCAAAACAAACAAAAATTAAAAAATCAAATATGTCTTGTTAGGTATTCATAGAAAATGATGTTTAGCGTCGTAATTTTGATGTTTTCTAGAACCCTAACTTCCGTGTACTTTCTTTAACAAAGCAAAAAACATCATCTGCACTTCTCCTTTGGAATTTTATATTCTATTCTGTCAGTTAGTGTATTGCTTCCGTTATGCATATTAGAATAAATTAACTACGTTTTAATTTTGTTACATAATTAAATGCCCAAAGCAGTAGCATCATTTAGTTCATGTTAAACACTTGGAACCGTTTGAATTCGACAGTTTTTTCCCTTGAAAAACGATTTTTTTGGCAATTTGTGCAATAAAAAGGTGCCTTGTGAAAGAATTTTCAAACCAACCAGAACGTAAAGATAGGTGGTACTTGTATGAACTATTCTTGAAATTTTATATTCTAATTTGAGTTCAGAATGTATCAATAGTTTATTGTATACTGTACGATTGCATATGAATGCTTCGTGGAATTTTCCTACACTGGAGTCCTCAGCACATTTTGCTGATATCGTTCAAATCTAGACATCTCAATGAAATACATACTTTATTTTGCATTGGTTGCATCTGGTATTCCCTCATTTGACCTTATAAAATCTCAATTTGCGAAAAAGGAGGATTTTAAGAATTCAATTTTAATTTTTAAGAATTATTTAGCTATAAAACAATTCTGTGTTAAAATTTGTTTTTCATTTTACCAATGTTTTTTCTTATTTGTATTAAAATTAGTTATCAAAGCAGTTTAGACAGTAATTATAGCCTTATGTTGATTTTTTGCACGTTTCTGAAATTCATCCTGCATATTATTGCAGACTTTACTGCATATTTGCGGACTTTTTACTACATATCATATGGCATATTTTAATCTTTTTTGCAGCATATAAGTCCGGTCTTTAAGTATATCGATACACCGGGCACTAGACCGGACCGCTCCAGACCGCCCTTTTCGAACTAATCCTGCACGTGCCTATTTGGTTTAAAAAGGGATAGACGAAACGGCCGGTTGGATAATTATAGCGGCGGAAGCTCTCTCATTTATATAAAAGAATAAATAAAAATTCTATATTTCATTAATTTTGGTTAACTACTACACTTTCAGCTGAAATCAGTTGCTAACCACCAATATCTTCTTTTCTTGCTAAAAAATTACTTACATAATTTCTTGTGCACTCAAAATATTTACTGATACAGCTCAAGTATGGGAGTAAAACACAAAGCAATCTTTCAGTTAACAGTTAATTTTTATTAAAACTATAAATGGAATTATTAAAAATTAATGAATTAGAAAATTACAAGACGTATAAAATTTACAAAACGTGAAGAATCACTTTGGCGTAAATAATAAATAGTTTCTAGTTTAATTTTTGGTATTAATATTAGGTAATGTTTAAATCAGCGTTATGACGAATGATATGTTATTCTTTAAGAATTTAATTTTATTCATCTTAGTTTTAAATGTTCTTTTGACACACAATAAAATAAATTATGAAGAGGACTGTGGTAGCTATTAAGATCAAAATATGAATATGAAGATATTCTTATGACAAGAGTCTAAAAACAGAAATTGGGAAATTGGTAACAGCCTAGAACGCTCGATCTACTCCGATCTCACTCTATAAAATTAAGTAGGAGATTTTACTCTCTCGATCTTACTCTATAAAATTAAATAGGAGTGGACTTTGTCAATGTTATTTAATATTTGTTAAACTGTTGTGTTACACACGTATCCGATACCACAAACATATCGATTGAAAGTATCGATGAAAATATCGGACGCAAAGTATCGATACCACAAAATATCGGAAGTGTCGAGAGCCACTGTAATATTTACCGAGTGAGGAATAACGTATTATCTTCTCCTCTCCACTCTCTTAGCCCAAACCCAACCCTCATTCTCGATAGAATTAATTAGTCTTATCTATCTTAAATATCCCTAACTTCTTTATATATACAATTTTATAACACCGCTATAAAAAATAAGAAAACATAAAGAACAAATAAAACATTAGTGCGACCAAATTTTTTTAAATGAAAACGAATTGAAATTTTGGAGCGTTCTGGCAGGTCTATTGAGTTATATGTAATATAAAACGGTATTATTATAGGATAAAAATATATTTTTTTACTACGATAATGTTTATAGCTGTGGTGTAAAAGTGTAATATTTACTATTTCTTGATCACAAATAATGTTACATATTATGATATAAAAATGGTTAGTTGGCCTTGCTCGAGTGTCGTAGTATCTTAATTCTTATTTAAACCTTCTAAGATAATGCAATAGTTTTTTATACGTATGGAAAGGAGAAAGTCCCCTCTTTTTAATTTTTAATGAATCCAAGAACGACGTTATCTGATAAACTGAAAATGAAGTACATGTTATTTCTCGTTTTTCTAAAAAACATAATTGTTTACTTTATTATTTTATATTTGGTTTGTTATAAAAAAAGTGGTTAAATGGGACCTTTAAAAAAAAAAAAAATTCACGCTGAATAAAATGGGACCAATCTCAATTTGCCAACTCTAATTTTAAGCAACTTATAGCGTTTTGAGTTCTATATTAAGCAGAAAATATAACGCTCAAAAATAAGAGTTATTTTTAGTTTAAATTTTTTGACCCAGCGATAATTATTAATTAATTAAGTCATTTTTAATGTTGTGAAATAAATCAGTTTTTTCATGTCAAAAATCAACAAGCCATTTTAAATTATAAAAGTAAAAATGCAGTCATGATTTGAAATAAATAATTCTAAATTTCAATCACTGCTTCCCACCCCTTCAAAATATGTATTATTAACATTATTTATGATTTTCATATTATGCCATCTGTTTCAACTTATTCGAGTGCAACTGCAAGACTCTCTTCGGGTGAAATGGATTTCCAAAATTTGGTGTCCTCCTTTTGTAAAGGAAGAAAGTTCATAAAACTTCGGTGTGGACATCCTGAAGTATTTGAAAAAATGTTCGTGGTCCTTTAAAAGAACGTGAAAGAGGTTCACAAGTTCACCGCATACATCGCGTTTTATTATTCGATGTAAAAATCCCAGAATCTAGAATCACGTTTACTTAGTTCGTGATAAGCAATGTCGAGCATAATATCCTCCTCCGAATATTAATATTTGTTAGTGTCTAAATTAATTTGAAATAAGACTCAGTGAGACTGAACCAAAACATACTTACTACTAAAAAAAAATATAAATATTCATAGATAATTATTCAATAAAATGTAAAAATGGCCTAGGATATGAAGAGTCTATGGAAGAAAGGGGGAGGGTCACCCATAATGCATTATGAGAAAATCAAATTTTAAGTTTGGGATTCCTTCTTTCGTCAGTCTATGGCTATTCTTTAAACGCTCCTAACAAATCGACCACTCAAATTTCCGGTTGTATCTTTTTCTATTGAACAAATTGATGTGCATAACTCCATTTAAAAAAAAAAAAAAAAAAAAAAAAATGAGACTCTTCCTCCTTCTTATATTCTCGTTGACTCTTCATATTTTCTTTAGTCGACGATTTTTTAAAAATGTATTCATCAATTACAACTCATTTCTACAACTACAATATTTATAACAGAAGTTTTAAATATGAACTGGTATCTTCATAAATATTATCAACTTCCTTACCTAAAGGGCAAGAACTAATGTTCAAATTCCAGTTACTTAAAGCCAAGTAACATAATTAAATAATGAAAATTAATAATAAAAATAAAGTAAGATTTTTTTTTTTTTTTGATGAACGTCAAACGACGAAAATTTCATTATAGAGAGCGAGTAGAATGTTTTGTTGTTTTTTCGCCCGAGGAAAGAAATATATATTTATATTTATTCTTTATCCTGGAAATATTGATAAGAATTAAATTTATCAAGAAACAATATTGAAAAAATATTAAAATTAAAATTAATAGTAATCCTCAAGACCATCAATCTATTTTAATTTACCTGTATTGTAAAATAAGAATGCTTTACTTTGAAATCTGAAAGATCGTTATCAATTTTTAACTGTTTGCACTGTGTTAATAACAATTAAACATTTTTTTTTCTTTACTTTTGGGTGTTATCCGCAAAGTTAAAATGAATCCATAATTGATTGCTCGATCTTATCAAATAATAAAAACCCAATTACGACTTTAATTTTATGACGTTTTACTTGTGAGTATACAATGTATCGATTCACAAACACAAACGAAAAAGTTTGATAATACAGTTAGTGTTGAATTATTGGTGGCATAGTTACTGTAATTTAGCTCCGTTACTAAAATTACAATTATTAGTTGGTATTCGCCGACACAAGTACTTTTTCCAACTACAGTAGTTGCTTTTGTGAGCTCTAACTACTTTGATTGTAGTTGACAAATAGGAGTTGTAGTCCGCCAATTACTAATTACAAAAAGTAGTTAAAGTTGCAACTGATTAAAATATTTGCAGTTTGTAACTATGTTATGTAGTTAAGTACTAATGTAGTTAATTACTGCCCAACTGTGCTGGAGGCAACTTGAAAATTATCAGAAAATTTAATTTTAAAGATATACAATTTGCTAGGATGAAGGAATTTATTATTACTATCTTTATTGTTCAAAGATATTATTTGTACAAAAGCATAGTCTAAATGATATAAATGTCTTTGGTGTGGAATTTGATTATGAATAAAATAATGATGTATTTAGTATTCCCAGCCACGTTGTGAAGTTAGATAAAGACTTATGGTAAATAACTTTAAACGAAGTAATGACACTCCTCCGCGCATTGTAAGTAGTTTGGAACATTTTGAACATAGTTGAAGCTCATTTACCATATTACTATTAAAATTAAATAGGATTCTTAAATTAAGTTAAAATTTGCGAAATGGAAAATGAGAAATAAGGATGCTGTTTGTAGCACATTATATAAAAAGTTTAATTGAATTTATAAATAGTTATAAAAAGAACGGTATCGTATTACAAAAACGGTGACTAAAATAAGAGATCGCAATGGTTCAAATCAAAATTCAAGAATGCCAAAGACGTAACCCTATTAAAACTTGAATAAAAAATGACTTAAACTTATTATATAATCATAAGAAATGCGTTTATGTATAAGTAATGTATTTCCATAATAATTTCTACCCAGAATTGAGAAGTGAGTATTTTCTATAAATATCGACTATAGATAAAGTAATTCATTATAATTTCAATATTTTCAAATTGGTCATTTTCCATTAAATACTCGAATTTCAAAACATTTTGTATTACGAAACAACTAAATTAAACATAAAAAAACACAGTTAGTTAAATAAATTAAATTTTAAGTAACTTTAATGTTATCATGAGAACTTCTACTTTTACACAAAGTATTTCATTTTTAAATTTTCAATATTAGTTATTAGTGCATTGCAATCAATTTTATACCAATACATGACAGTTATATTATTACAGTTATAATTATCAGTCATAATTGATGTTTTAAGTAATGTTATAAAGTGTAGATGGAAACTCATAAATAAAATATATACTTACAGCTTCCAAATTTCAAGGGACATCTTTGAGTATCCATCGGAAAGTTTTCTAAATTCATTGGGCATCCAGCTTTAATTGTTAGCCTGAAAAAAAAATATATAGATATAAAAAATACATTTATCTTTATATCCCCGCTATTTAGTATATCTAACGTCTAAAGGTTATCAGATATGATAATATAAGTTAGCAAATATGAAACACCTTGATGCAAAGGAATGTATATGGCAAATCATTGATTTTGAGAAAAAAACTTTAGGCTAAATGGACTGCTGGCTGGAGCAACATTGAATTTGATTTTTTTCACAATGACTTTTTTGGTGGAATAATACTGGCTGTTTCTCACTGTATGTGAAATTTAATCAACTGACACAATAAATCAGTTAGTATGAGAACTTCATCCTTAATAGATTTTATGATTATTATCTACCTATTACCTCATCATAGATTAAACAGAGGGTTATTACTAATTATTACCAAAAAAGAATTTATTAATAAAATTGCCACACATTTTATTAATTAAATTTCTACAAATTTTATTAATTTACATTATAAAGAACATTTCGACATTTTTTTTATTTCTGGCCATTTTCAAACCTTTGAAGTTTATTTATATACATAAAATATGGATACCATTGTTTGAGAAATAAATTAATATGTATAACTCTATCTGTTAGCCATTTCTGTATAATTATAATCTTCTTTGTATATAACGATACTTAATACTAATTACCTACTACTATCTAACACCTACTACTAATACACTAATAATATTAAACGTGATAGCTAATATTGTAATAATAAGTGTATATAAGATTATAATAATGCCAATTCTGTATTATTATAATCTTATTACAGTCTTTGTCTTTTCTGTGTGGATCATTAAGAAGCGAGATGTGATTTTTTTAGATAATGGAATGTTAGGAAAAAAGTTATGGATATTTTAGTTGAATTATAACCTATTTTTTTTTTTAGTCCGATATACAATAAACAATCTCATTTTGGTCTGTATATAAATTTAATTTTAACATACAATGATGTTTTCAATAAATATTGCATTATGAATTTTTAGAATATGTTATCACGAATTTAAATATATGACGAGTCAAGCAATAAGTGCTTATGGAAGAAAAAAAACTTGAAAACTTAAAATGGTTAACAGACACATTAATAATTTATTTTATAAACTATGGTGTTCACATGTATATAAACTGCAAAGGCTTTAAACTATAAATTGGCCGAAATTAAAAATGAAGCCGTAACGTTATAATGTTCTTAATAATGTAACTTAATAAAATGTATTGCAATTTTATTAATACATTTGTTTTATGGGATATAAAGTGTTCCTATTTTAATCTGTGATTAATTATTTATTATAATTACTAGTTTTATTAATTTTATGTAGTAATAACCTAATTCTGCTATAATAAATAGATTATTACTTAGTGGAAGCATTTATTTCATCAAATTTTATTTTGTGATAATCATGTTTTAGTTATGGAAAAAATTTGTTTTTTTGAATATTCGATTATTTTTTTAGATTTACTATAAACTGTTTTCTGTTTGTACATTAATGTCCTTTAATAAACTATTGTCTTATTTTATTTTTAATTCTGAATTTAATGTACCTTCATCACCTACTATGACAATTTTCTGCAAGTATTTCTGCATGTGAGAAAATTTAAATTTTTTTTTATTCCATTAAGCTGGCCTGGCTGGAGAAAGATTCATAATTTCATTTCACCGAAATTTTTGGCTCTTGCTTAATTTAGTAAAGGAAGTAAGGAGCTCCATTCTTGTCCGTTCCATTCAAAGTGGAGGAGAAGATTCGATGAAAACCACTTTTCGATGAAAGACAGTCTTTGGCGTGAGATATTTCTTCCGAAATCGGATGGTGAAAAGATAATATATCACAAGTAGGATATATTACTACAGTCCACTGAGGAGGGTTCGACGGGGACAGTAAAGAAAGGAGGTAAGTAAGAAGATTAGGTTCGGGGGAAGAAAAAGGCCACTTGAGCTGAAGATTAGCGGAAGGTCGGCATTCGACCCCTTCTAGAGATATTTGTCTTTTATTACATATAGCCACGTTTTCCTTTATAAATATGGGTTCCTCTAACAAAATTAACCTGCTTTCACCGTCTTTTCTGGGCTTATTTACTGGAGAAATATCATATAATTTAAACATATAGCATGAAATGAGGTCATTTATCCCACTTATTTTACTGAAAAAAAAATGAGAAACTCTTTGGAACTCAAAAAGGTTGGGCCATTTCAGACAATATTATCTGTACTTTTTTATTTAAAAATTTTGAGGGTTGGATTATGAGACAATTAATGTTATTATGGGTTATAATCTTCCCATAGTTTAAACTAGTTTATTTCTAACATTAAAAAGAACTATTACAGTACAAAATTCAATTTAAAGAAATTAATTATAATAAAAGAACCAGATCTAAAGGAATATATATATATTTTTTTTCAATTTATGATTACTAATCTTCCTTATTTATTCATAGTTTTTTTCCTTTGATTATTTTCAACGTTTAGATAGAGAGGTCAAAATCATTCTCGGAATATCATCCAATCGTAAATTTTGCTGGTTAATTCATTAACCCTGTCTTCTTTAAATTCATATATTATATATAAAAAATACAACATCTTTTTATTTATTATCTTATTATTTCATTTTTCACATCTTATTATTTATATTTGAATGAGTAAGAAGACTATGAGAATTAATGAATTAATCAGTTAATTTATGATTGAATAATATACAATAAATGGTTCTGAAAATGAGGAAAACATTGAAAATAACTGTATGAAAAAACAATAGGTAGGAACAATTTAAATAATTAAGGAAAATTTGTTCACGTGTTAATTAAAAATCATAAAAAAACTTCCTGAAATAGCAAATTACCATCACACTAAAACAATATTGTTAAAAAAAAATATTAATTATTATTAATCGCAAAGCAATTGCACAGTTCTTTTTCACTGCAGTCTTGGACAGAGCTAGTATACACCGCAGACTAAATATCCACGCGTAGATTTTAGAAATCGTTGTCAGTAAACCTGTTGCTACGTATTGATAATACAGGGATGGAAGGAAATATTTCCGATTAAATAATAGTAATTAAATGATGGATAAATTGAGTGGAAGCCACGTGGTTCAGTCAATGTTAACATAACTAGATTTCCTTTTCGAACAAAAACACATCGGGCAAGGGATCTTTGAGGGTCTGCCTAAGATGGCCGGAACCAGGTCGAGAGCACCGACAGGCGACTCAGGCAGTCATAAAGAAAAGCCTGTGTGAAAGCACCATAAAACTAAAAGAAAGGCCTGGTCGACAAGTTATCACAACACTTGCCGCCAACGATAGAGAAAAAAGTTCAAACATTTGGAAGCCGACCTCCAAAGAAACGCCTCTTCAAAAATTCCTATAACATCACCAATAAGAAGGCCCAGAAGGAGAGTGGGGACAAAATGTAACTTACAAGGAGAAGAGGAAAGAGTGAGAAGGGGGTGTTATAGCTGGAAGGTGAAACAGTGAGATTCTAAGAGTAGAAGCAGATGATCCAGCTGGGCAGTCCATCCGAGACGGAGTCAGTGAGTCTGGCAGGCAGAGCAGAAGAACGGGGCTAGGGACAACCAGATCATCAAGCGGCCAGGTGGCCAGTCTTCGAGACGACGAAGGCAACAAGAAGATAAGTTTTAGTCCCTTCATTCAATGTGTACATAACTGTCCAATATGTGGCACCATAATAAGATTTTAAATAAGCCAATTAGATCCAGTATTCTCAAATACATATGGTTTGTTGACTGGACAATGTAAAAATGAAAATTTATTCTCATTACCTGGAAGAATAAAGAACTCTGCCATCTTGGTAGAGGCGGACAAACTTGTTGGGCGAGGTGATGGTATGGAGGTAGCTCTGCTTGCCGTTGTAAAAGTAGGTGTCCGGCTTCCATATTCTGCCAAGCATGCTGATACTGAGCGCCAAGGTATCCTTGTCTCCGGTATAGGCCAGTCGGCGGTCGACCCAGGTCTGCCGGAAATAGCAGTCCATCGAATAAGTCTGCAATAAGTTGTACTGTTAGATAATATATATAAACTCTAATATATCTGCGAATAAATGAGCATGAACATTAGTCGCTATAGTTTTCGAAG
This sequence comes from Rhaphigaster nebulosa, assembly GCA_948150685.1. NCBI lineage: Eukaryota > Metazoa > Arthropoda > Insecta > Hemiptera > Pentatomidae > Rhaphigaster > Rhaphigaster nebulosa. The sequence continues at coordinate 149,550,836 of OX411306.1, read as the reverse complement.
GTTCCATGGTATGTGGCCCGTTTATTAGGTTTTCAAAGAAACTAAATCTGATTTTACTATCACATTATTGATCACGGATGCACATTTCGAAATACTATTACTGTTGGAAGTTTCATCGGTATAGGGGTCGTAGGTACATTAGGATTTTTAGTTTGCTAATTCTGTTTTGGATTATTATTTTCAATATAGACTTTTGTAATCGATCAAGATTTTTTATTTTTAACTCCCTCCTCAAAATTTGAGGTTTTACGTTTCAAGATACGTTTATATATGTATTTTATACCAAATATGGAATTTTAAAAAAACCGCCCGTCTGCCGCAGTGGCTTTTCTCCGAGACTACTGGCCCGATTTTCTTGAGATTCGGCTACAAAGTCACACGTAACCCCAGAATGATACTCGAAACTCAATATTACCATTCGCTTTTTTTTCAAAATGACGGCCGATTTGAGATTTTACAAGCCTATAACTCGTCCATTTATAAAGAACGAAGGGGCATGTTAGGTGTTTTGGGATAAGCATACCAAAGCATAAAAAAAAAATTTGTAAAAATAAAAAGTATACATAAATGATTTTGGTATTACTTCCAATAAACCTTTGTAATCGATCAAGACATTTTTTTTTGTCAAGATAGGTAGAACCCAAATATCAAATAAAAAAAATTCGTCTGTCCAAAAAATTAGCATTTTTTACTATTAATCGAAAGGTGATCAAATTCTCTACAAAATAAAAAAACATTTAAATCGGACCAGTACTGGCTGAGATATAACGCAATGAACTTTGTGGACTAATTCTCCGGCTGGACTAGTTAGCATGGCTCTTGGCCTCCTGACATCCATTGCGGGCTCCTTGCTTCCTCGCACCTATCTACTTCATTCTCCCTTCGATTATTTCTGCACTTCCTTCAGATTCTTGGTCTTTCCTTTTTCTTTTCCAATATTTTCCTCTGGAATATTCTCCTTCTGATTCCCTGTCCTAACCATCTCAGCCTATTTGCATTGACACAGTTATTTCTTAACACTCTCAGTTCAGCACTTCAGCACGGCGATCATCTTGGGACAAGCTTCAAATTTCTGCTCCATAAGTCCCTACTGGTTAATTTCTTTGCTGAACTTGGTAAATATCACTTATAAAGTATTCTGCAAATGTCCCTTCTCCGAAACACTCCAAATGCTCATTTGAAAAATAATCTAATTATCTGAACTGTAAACTAAAGTCTTGTGAAAGACTAGATATGTTTGAAATATTACTATTTAGAAACAAAAAACCATTTTGTAATAATTTGCAGCGTTTTTTTATATAATTATCTTAGATCACTGAAGGTAACTAAGTCATTCAGTTTCTTTTTAGTAGCCTCCACGTGTTATCAGGCATGTCAACTGTAGCCATATTTCTTATTAGTCTGTTATGAACATGAAATTTATGATTAGAAAAAAGCCGATTTTCTTGAGATTTGGCACCAAAGTTACAGATTACCCCGCATGATCGTCGGAACTCGGTATTATCAAAAAAGGCGGCGGTTAGAAATATTTCATACTCCCGTAACTCGGTCATTTATAAAGATAGAAGAAAATGTAAAATGTTTTGGATTTGTAAAGATGTTTGGATAAAGTGTATAACAGGCCTTTTTTTAAAAAAAAGTCTTTATAAATGTTTTTGGTTTATTAATTAATTGGTGTTTATTTACTGACAATAGTTTCCAATAAATGTTAGTCTATATCATATTCATTTATGTTATGAAGACAGAATGATCCAACCGAATTAAGTTACATCACTGATTTGAATCCAATAGCTATATCGGATATAATATAATATTTTAGGATAAATAATATGCCATTTAAATGTTAATTAAAGGCAACATATAGCAATAAGGAACTAGATCTTATAAGGATGACTTCAATAGCAGAGCAGAGACAGTATATCATGTGGCGTACAGTAAAATATTATTGCGGTTCCAATAAAACATCTGCCTTCTTTATGTCGGTAACCTACTCAATGCAAAATAGTTTTATGGATGCTATAAGGCATAAAACGTTCCTGTAGAGTAATGGAATTTTTCACCAGTCTAATTTACTTAAATTGAAGCTACAGTAGAACCCCATTTATGCCAATCCAACATATCCGAAATACCGATTATCCAAAACTTCATTTTTAATAATTAAAATCTTGTAAGTAACAGACAGTATAACGTCAGCGGATAAGCATTGCCAACAGAACAAAAGTGAAAAACAAAGCGCCCAACAAAAATTTCTTATTACATATCATCGCCACCACGAATGTAAAAGCTCGCATTTTTTTCGAATTCCTTTCAGTTTTATTAATTTACCAGAAGCATCGTTGAAAAATAAAATCTTATAAACACATAGCTAGGACTCAAAGGAGTAAAATCGCACAGATGTATAAACATTATTCGCTATTTTTCAATGTGGAAGTTAAAAAGAAAACGTTAAGATCTTTTTCGATCTCCTAAAAAGTAACTATTTTCATATTCGTTATTAAAACGTAGTGGAGAACATATTTTGAATAAATTTAATGTTAAAAACTATTCAGATTACATACACATGCTCCCATATTCACATTCATGCTCACAAATAGGTATTGCATACTTAAGTAAATATTCATAAAAAATTTTACATTCCTTTAATAAACACCATTTTCTAGAATTATCAATATACTGATCTTGCCATCTTTTCTTAATTCCTTGTTATCCAGTACAGCCCTGGCTACTTTTTCCCGAATAAATGGGATTTTTCTTTAAATGTTTTTTTAATATATTTTTTTAGGGATATAGAAGCAAAAATTAAAGTTCTTTTCTTTTCTTGCATTCTGTACTATTTATAGAAAAATATACCTACAACATTATTATTATTTTTTTCTGATATCTCTTTGAGTTGATTATATATTTGAAATATTCAATTACCAAAAGTTCAATAACCTTAAACAAAAATAAAACCGTTATTAAGGAAATATATGCCTGATATTGTGAACTCAATTCCCAACCTACAATTAATATATGTATAAGCCTAAGAAGCGTTTGGATGTGTATTAGTGTTTTACTGGTTTACTGTGTGTGTTGCGAATTAGTACGATTCTATACTCAGGGAATTAATAACTTTTGTTTTTGGTGTGGTGATAAACCACAGTCGTTCCTGTCCGCTGTGGGTCTACTTGTTTAGGTAGCGCCTGAAAGTTGTTTAGGTCCATATATCTTGGTATCTAAGGTTAACTACTACATTCCTAGGGCTCGGGCAGCGTTGGTCTGACTAATATTGAGACTGAACAGTAATTATTGTCCAGTTTCTTACCAAGGATTTAGATCAAGCAGTAGTCGCTTCATCATTACGCAGCTCATCCATACCCTAACCAGCAGCACCATCTGAGAAGCCCAAGGTGAGGAAGGGAAAACGAGAAAGCGAATTTTCATTCCCGAAAAAAGCATGCGGTCCGCTGAATGCACAGCCCCGAACTTTACTGTTAGTAGCTTTATTTTTATTATTTTTTTTTACAATGTTAGTACCTTAAAAACATTCTCTATTTTAAGTGACGGTGCCAATGCCAGTGTTAGTGCCAGTAACAGTGATCATGACATAATAAGAAAAAGGCCTTCTCCCATAGTGGTTAGTGGTGTGACCAGCGCTAGCAAAGCGTTGGGAGAATTGAAAGCCATTAAAGTTCAGAAGATCCGGTTCAAATGCGCCAACTGCTGCGAAATGCATTTTTCGAATGCTCGTCTCGGCAAGTTCTATAAGGACGACTGGAACACTTGACTGAAAAAGGTCAGCTTTAGGTGGAACCCCGCCGAACCCCAGCCAGCTCAAGACCAGCCAATAACCACTAAAGCTCGCCCTTCTCCACTCAAAGGACTGACGAACATACTGCCAGTCATACTTATGCCGACAGAGCTCGGTATGATGATCCACCTCCCTGGGTGGACTATATCATGAAGAGCCTCCTTTCGCAGACTCCACCAACAAACTAATCAACATGCTGATAATAGATTTATGCGTTGATAGCTTATAGCCAACTTACCTGGAGGAAACCGGAACTAATTTTCAGTGCATACGCCTGTAGGAATAACTAGTGATCAACCAATCTAGGAGTAGTTGTGAGAGAACTGCTCTCGCCAGTGGCTATGAGGAATCCGCCACAAAACTGTCCAGGCCTTCCTAGACAAATCCCTCAGTCACAGAGCTATATCGAAGACCTATGTCTTCTCTCCAGGAGTTCTCCTAGCTGCTAAATGTGTGTTCCAAAAGAGCCATAGGGTAGTAAGGGACCTCAACGCTCGAAACAACATCCAGTCCAACTAAGCTAGAAGTATAATTCTGAAAAATCTATACATCATCGTTTACCCCGACACCCACACTTTTAGACATAGGACAAACATGGGGTATAAGTAGGCCGTTGATCTCTTGCTCACAAGTCAATCACATCCTTTCGTTGACTGCTTTGCGCTGGCTTTTATGATTTGAATCATTGAGCTATGCTTTACCAGATAATACCTCCAACAAGAAATAAATACGTAGAGGCAGACTGGAAGGTCTACAAAGCCCAGGTCTATAATCCAAACTGTCTACCGTCCTTGCCCTCCTCACGAAGAGTGAAGTAGACGCCTGGAATTCTTCACCGCTACCGCCAACGCGTCCATTTCGAAGTTCAGGCCACTTCCGCCAGCTCTGCGTCTCGCGCCAGATCACATTATGAAACTTATTGCCCTGCGCAATTAGTGGAAGAATAAATGGTACAGGACCAGAGATAATGAGGTGAAGACGGTGGTAAATTCTCTTTCTGTCCAGATCCGAAACATCACGAAACAATAGCGGACGTCATTTTGCCATGAAAAGCTAGGGGTAACGCACTGCGACCACAGGAAGTTCTGGAAGCTTTTGAAGACGAATACAAACTAGCTATGTAGTTATCTAGTTATCTAGTTTTTAGGTTATAAGATCCTGACAGCAGAGGAGTAGGTAACGAAGTTCGTGGATCACTACGGTGCATTAATAAAAAGACGGACTGGGACCCTGGCAGAAATTCCATTAAAGGGAATAGGTCTTAGACTAGATTGAGAACAACTAACTGGACTGGCACAAGACAGCTAGTAAGCCCCATCACTAGAAAGTGACTAATAATTACTCAAATTCCCCCCTAAAAATTAATACTCCTCATAACTCTCTTAAAATGCATCCGATGTAGTAGAAAAGTTTCCAAAAAGCCCTTTATTTCCTGAATATCAACCCCAAATGAAAAAAAACACAAAATATTTCACAAATATTTTCGGCTTTTTATTATATCATTTGAGTCGTTTAAATTCTATAATGAACCCTGATCATCATTGACAAATATTCATGAAACGGGATGTACATTTTCTATTTCAATTGTGGTATCAAAACCACTTTTTATTTTAATAATTTTTTTTAATAATTTAAAAAAATGTTCATTTGTAGCACATATTTCAAAAAATCGTTGATTATTTTAACATTAATTAATCAGCATTTAAATTTTAAATAAAATTAAATAGGGCCGCTTTTGGAACAAATTAAACTTTAACGCTGGTTTCGGAACAAAATATTTACTTCAGCAGCTAAAATGTGCTCTTCTGTAATATTATTAAATATGGTACCATTAAAAGGATTTTCAAATTCGTCTTCCAGGTTACAATTTTCTAAAAAGATATTTTGTATAGCGATAAGAATTACGTATTCATCATCAGCTGTTGTGGTGCCACGCGGTTCTTGGGCCTGAGCATTTACAATAATCAATTCCGGATCCGTTTCATCCCAAATCATCTCTTCCAGGTCGTCTCTAATTTCCGTTACTGTTTGAACACTTACTTGTATTAGTTCCTTCAAAATTGTTTGACAACTGAAAAGAAATAACTTTTATATCTTACAGCCCTATTCATCTTTAGGGACGGAACTTACTAGCATATTTACTTAAGCGCAATTGGTTGGTAGCTTGTGAAGTTGACGCTCATGAAATATTAATAGTATCCTATGGTAGTCGGGCATCTTCCACATACGTTACGGCCCCTTACAAGTGCATACCAAAATACAGAAAGCTCCTTGCATCTATACAGATAAATATACAGAATGTAGATTAATGTATTGAGTAAAGAAGAATCTTCATTTTCGTTTGGGGGTGGAAGGCATCCGACTAAAACACCAAGTTTTAGTATTTATGAGTGCTAACTTCACTAACAACCCATTAATGCGCTTAGATAGACATGAAAGTATATTCCTTTCCTTAGGACGGATAGGGTTGTAAGATATAAAAGTTATTTTCGTAGTCGAAGATTTAGTTTTTATTAAATTATCAGGTTATCACAGGAGCTGATTATGAAATAAATATCGATTTTAATATCGCAAACTGAAGTAACGATTTATTTTAACATTTCAGATTGCTGTGCATTGAGGTCGATATTCGGTTCTCGAAGATATCTGAATAATGGATAAAAATACTATCGATTCTATGATAGCAAGGTCAGGATTAATTTCAAGTTTTTCGATTTCTTAGATATTAAATTCCATTTTTATTATTAATTATCAATCATTATTATAATGTTATTAATACATGAAAAAGGTGTTCCATAGCAAAGAATTCTGTGTAAGCGATTACTGATAGAATGCCTAGAAAATTCTATTATTTATCAGCAATCTAACACACCCTTAGTATATCGACGAAACTGTAACGTTTGCTAAACGGCGTATACGCCTTTTTCAAAAAACGACGTTGATATATTGATTTAAATAACATACTAGATTTTGATCTAAACTTCCGAACCGGAAGTGGTACTTTACTTGAAGGTCATAATCAACTTTCATCAAAAATTATATTAAAATATAATGTAAAACATCACAAATTTGGTAATTAGGACTTTTATATCAACATGAATAATATACTAGATTTTGGTTAAAATTGGTGATCCGAAAGGGGTACATTACTGGGTCATGATAAACTTACATAAAAAATTAAATACAGAGATCATATGGTTCGGTAATAAAGGCTACATACGCGATTTTTTCCCACTCTAATTAAACAATATTATTTCTTGTTTTAAATGTTAAAATTGAGTTTAAAATAGTTGTTTTCCTCCCTATTTGTGAACTGAACAAGTGTGCTACAGAAGAATAACATATAAGTTAAGCGGGTTCTTCCACTTAAAATGTTGAAACCGCCGATTTCCAATGCTTTGCCTAGTGACATAGACAGTTCTAATGTTGTCACGGAACACGAATAAATCTCTTGGGAAGTTGTTACCTACTGAAATAAAATGACATATAATAACATCACTATGAGATCTCCAGAAACAAGAACTTGTGTATGTGCATGTGTATGTCAATAGATTGATGTCCCGAAACCAAGTGTCGTTTTTGAGATACTGCTATATTCGGAAACTAGTAACCAAATTCAGAATCACTTTTTGAGCTACCGATTTATAGTTTAATAGACTATAAGAAAGTTGTGTGGTATCACATTAGAAACTTATCAAAGTAGTCATGTGGGATGTGGAGTCCCAAGTATTTTATCTTTGATGTTTTGAGTATCGAATATTGTAAAGTGTTAGTGTAGGGCAGTCTGAACGTCTGAGTGTAAATGTTGCATGATTAGATGTTTGTGTGATTGAATCGCAAATTGCAATTCATTTAAATGAAAAAAAAAATCATATATTCATTAAAGACTCAGGAGTTAAATTAATACATCACGTTGAAAAAAGTCTCAAATTAAATATATATGAAGCACTTGAAATAATAAAATCCTTCAAATCCAATCCAGATTTTTGTTTAAATGACAAAATAAAGATCTCCAATAGTCCAATCTTAAATTTATTCCCATCTATAACAGAAAAAACAATTACCGGTATTACTGGAAAAACTTTGACCCTTAAACTGTTTAACTATAAACATCTTACCTACTTTTCGTTCATTGTTGTTTCAATGCGAGAAGAAACCAGTACATACTTCTCTCTTTGATATAATTCATTTAAACCTTGGTGAGTGCCAACATGTATTTGATTTCTTGTCTTAATTAAATTCATAATTAATAAATGCTTTATAATACTGATTTATATTACATCTAATTTAATATGTATAATAATAATAGCAAACTATATTTTGAATTGCTTATTTTTGAATTTTTTTTTGTTTTTAGAACTGAGAATGAATGTATAACATTCGAAACTAGTTTTCAATAAAACAAATTTATTGAAGTGGCAAATAATTTATCAATCCCTAAGTAAATTTAAATGATTCTGTACGTTTTGGAAAGCTCTGGTCGGGTTATCATTGGTCGAAAGGATTACAGTATCATCCGCATATGTTGCAAGTAGTGTATCTGGTGTCTGTGGAATGTCGGAAGTGTAAATATAATACAGAACTGGGCCTAAAATGCTACTCTGTGGAATCCCCGCTTACTGATTCAGCAATAGTAAGAATGTTTACCATCCTGGTTAACAACAAAAACCTATTCTCAAGATACGCTCTTATGATTAAATAATATGTATGCGGTAAAATGAATTTAAGTTCACAAAATAGACCAATATGCCACACCTTATCTAATGTGTCGTCTAAGAAAACTGTTGTGCAATATTCTTTTCTAATGCCAAAGCAATGGTATCCACCACTCTATGGCATTGTTGTATTGTAGAGCGTGCAGATCTAAAGCCGAATTACATGTTAGGTTAGGAATTACATGTTTGCTTCTAACAAAGGATAGAGCCACTTTAATAATAATTTTACAAATATTTTGGAAAATAACGGTTAAAGAGTAATAGGCCCGTAAGAAATATCTTGGTTTAAAGGCTTATTTGGTTATGGAATCATCTTTATGATTGAAAACATCCGTACTAGAGGAAAATAAGTATTCGAAGGATAGAATTGTAAATCGCAGTCATAATCGCCGGAAGATTAATGCTTTCACAGGAAGAATTAGTGAAATTTTAGGTGTGATCAGATCAAAGTCTGGAGCAATTCTGCGTGGTAAATTTTTTATACAAAATTTTACGTCTAAAGAAGAGAATTGTGAGGGGAAGAGGAGGTAAAGAAAGAGGAAGGAGAGAAGTGAGAATTTGTTGGACGTCTGAGCAATGCTGTCTGTCAAGAAAGTCATAATGTGGATGAAATACGTCTGTAAGATGAGAGGCAAAGAAGTCTGCTTTTTCTTTATCACTTCTTCTAGCCCATGAGTTGTGAGGGTTACGGAGGGAAGTCTTTGTGTGTTGGTAACGCTGTATAGTTCCTGTTTGTTGTCTGAGAATATTGTTAATTGTTTGTAAGTTAGTCAGATATGTGTTGTAAGTATCGTTATTGTATTGCTGTATAAGTTTTCTCAATCTGTAAGCAAGTTGGTTTAGTAGTCGTTTGACAAAAGGATACCGAGATCATTTCTACTGATTCAGCGCATGTCATTTTTTAATAATAAGTGACCGTATGTCGGAGGGAGGGGGATGGTAAGTTATTTTTGTGCCGGTCTGTCTCATGTCTGTGTGCTGATTGCCATGGCGCAGTTTGTACAGTCTTTGTAAGCGCCTCTACGACGTTGTCAATATTATCTTCAGTCTTTAAACTTGTAATAAGGTTAATATTATTGTTTATAATGCTACGAAATTTACTAAATTAACTAAGGAGTTAGAGTAGGTATGACTTTTCAAGTGAATAAGTATCTAAAAAGATATAAAATAACTGCTGATGAAAGGTCGTTATGTATAGAGGTGTGGTGATGCACTGTGTTTAGGCTAGAAGGGATAAATAAGTCAAGTAGTAGGGTTGTCGATTTATATCTGTTGGCCAGTAAGTCGGTTCAGATGATAGTAGGCTGTCATTTTCAAGGCCTAAGGATGAATTCGGAAGAGCATTTCCACTAGAATTTTGATTTCTATGGCCAAAACGTGGATGGTTTGCGTTAAAATCTCTCCCACAATAGAATTTGGGTTCCAAAGTTTTGATTTTGTTGGTAAACGACTCCTGGAAAAGTCGTTTCCTCGGACAACAATATGCACCGGCTACAGAAATATTGGTGTGATTGATTCCAACTGAGATAGCTGACAATTGAATTTCAGGTAAGACAATCATTTCTAGAGGATAGTGATATAATGATTGCAGATCGTTTCACGACTACAGCCGAGCCGCTTGAATGGTCAGTACGGTACACCACATACAGAGGCCGTGGTGGCCGAGAGTGTTAAGGCGTCGCCTTGGACATCCCGAGACTGCTACGGCGCCCATTCGAATCCGGCCTGGGCGGTTTGAAATTTATTTCGTGGCGGCCCCACATAATGAATCTCGACCTTCTCACTCTGGTTAGAATAGGTTGGTAACATATAGGATAACCCGTCCTGTATGCCTTAATAGGATAGAAGAGGACGTTAAACCTCCTCCCCTCCAAAAAAAAAAGAAAAAAAAAAGTACACCACATACCCCTTTATGTAAAATTTTGTGATCTGAGTAAAATGATTTTCGGTAAGTAGTGCAATGCCTATGTCATGTTCATGTAAGTATATGCCAAGATCGTTTCTTCGGTGTAGGACTCCATTTGCATTCCAAAAACGAGTTTTAGCGATTGTTAAGCGGTAGAATTAAGGACTGACATTAGGAATGAATTTAGTAATTCGCATGGTGGGCAAAGTAATGAGCGGAATTATCATCGATTTAAAATCATTTGAGAAGGAAGTAAGATGTAATATTCATACTCAATAATAAGAAATTAACATAGAATCTTATTATTTGATTCAAAATATACAAATCAAACGGCGATTCGATTGGTTATTTAAACATCTTACCACCCCACTGTTCCATGCATGAACACCAGTTTCACCCTCGGTACGGTGGCTGAACACAGTGCTGTGAATATGGAATTAGCTAATGAATTTAGTTATACATTAGTTTAAGTTTAGTGTTAGAGCCCCATCATCTTTATTGTTTATTAAACAAAAAAAATCTCAAACAATTTATTTTAACTTCATAAATTCCTTTTAACGTAACACTGTTGTACGTAAACTGTTGATGTAGACATTGTTTATAAAGTATTCTACACATGCTTCTATTTAATAACTTGAAAACTTTACATCATCCGAAACATTTGCGAAACATTCCAGATGCTTATTTGAAAAATAGTCTAACTGTCTGGACTCTAAACCAAAGCGTTAAGTCGTGTGAATGGGCACACAAGATATTTTTGAAATATAAGAATATAGAAATAATAAAAACAAACATTTTCTTAAACAAAACATTTTTTTAGAAATGAACAATCAAGTTTTGACAAATAAAATCATCACTACATCGTTGGGAATGTGAAATAGAGCAATAGTTGTATAACGTCCAAAATACGGCTAGCGAACGGTGGTATAAGAACCTTTACGCCCGGCGGAGGGTTAAACAGGATTTTTTGTTTAATTTAGCTGCACAAAAGGAGTAAGATGAAAATTAGAAGACCCCCACCTGTGACGAAATTACAGATACTGGATTAAAAGATCCAAGCTTAAGGAGAGAAGCTCCAGGGGTTTGGTAGCTTTCTTGTAATAGCTTTCTGCATCATTTGGTTTGCTGAATGAACCAACTTCTTTACAGTACTCTCTTTGTAAAATCATCCTCTTCCACCTAGTTCCCCCATCTCTTGAAAATAGTCATCGGGATCATTCCATGTAGGGAATGATCACGATGGCTGTATTAATATGGGTATAAGGCTATTAATATATGGTTATCGCACATAAAGATGCAGAAATAAAGCTGAAGTAATTTAGCTAAGAAACACAATTTAAGGTCCCTAAAAGAAACGTAAACAGCAGAATTATTGTATTTTAATAAAAATAAATAATTGTATGCCTTCTTTGTTTCAATTTATTGGGGAATTTTTATATTTAATAAATAGAGAGCAATTGTATCTTCAAATATAATTTTTAATTCCTTTACCAATATATATGATTGGAAGCAGAACGATCGTAAAAAAAATTCTAATTCGATTTTTTAACGGAAATACACGTTTTAAGAACCCTTGAGTCCAAATGACCAAGTCTGAAAAAATGGTGTGTTTTTTGTTTGTTTGTTTGTGTGTGTGTGTGTGTGTGTGTGATATCATATAACAGGTAATTTTTTTTTTTAAATGTAGCAATTCAAGTGATCAAACTAACTATCGGCGTTTACAGTAAATATTTTTAACTTGTTTTGTCACTGATAATGTTGGCAGCAAATCTAAAGCATGAGTTTGTTGCCAACATGTGTTGACAACATTGCGTGGTCTGTTAACTCACCTCAGTTGAAGTATACAAGTTCATGTATATTAAATTATATATTTATGATCATGCATATTGTTTAGGTATTTTCAAAGTATAATAATAATGTATTTCCGTTTAATACCACTTTTAATAATTAATCAATGATTCCATACTTACATTAACTCTACTAAAAACCATAATTTGATATTAATTTAATTAAAAAATAAAAAAAAATTATCTGAAACATCATTCATATATATATATATATATATATATATATATATAAGTTAAAACCTGTTTGACACGAAACGCAAAAAAAAAGAGAAAAGGGAGAATGATGTGAACGCCACAATGTCTGGAATACAACTGACTTTATTTACTTTTCTACAGCCTTGTATAGGATTTGCTATGTTTATTTATATATTTTTCCCCATAATCCTAAACTCTCCACTTAACTCCCCCGCACCAGTTCACGAAGTGAACTCTGAGAAAAAATATATAAATGAACATCAGCACAAAATAAAATATACAGAAACCAAAATATATATACAAATAACTACATAATGCTTAACCAGTACCATACTACTACAAAAGAAAAACAAACTGTTAAAACAACCCACAAAACAAAAATTACAGACTTATAACTAAAACTACTTATAATTACTAATTTACAATAACTAATCAACACAAAGGCCCATAAAACTATATACAACAAGACTTAAAACTAGGTCGAGTTAACAAAAGGATATCTTCGATGTGCTCTATTCACTGCACTATATACACTTTCACGATTATCTCAATTGTTACCCGCGTCCAAAGGGATGCGGAGATGCCTGACATGGGTATGTCGCACTCTTTGTGCGCCCTGAATCTCTTGGATCGATACAATATTGTGTTCCTTGAGTGCTATCACCCTGAACGGACCCTCGTACCGGGGTTCCCCTTTTGTCCTACGAGAAGGTGGGCGGCGGTAAACGGTCGCACCCAGCTTGCTCCTATGTGATTGATCTGGCGTGGCCATACTAACCCGCACGGCTCTTGATTCCTTCCCTTGAGCGATTCTACTTCGAGTCTTCGCAGTAATCTCCCCCAACCGCCGCCGCCTATGTGATACCGTGTCGCGCAATTGTGTCGTCATTGCCGTTAAGAGATCGCCCCTGTTGCGCAGGGGATGTCCGAACACTACCTCGACTGGTGTGAACCCCGTAGCCGCATGGATAGTATTATTGTATGCCAGGATCGCCCTCGGCATCGCCGCCTCCGGTCCTAGTTCCCTATGGATGTGGAATAGCCGTAAGTGCTCTCCTATCGTACTATGGAACCTTTCTATAGCTCCCCTTGCTTGTGGATTCCCCGGAGAGTTGAAATGCCAGTTGATCTGAAGTTCGGCACATTCCGTAGTAGTACGACTGTTTCGGAATTCCCTCCCCCCGTCTGAAGTCACCTTCTGGGGCACCCCGTAACAGGCGATCCATTGCAACAACCCTTCCCAAATGGCGTCGGCAGTCCTGGACTCAAGCGGATACGCCATGGCCAGTTCGCTAAAGGTATCTAAAACCGTAAGCCAGTGTGACCCCTCCCAGGAAAATACGTCCACTTGAACGTCTAACAGCGGGGAGTTCGGTGTCGGAGTTATTTCCGGGTGAATAACCACGGGGTGTCGGTCGTATTTGGCCCGATGGCACACCGTGCATTCTTTAAGTACCGCGCGAATGGAACTTTTCATGTGATGCCAATAATATCGCCGTTGAAGCGCAGCCAACGTTTCCGAAACCCCCCTGTGATTCGTCTTGCCTTCGTGGTAAGCGCGCACCAGCTCCCGCTGCCGTCCCTCGTCCTTGATCGTCTCGACCAGGTGTCTACATAAAACGAAGTTCCTATCCCCTCCTATGCGTTCGGTTTCCCACATGTGCCTTATGCGCTCCAAAACCGTCTTATTACCGACGTATAAGTGATAGGTCTTTCCCCTTTTAGTAGTCGATTCCAGGATCGTTGAAATCTCGTTAGGGGTTATCGAGGCTACAGTCCACACTGTGACGATTCTATGCCGTCCGTAACGCTCGTGCTCCGATTTAGAGATACCTGCGGTTCGGGTTTTCCATATAATCTGCCGAATATGTCGATTAACAGGCGAATCGCTTTCGGGGAGTTGGGATGATCTCACCATACTCAGGGTCTCGTCAGCATCCACTGTGTCCTCGTCTACATGTTCGCTGTCGCGGCTGTCAGGATCCTGCGATGGCACGCCGTCCTGTAAGGGGTTCGCGTATATCGCTCGAGACAGCCAATCGGCGACAACGTTTTTACTACCTTTCTGGTGGACGATAGAGAACGAGTAGGCACGTAACCTTTCCTTCCAACGCCCCACCCGTGCTGACGACTCCTTCAGACCATCAGTCCACAATAAGGGCTTATGGTCCGTACGAATTGTGAAATGCCGTCCAAAAATGTACGGCTTGAAGTATTCGACAGCCCAGACCACTGCGAGTAATTCACGCTCCAAGGCGCTATACCGGGTCTCCGCGTCAGAGAGCTGCTTGCTCGCGAATGCAATTGGGCGATCCCCTGAACTATCCTGTTGTGATAGCACCGCCCCGAGTGCTTTGTCGCTCGCGTCGGTGGTAACAACGAACTCGCGGGAAAAGTCCGGAAAGGCCAGCACCGGTTCCCCCATAAGTGCACGTTTACATTGCTCAAAACACCGGAGGTGCTCATCCGTAAAAACGAACGGCCGCCCTTTTTTCAATAATTGAGTCAGGCACGCTATCGTATCCGATACGTGAGGAACAAACCTTCGATAATAGTTAATCATGCCTAGAAAACTCTTAAGTGCTTTCTGATTAGAGGGTGGTTGTACCTTAGAAATTGCCTCGACCCTCGCTGGGTCCGGACGTACCCCATCGGCCGACACTATGTGTCCCAAAAATTTTATCTGTTTCTGACAGAATACGGACTTCGATTCCGACAGTCTAAGGCCGAATTCTCTAATTCTCGAAAAAACCGCACGGAGATGATTCTCGTGCATCGCGGGGGATGGACTAAAAACAATTAAATCGTCCATGTAGATTTGGCAGAATTTTTCCCCCAGGCCGCGTAAAAACTCATCCATGAGTCTTTGAAAGGTGAGGGGTGCATTTTTGAGCCCGAATGGCATGCGCAAAAATTCGTAATGGCCCCTACCGAATGTAAACGCCGTCTTCTCGATATCCTCGCGGCGCATGCGCACTTGGTGGTACCCCGCTTTAAGGTCGAGCGTTGAGAACACCTGAGCGCCCGCGAGTTTGTCCAGCATGTCTTCTAAGCGTGGTAACGGATACCTCTCGTCCACCGTGTTTTCGTTGAGTTTTCGGTAGTCCACAACGAGACGGTATGAGGGTCCCGCCTTCGGATCGGTTTTCCGTTTCTCCACTACCCATAGGGGACTACTGAATGGAGAAGTGCTCTCTCGAATGATTCCCTGGCGCAAAAGGTCCTGAATCTCCTGTTGGATTATCGCTGTTAATGACTGAGGATATCTCCGCCCCTTAGTATACGAAATTTTATTCTCCTTTAAATTAATCTCGTGACATGTCCGTCCAGTAGCCGGTAATGTCCCTCCCTCCTCATAAAACGCATCCCTAAATTCCTTAAGCAATTGCCCCATCCTGCCGCCCCTTGCCCCCGCCGTGAGGGCAGTCGTGCGAAGACTTGACTGCGCTGTCCGGAACCGGCCCTGGTGCGTCTTATTCCCCAACTGTATTTCCCAGTTGCCTTTCCTCCCCCCTAACCGAAAACCCACCGAGTCTAGGACATCGCATCCTATTAAAACATCATACTGGGGTGCTAATTCACTCAGCACGTGGACAGTCATTGTTAGGTCGCGCCCTGTTAGTTCCCGCAAATTCCATCGATATTCCCCTAGCACCGCGCAAGATCCGCTCAAGGTGGTTATAGAACATCTACATTTCTCTATCACGTCAGTACATCCCAGCATCCCCCTGCTCACGAGAGTACTCGTACTTCCCGTATCAATGAGGGCCTTAACCCTCCCCTGACTCCCCTCTACTATGGGCAACCTATCCCACACATTACGCACAGTGTTTACCTCATATCTACAGCCTCTGGGGTTGCCCGCGTCTCCTCAAATTTGGGTCTCCTTCCTCGCCATCGCTGCTGTCGGCCGTACCTTCTTGCTGCTCCGTCCCTTGGTGATTTGGGCCCATGAAGTCGGCTGCTCCTCCTCCTCTCCACTGGAACTCGATGGCGATGACATCCCCTCTGAGCTCGATGATGTCGTGCGACGCGCGTGCCTCGTCCGATGAGCGTTAACCTCCATAGGTTCCTCCCGTGGCCTCTTCGAATGCATCCAAGGGCATGCCCGTGCCACATGCCCTCTTTCGCCACACTCGAAACATTTCACCGACGGACAGTTCGCCGCAATGTGACCAGTCCTACTGCACTCGTAGCATCTTTAGGTTAAGGTGGCCGATCTCGCCTCCAAACTTCTCTAACTCCGCTATGGCGCTCTTCAAGTAGGTGGCTGTTGCGGTCCTCATCCGCATCCATTCCAACCTCATCATCTCCGCATTAACTGCTTGCATCATCTCGGTGCTAGCTGCTGCCGAGGTGTTGCCTTCTTCTGACATTCGGAATGACGTCTGGAATTCGCCCTGGATCTCGCGTACCACTTCGTCTAGTGTACTTGGTCGAAGCGGCATCTATCTTAGCGAGACTAAATTAATTTTCGTCGGGTTTCGCGAATATCTAAAGGTCCCGGGTTTCGGCACCAGTTAAAACCTGTTTGACACGAAACGCAAAAAAAAAGAGAAAAGGGAGAATGATGTGAACGCCACAATGTCTGGAATACAACTGACTTTATTTACTTTTCTACAGCCTTATATAGGATTTGCTATGTTTATTTATATATTTTTCCCCATAATCCTAAACTCTCCACTTAACTTATATACATACATATATATATATATATATATATACATTCATATATTCATTATACATATATTGACATATGTATATATTTTATAAATACACCTATTCACAGATTACACCACCGGGTTCCAAGCAATACTAGCCTTTTTTAATTGAGTTTAGTTTGCTTTAAATCAGTGGTTCCCAACAAACATTTGTCAAGGACCCTCTATATCCTAAATATCATAAACATTTTTTTCCCTCAAAAATAGCAACCTTTACTTGCGTAGACAGGGGGTTCCAAAAGTCTCTGAAACTGTTTAGTAAAAATTATTCGTTACAAAAAGCATATTTCATTAGGTCTACGTTGTTTACAAATATACATTTAAAATTAAGAAGTAAATAAAGTAGAAACATCAAGTTTATATCATTATATTCATTATGATTATGGATTCGTTTCAATATAGCGTTTGAAAAAATTAGATTTAGCGGAATTTTGATATTTAACCTAAATTTTCTGAAAAAATTATTTTACAAATAAAATAACCAAAAGATTTAAATTTTAATTTGCCATCGCTTGCAGCGCCTGGCGAAAACCTTGGCGGTCGCCTTGGGAGACAAAATCTGTAGTGCGGAATGGTAGGAGGTTTTTTTTAATGCATGGTTTTTCCTCATTAACCAAAACGTATTTCTACCTATACCCCACACGTTTTCGGAAGACTAAGTCGGAGCTATCGAAGGGTATTTTTGATTTTGTAAAATAGGAACAACAATTTCAACAATTGGAAGGCTGCTTCTTTCCGTTCCTCCCTCTCCACCTGACGTGACGTCAATAAATGTCAATAAGGTTTCATAAATGTCTATAATCATATGACAATAAATTTTCACTGAGAAGTGGGTCTTTGAACGAAGCCTTTTCGTCATTTTCATTTTGTTATTTTTATTCAGTACTTTTAGTGCAAGAAAGAGAGGAAGTTTCAAATCTTCTAATGTTGACATATTAGTGCACCTATTATTTACTTAATTGTTAATTATTAGAAGGGGTGGATCAAGACAAGTGGGGCTGTAAACAGTAAAGATTTCGGGGTCATCTAAAAAAAATGAAAGGTTTTTGAACATTTTCGTTAAATTCCAAAAAAGTTAAGATATTAGAAGATCTAAGGGTCCACTGAATGTCCTTTACCATTCGGGGCTATACGCGGTCTCTTAGACCGCTTACCTGAATGGCGAATCCGCCCCTAATCATTTGCAGTAAAACCTCGCTAATCAAACCTCAACGGAAGAAGGGAATGATCAAAAGGGCGAATTAATCAGAGATGAAAAAGCACGTTTTAGTTACTTATTAATATTATTATAGGCTCTATGGTCCTTCCAATTAAGTCAAGGATGACCTTAGTCTGCTTAAGGGTTGGAGGAGAGGGCGGGAGGTAAGATTAGGACGCAGACAATTTGTTCACCTTGGGCGCAGGTAAATCTACTGCGCCTAACAAATGTATACATATATTGTAACGCTCTACAAATAATACTACTTTTGACAAGGATAGAGGTTCTTCGAGAGGTCCTTATATAAAAAATAGTCGGTTTTAACACTGATAAAGGCTCCGATAGATCCTGCCTTGTTATTAATTCGGAACCGACTGTTAGCGAGTAGAGGGACATCAGAATAGTTGTTATTAGTTATGATAAATAGAATAGTTGTTGGCATGAAGGATTTTTGATATAGTTAATTTAACATAACGATAGTTTACCTGCAAAACCTTGTAAGTACATCTGACAATGTACGTAAAATGAATTTTTCATTTTTGAATGATCTGGAAAGGATTCTTTAAACGTGAATGCCAAGTTGCGAAGATGCTCAAGATGCTCATTAGCTACGGCTTGACAAATAGTGTTCATTTAATTTATTATGATATTTGCAAAAATAATTTCCTAATGACATCTCACGGCCTTTTAAGTCATCGATGCTGACCCCAACGGGTCCGCGTACAATCTGTTGGGAACTGTAAATGATTATGTATTGATTTCAGTTTTGAAAATATCTATAGTTTTATTGTGATTACCTAAGGATTTCATTAAAGCAATTGTCTTACCATATCTACCTCAGATATTGGTCCCATACTCCTGATCATTATGTCTACTTCTACCACTGCTGGTGGACCTGAAACATTCAATATAGTTAGACCTTTAACAAAGTTTGAAGCGGAAATATATTAGTTTTTAGATTTGAGGTGTTGATATTAATTGTTATAATAAAATTATTCTATTTCTTTTTTTATACGTAAGGATATAATAATTATAAGCAAGTATATAGTATTTATTTTTTGTAAGTATATTTCTTTTTTTTAAGTATATATATATAATGCATGATAAAATCCCAAATCTAAAAACCAGTATATACAAATATAGGTGCGAACTCACCTACCTATACTTTCATTCACGATATTTACAATTAACGTAATGGATGGAATTGATTCATTTTTTTTAAACTGTTTTGGGCAACAATCATTTCCAAGCTGCTATTATTGTTAGTAACTACTAAAGTATTAAGCGAACTGCTTGGTAGGAAAACCTGATATACCTAAACTTAAATCATCAATAGATGATGTACTATTTATCTATTTATGTTATACCAATAATAATGTGCTATTTTATCCATGGCGCAATAAATATTGACACTACTCTTCCAAAAGTAAAGAATTCGACGTATCATTAAAAAACATGGCGACTCAGAATCAAATATTTTAACCATGAAATAAACAATTATAACCGTAAGCTAATTATATAATTTTTAATTGAAGAAGTTGACTCAGAATGAGATATGTTAATCGTGAAATAAACTGTTTTAACCTTAAGATAATTAAATATTTTCATTATTGAAAAACATAACTCAGAGTGGAATATTTTAATCGAGTTAGTTTGCTGATGAGAATTAAACAAACTTTTAACTTCGATGTTCGGAAGCGAAGTAGCTCAGTGGTAAGGTACTCTGTTACCATGCTTCCGGTCCCGGGTTCGAGACCGGTTGTGGCAGACAATTATTTATTCCGTTACCCTCCTTGGGATCACCCAGCCTCTATAAAGTGTTACCCTTAATTGGGGGAAAAATCTGGCGATCGAGCGTGATCTCGGCCAAATCACCTTCTTGCACAACCGTTGGCTTAGAATCAGTACGGTCCTTACCTAGTACTGAACCCAGCAGTGGTACAGGTTTTTTTCGATATTATCACTCAGGATATTCTACTTCGGGAAACGACCGATTTTATTTATGTCACAATTATTTTATGTCTTTTTTTTACACAAAATTTGATTTTTTTTTTGTCGTCAGTTTGTTTTTATCGTTTAATAAACAATTGGCAAGATAAAGAAACAACTAGCGAATAAGTTGTAGTATTTAAAGATACATTTTCAACTTTAATTTCTTATTACACAGTGATGGAAAGAGGATGAATTTGTAGCCAGGCACATCATACTGAAGACTTTAGTCTACCAGATCACATTTTTAACATTACAGAAGTAGCCGCCTACAAAGTAAATTAAACTTTTTGCCTGGAATACAAAGAGATGAAATGAAATCCTCAACAACTTTTAATATTTTTGAGTCTGACTAAATAATGCAGCAAAATTAGATATGGTGAAATACTCTCTTCGATATATGTGTTTATTTGTTCATAATTTTTATATCTGCATAATAATTATGAGATGAGAATTTGTTTTAATTTCATAAATTTGCCACCGCTAAGAGAAATTCGTGATTACTGTTAAGTGAAGCTTATCAAATTTGGTGTCTAAGATGAGTTATCGATGAGGTAATTAATTGGTTTTGGGTTCATGGTCTGTGGTGGCGACCGGCTATGGGATCTCCCATTAGAATTTCGATCAATGCATTCATTTTTTTAAAGTTTATCATCCTAATTAATATCAGCTAAAATATTGTCATTAAATCCCACACTGCCAAAATGAATCTTTTAAAATATAATTATTAGCTCAAACTGTTTCTTCGGATAAGAATATGCATCCTCTCTCTTATGCAGAAAACTTTTTGAACCATACCTTTTGTTTTTCAATTTTGTAATAAAATAAAAATCTTGTAAGAACATATAACATACTGGAGAAGATAATTTATTGATTGATCATTTTATAATGCCATGATTTTTTTGTTTGTGAATTCTTGCATTATTGGAGAATCCTTCTTCTTCCTCTAACTCCTTTGTGCCGTGAAGTGTGGAGTTCGTATGCTATTCTTAATTCCATTCAAGAGGTTATTCTTATTGATTATTCTCCCCGTTTACTTCTTGGAGGCGACTTTCGAGCAGTGACCGATATTCTTCTTGTTTATTTTCCATTTTCAGCTTACCAACATTAATCCGATCATATGATTTGTTGAATCTCTTTCCTGGTTTGATTATTTTTGTATCCGCTATAAGTAGTTTGTGGTCTGTGCTTAGTTCTGCCCCCTTTATGACCTTTATATCAGTTAAGAGCCTTCTTAGGTCCCGGTCGATCACAAAATAATCAATAATGTTCTTCCTCATGGTTCGTTCTCCTTTACTCTCAAAGGTGATCTTGTGTATCGTTTTGTTTTTATACCAAGAGTTGCCTATTAGCATATTACGCTCTTTGGCCGTTACTATTGAGCACACTTTCTCCTCCCCACGGACCCATCACTCCATGCGCATTAACTTTATCGTTTCCAGTCCTAGCGTTAAGATCCCCGCTTATCATTACATTCTGCCTTTATTCTCAGCATCATCTAGTGTCCTCTGAAGATCTTCATAGAACTGAGCCTTGTCAAATTCTACTGCGTCTTATACCGGGGCGTATACCTGTATAACAGTAGTTTTACCGATTGACAGTTCTACATCTTTAGCAATGATCGTTGATGAAATTGGTTGCCAGGATTCTACCCTCTTATACATTTCTTCCCCTATCACAAACGCTACTCCTTCCTTTGCTCTATCTCTCACACCAACACAAGAGTATACCGTATTATACCCGTCAGGCAATATTTGATGTCCACTTCCTCTTTTCCTCACTTCACATAGCTCCATTATGTCAACTTTGTGCGCTTTGATTTCCTCCACTAACTCCTTAACTCCTATCTTGTGGCTAAATCGTAGTTCCTTGTCCCTGCCTTGTCCGTAACCGTTGGACTGTCCCAATCCGAGGCTGCATAAGTTCCTTTGAATCATTTATACTCCACACGGGTCCAAGGACAACAGGTTGCCGGCTTATACTCCCAACATTGAGTCTTCCCAGGAGAGGCGATTCTGTCTCATAATTGCTTTAAAAACTATTAGTTAAACAGTTATATGCCAGGACTGAATTTAAAATGGATATCTAGTAGAATTGAATGAGAGAGGTTTATTGAACAAAATTGTTTTTGTTTACCTAGTACCTTTATGAGATAAAAACAAATAAGACGCAGAATTTCTTTTTACCGAAAGCGATACTTGACACTCATATTTCTTTATAATGATATTATATTTCTTTATATTTTCAAATTTATGAATAGAATACAAACTAAATTATTAAAACATAGTTGACTTACCCCAAAATCCTGGTCTGACACTATTATCATACCCTTCTAATAGGTTATCCAATAACAGAGAAACGTTTCTGTGGTGGTTCCTCTCGAAGCCAATTTGAAACCTACGGAAAGATAGAAAATTAAGTCACACAGAACATTCAAATATTTAATACGTGTATTTCTAATGGTAATTCTCCAAAATAAACATTTTACAAAAATGGAACATTATATAATATTTATAATAAGTAGGTACATTATGAATGGCAAAATATGAAGAATATTAATTTTATGGAGTTAAGGAATTAGTGTATGGAACAACATGAAAAAAAAAATAAGTGAGATAATATTCTAATTGGATCAATATTTGCTTGCCATTTGTTTACAATGATTAATTTAAGACTGTATTATGTTTTTTTTGTAATTCAAATATGTTTCATGATGTTTGAGGAATACTCCGAAACGTTGAAAAGAATCCACAATGTAGGACAGAAAAGGCAGGTTCCGGCGTAGGACTTCGGAGCAATATGGGAGCGCCTATGGTTTCCCACCAGAAATTCAAACCTCAATGAGTTCAACTTGCCTACTCCATTTATCCGATCTAACCTCTTACCTTTTTTTTCTCTCTCCTGGCTGACTATTTTGAAAATTCATCTTATTTTTCTCAATTTTAGTAAAGTATGTAATACTACCTCGAGTATGAGCAAAGTAAATCTGAAGTCATTCTTTCCTTCTTTCTCTTGTTTTGGTTCATTCAGAATTCACCAAATCCCTATAGTTAAGTTTGTGAAGTAAGGAAGACTTGGTTTGGCAGGCCAAGTGGCCAGAATGAATGAACAAGAAATCCCGAGGAAAACACCGTGAGGAGATCTTACATCGATCCCGAAGAGCTTGAAGACCCAGGCTGATGTGGGCTGATGGTGTGGCAGCGGATACTTGAAGCATACTTGGGATCAGGAAGGCGGTTGCGCAAGATAGGGCCGAATGGTGGCGGCAGCAAATTTCAACCTGTTTCAGGAATAGCATCAATTTTGCTGCACTCTTGATACTTTTTTTTTAAAGTCTCTATTATTTCAGTCCCGATTCATCCTGTTTAGCTTCATACGCCAAATACATTGAGGCGGTGAACCCCTCGTTATAAGATACTCGTGGATGATTCTTGTGTGTCCTATCGTTAGGCGGGCTAGCACTATTTTTTTTTTCTCATTAGTTAATTATCAAATTCTTCATGGTTTTTTATTACTAATAACAATGAGAGATAA
Organism: Rhaphigaster nebulosa; assembly: GCA_948150685.1. Classification (NCBI taxonomy): domain Eukaryota; kingdom Metazoa; phylum Arthropoda; class Insecta; order Hemiptera; family Pentatomidae; genus Rhaphigaster; species Rhaphigaster nebulosa. Next base: position 149,526,941 of record OX411306.1, on the reverse strand, counting down.
GGTAATTTCGAAAAAGGTGCTTTGAAAGTTCGGCATTTAAGCCCTGTCAGCCTTTTTCGGGAAAATAAGACACGCACAGACCGTTTTGCGAGACTTGATGATTTGGACAAGAGTTGGACAAAAATTAACTGTAACTAATAACTAAAAACTACAACTAATTTAGTTGTAATTCTGTTGAACTCACAACTGTTGTTATTCATCGACTAAGGCAACTAACTTTTATATCTAAATTAGTTATCAATTGAAATGGGCAATTTATTTTTTTTAGCAATGAAATATTAGTTGCAGTGGCAATTACAACTATTTAAATTTATTCGTATTCGACGAATAACAACTAATTAAGTAAATTAAAAAAAAAAAATACTTATTTATTTTCGTTAGCTGCTTAAAGGTACAATGTCAACTTGAGACACACTCCTGTGCCTTTCAAGAATTAATTTTATTATTTTATTAGGGAAAATAACAATTTTAATTGAAATAATGACTTTTGAAATAATATCCGCATATTCTTATAACTAGAAAGCGGATTTATATGTATTTACATATTTTTTTCTTCACCCATCTTCAAAGCATTTTTTATTTAACAGATTTTTTCATAGTTGGAGGAGATATTGCATATTATTGCACACATTTAGATAACAAACAAAATTCATATTGATTATTTTTAATAAAATGAGAAAGAACAGAAGAAATGCTTTCTATATTGAAAGCATTTTAACACGTAAGCAAGAAATTCTAAGAAGTCCTGCAAGGCAGACATTTCAATTCCATTTTCCGCCATTGGCTATTATTGTTTCCCCTACCAATTCTCTTTTTACTATTCAGAATTTGTCGCATTCCATGTGGAGACGTGTGCTAGTGTCATATTTTGTTTGTTTTTAAAATGCCGAACATATTTGTGAAAATATAGTTGCATATATATATATATATATATATATATATATATATATACATATTTAGCTATTTATTAAGCGTGAAAATCCGCTCTCTACCTATCATATTTTTTTCGTTTATTGGATAATTGATATTCAGTGATAATTTCAAAGTTAAATTATTTGAAAAAAAAAATTATTTGTTTTTAAATATTTATTAATTTTTTCTTTTCTGTTCGGAGAGAGAAAGTTGTAGAATTCATCTATTTAGTTATCGTTCATTAGTTTTTCCAAATTGCTAATGTCGAATTTACTATCAATATTTTGTTTCGCAACGAGTTTTTCTAATTAATTATTTGCTCGTAAAATTCTTCGGTGTAGGTATCGTTAATTAGGTTTTCAAAGACGCTATTTCCAAATTTGCCATCGGATTATCGAAAGCTCCTGTACATTTCAATTTACTGTTACTGTCGATATAAGGTCCATTGATTAGGTTTTCGAGGGTTCTGATGCCGTTTTTTGGATTGAATTTTTTTTATAAATTTTGCGCGTTTCGAATCACCATTATAGTTGACGTTTTTTATGTAGATTAGGTTGGATATTAGGTTTTTAAGAACGCTTTTTCGAAATCGTATTTTCGATCACGCATGCGCTTGTCACTTTTCCGTAACTGTTGAAGTTTTCTTTGATGCAAGGATTGCTTATTTGGTTGCCGAGGGTTCTGATTCCTATTTTGAATTGGATTTTTATCGAGCATTCGCCTTTGGAATTACCATTACAGTTGACATTGTTTTTGTTACTTATACTTATACTTGTTTTTGTTACTTATACTTTTGTTAATTATATTCACAGGCTTGATAAATAATACAATAAAAAAAGTGGAATCAGAACCTCCAAAAACCTAATGAACTATCTTAATGTCAAAGAAAACAGTAGATAGTAAATAGAAATGCGCATGCGCGATCAAAAATCCGATAGTAAATTCAAAAATATCGTAATTTAATAAACAATACCTGTGCCAAAAGGAAATATCAACTGCAATGGTAATTCGAAATGCGCATCCTTGGTAAAAAAAAAAAAAAAATACAATTAAAATAATGGAATCAGAACTCTCGAAAACCTAATGAGCGATCCTTATAACGAAGAAAGCTTCAAAAGTATCAATAGATCGAAATGCGCACGCACAATCAAAAATCCGATTCAAAAAATGGAATCAGAACCCTAGAAAACATAAAATAACGATCTCTATATAATAAAGAATATTAAAAAGTAACGGAAACCGAAATGCGCACCCGTAATCGAAAATCCGATGTTAAATCCGGAAATCGCATACTTGAAAACCCAATGAACGATAACTATACAACGCATTTCGCAAACTAGTAATTAATTAGAAATGCTCGTGGCTGAACAAAAATTACGTTATTAAATTCGACATTAGCATCCTCTGCATTAGTTTATCGTGCTTGCTAATGTCGAATTTCCAAATCTTAAGTTACAATTGAAACGGAAAAGGTTACAATTAATTGGCTTGGAAATGCTTTAGAAATAGATTGTTTGTATTTGTGAATATATCAGGACCCAGTTCTGCACCCTTTTTTATAAAAAAGTACAAGTGCAAGTGAACCAATGACTTCCTACGCCTATGACACACTGTGAAATATTGAATTACGATAACATTTAGAAATTTTTTATTGAAAAACAGTAAACAAAAACATAATTGAATACAATTATTATTATCTAATGACGATAACTAACCTATATACTCTAAAAACGAACATTTCTACTTGTACTTGTAGTGTGAAATGGGGCTATGGCTTGAGCGGACACCCGTTTACATTTTAATTGGAAATAATTTAAACTATTAGTTTTTTAGTTACAAATTTAGTTAACTGAAAATGTATATAACTAATGCCCAATTCTGTTTTGGACTCAAGGGAACTTAAAACGTGTATTTCCATTAAATTCTCGGATTCGAAATTTTTCAAGATCGAAATATTTCATATGTAGATAAGAGAAAGTAAAAATGATTTAGACTTGCTTAGAAGCTAATTAAAAGCTAAAAGCAGCTTCTACGAATATTTTATACAAAATTAAAGGGCAGATGTCACAGAAGTGATTAATTCAACCTTTCTGGCTCAAAACTTTAAAATCTAAATATTTAGACAGTAAATATTAGAAACAATAAACTAAATTTTTAATGTTTTATTGTTAATTTTTTTAACTTCATTATTTATCGATTATAATGTTGTGTATGATTATTAAGTTGTAACTACCTTCAGAATAAATAATATGAATTTTATAAGTTAAATAATTTTACCATAACAGAATGATTTATTTCTGTTCTTCCCATGATTTATTAATAAATTCCCATCTATAGGGGACATAGTTCTGAGATAAAATAAATATAAACATTTTTTTTTTTTTTTTTTTTTAAATTTTTATTGAGCAATAATACAAGCTGCCACACTCAAGGACAAGAAACAAATAAAAATAAATCCTATAGAAAGACAGCACAATGTAAAGCCATCGTATTTCCTTGACTTAACTGAAATTTAACATTTTAAACTGAAATCTTGCTTTTAATTATAAGCATTAAATATTGAGTATTATGTGTATTCAAATAGAAGGATTTTTTTTTTTTAAAGTATTTTCTGATTACATGAGTTTAACATATTTGTTAACAGTGATAGTGTATCACTTAAATATGACTATGAATAAATATTTAAAAGTTCATTTCCAAATTAATGATATAAGTTTATTTCGGAACTGGAGATTCTTCAGGTTATGAATTAAACTGGAAAGTGTTATTCGCAGAATGACCAAGACAGAATTCATGAGCTAAAATTAATTTAAAACTTCTTCAAGCGCTGTGAACTTAATATAGAATTTTCAAATATTTACGGCAGACGAGATTTACATTTTTAATTTTAACCTGGATTCTGCATGAATTCTCAGATGAGAAATATAGTATCATCGGATATCATCATTCCTTATATTGTGTAAGTTGAGAGTGAGAGCGTTTATTAAAACTCATCTTTTCTAATTTAAAGTCTTCGTTTTCAGGAAGAGATTTCCAGTAGTTCTTAAAAATTATAACTAGTTTCTAATTTACAAATTCAAATGAAATAAACTCTTTGAAATGCTTTCAAGCGCTGAGAGAACGTTTATCATTTATGCTCTTGGGCCACGTCTTTAAAAATCAATCAAAGATCGAAAAGAATCAGAAAGTAGACCCCATCGAAAAACCTACTCCACTCTAAACAGCCTCTCAGTAATTAACGCTCAAGAATTTCACAGAGAACTTTCAGTTATTTAGGTGTTTATAATATGGATACTCTGAGATATCTGTTGCAATTTTCAACATAATTCTTCTCCCAATCTTCATTTAAAGTTTAACATGGACACAATACAATAAAAATAGATAATGTATTAAAATTTTCCTTGACTTTCATTAAGGCTTCACTGCGTATAGGCGCCATTAATGTGAAGGTCAAAGCAGAATGTGTATAGACGTCTTGAAGTGATATATTGCCTTAAGTTGATATGCCTTTTTTTCTACTGATGTGAGATGTGCTACAGCAAAATACATTTGTTTGTAAATATGTGGTATTTTTCTTATCTGTCCTCATGAAGCCTGAATTGAAGTTGATTGGTTAGTTTTTAAAGTTGTTTTAAAGATTCGAATCTTAGTCTTTGATATCTTCCAATTATATCCTAGCAGTTAATTCATTTCTGTTTTTGAGTATTTTCTCTTTTATATTATAGGTTAAAACTAATAAACTACGTCCAAATTACAAGTATAGATAGTCATTTGTTGACTTTTTTAAAAATTTAGTTTTTAGAATACTTTTCGTTGGTGAACCATCTGACTTGTTTAGACCTCATCAGAGTAGCCTCTACAAGCCGCTTGATCTCCGGCATCCAGGAACATCTTGCCATCCCTTTAACCTCTTGGCCAATCCACCTGAGACTTCTTGACCTAGATCTTGACTTAAGACGTCATCGTCAGTATTCCACTTTATATTCGTAATCTCAAATTCAAGAGATGCCATAAAGTTCAAATTAGAACTCTGTTATCAAAAACATATGACATCTTTAGTTCATGCGTTATCTAGGAATATATATTTAATATATATTTAACCATATTAACCCTATGCTAGGACTCTATGATTAACGTTTAAAAGATTCGTGACACGTTGAACTTATTACCATAATATATCATGTATCATGTAGAGTAATTGACTCAAGAAAAGATAAGTCGTCTGAAGAATTTATAAAGCTACATAATTTTAAATGTTGTTTCCGCTACGCCAGTGTTGAGAGGGAAAAGGGACACTTACACTTGTCTAATTCCGATCCTGCCCTACACGGCCATGTAATGCTGTAGTCGACATATTGATATCGGCCTTAGACTTATGACCTTAGACCCCATCAAAATGTAGACAATAGATATTGAAAATTTGTATATGATGACAATGGGAGAGAAATAAAAGATGAGTAAAGTTGTTCTGAAGATGAGGAAATATTTTTAGTAAACATAACTAAATAATGGAGAAGATTTTTAACTATGACAAATTAAATACTCTAGGCTTGAAGGCGGGAAACAAGCGGTCTTCATAATCGGCAATCGCACGCAATTGATGTTTATACAGTCTGGCTGATAAAGAAGCGATTACTGGAATAGGCTAATGTCCTCGCGTCGTAGTTAACACGCTTGAACGTCGTGAGCTTTTTGATCATATGAGCTATTAAGGTTTTGTATCTCTTGAGCTGTTTTTTCTGACCGTATATGATTGTCATATTTAAACTATAAATAAGTGAAATGAACCGTAATGTATTTTATTCCAAAATAAATAAATAAGATGGTGATCACCCGTTATTTGAAAAAAAATAATTGTTTTTTGTAAAAAGTTTTGTCTCGAGAACTAGTAAACGGAAAGAGTTCTATTAAGGCTCACATTTTAGGAAAATTATTTTACTTTAAAAACGGTATTCATTATATTTTTCGCGAGGTTGGTATTTTTCAAGATATTGAGCACTGGATAAAAAATTAGCGATAATTTTAGGGTTTTTCTTAAATATATTAAACTTACGATTGTTGAAATAGTTAATATGTATTATATAACATACATTTACTGTATCTTTTGAATAGTTTTGGTAAAAATTGAATTATTTTTTAAGTGTGAAAAAAAATTAATAAATAAAAAAGAAAAAGAATAGCATACACTTTTTATTCATGATATAAGGCACTCATTCAAAAAAAAAAAATTAAAATCCATCAATTGTAACTGGGTTTCTAGGTATGAACGTAAATACACTGGACAAGTTTGTCACATAAACATTATAATAAATGGATATTTAAAAACTGTATTTTTATATGTTTACGATCTTTACATTTATATTTCGCTTTTCGACGAATATGAGCTGATATTGTGTCCAGTTTTGGTAAATTTTTAACTTTAACCCAATTTAAACTCATTACAACAACTTCAAACTAATGTTCAATAGATCCCGACGGGTATTGTCGATTAAAACTTGAACGAACGCAGAAATTATATTTGTTGGCAGAATGACCAAGACAGAATTCATGAGCTAAAATTAATTTAAAACTTCTTCAAGCGCTGTGAACTTAATATAGAATTTTCAAATATTTACGGCAGACGAGATTTACATTTTTAATTTTAACCTGGATTCTGCATGAATTCTCAGATGAGAAATATAGTATCATCGGATATCATCATTCCTTATATTGTGTAAGTTGAGAGTGAGAGCGTTTATTAAAACTCATCTTTTCTAATTTAAAGTCTTCGTTTTCAGGAAGAGATTTCCAGTAGTTCTTAAAAATTATAACTAGTTTCTAATTTACAAATTCAAATGAAATAAACTCTTTGAAATGCTTTCAAGCGCTGAGAGAACGTTTATCATTTATGCTCTTGGGCCACGTCTTTAAAAATCAATCAAAGATCGAAAAGAATCAGAAAGTAGACCCCATCGAAAAACCTACTCCACTCTAAACAGCCTCTCAGTAATTAACGCTCAAGAATTTCACAGAGATCTTTCAGTTATTTAAAGTAAATTTTTAACTTTAACCCAATTTAAACTCATTACAACAACTTCAAACTAATGTTCAATAGATCCCGACGGGTATTGTCGATTAAAACTTGAACGAACGCAGAAATTATATTTGTTGGCGAAATGGATTCAATATTGCCCTCCTCCGTCACGCGCAATGTTTTGCAGCCAACACTTAGCGTGAAAAATTCTTTAGATATAAAATAATGTAATTGAATTTTGGATGTACTAGTAGTTGATACATTTGTAGCATCAATACCAAATTGTACCCCCACATTTTGTTATCATTGGGTCTTTAGATTATCTACATTACGGTATTAAATTCACAGCAATACTCACGTCAAAACGATCAACGTAAATATAATTTCAGGAATCGTTTTTAAAGAATTATAATGTGTTGAGGAAATAATTTTGACTCACATTATAGGTAAGTCGATAGTTACTCGTATTTTGTATGCCGTTTTGTAGTAAGAGAAGAAGATTTTCTATTATAGTGTGTTATCATTAGTATTCCTAAAGGTAGAGGGAAAGCGATAAGGTATAAAGAGGGAGCGACCTGAGATATCCGCAGTTCCGGTCGGGATCTCCTGCCTAAGAACTGTCGAGATAGTTTGCCAGATAGTCTACATTTATTTCCTAAAGCCGATTTTTTATCCTTACCTCTGATCTGAAAAGGATTTCGTTATCTGTTTTTTTTTTTTTTCTTAGCCAATGCGTATGCACGCATAAATGTATATTTATAAGTAAAATATTTGTAAAAACTAAGTCACAAAAACAAAAAAATCCTACCTGATCTCATAGAGTTTAGAGAGAACATATTCATACTATATTATATAATATAATATATATATAATATATAGTATAATATAATGTATTATAATATTCATTATATATTAATACTATGAATACTCATTAGTATTATTTCATAAACAGAAGATATCCATGCATTAATCTAAATTTTATAAAGTCCTTAGAATGTAACACAGTTACAGTAAAAGAAAAAAATATCAAAAATGATATTTCTACTAGCAGTTGTTAAATGTTATAAAAATAATTGAGTCATATTGAAATAAGGAATTGCTGGTAAAAACTTTAGATTCGTTCATTTTTTTTAATCGTAACTTTGTGGTTTGGTATGGGTGATATATGATTGCAGAAGATTGTGTAGTAAATGATTAAACAAAGATGAGCCGCCAAGATATTTTCCAAAGAATGACTTACCCTCGAAAAAAGTTATGGTCACTGCATTCTGGTCACTGTCGGCATTATCTATTAGAGCTTTCTCAATCATGGCGAGTCATCACTGCCAACAAGTACTGTAAAGAAATTCCAACGTCTTTGCTTAGCATTGATTAATCGGAAGGAGCCGATACTTCTCATTCATGCCTGACCAAACGTTGCACAGCCTACGCTGCAACAACTGCACTAGCTGGTCTACGAAATCCTTCAACACCCAACCTATTCGCCTAACCTCTCCCTTACTGACATCCACTTTTTCAAGTATTTGGATAACGAGAGAAAAACTTTCAAAACCAGGGTAATCTTGAGTATGCTTATTGTGAGTTCATATCATCCAAGGATCGAAAATTCTTTCCTGCTAGGATAAATAAGCTTGTCGTGCTTTGGCGAAAGTGTATATATTAAAACCGAAAAGCGTACATGTACTCCTTATTTCACATTTAGTAAAACATTTCAGTAGTGAAAATTGGACCATGCTTCAAACGTTTTTTAAAAGTTGCTATTAATGACAATGTTATAAATTAAATAAAAAATCACTTACATTTTCTTTATGAATCTTTAATATTGGCCAACTGATAAAAACAATGATAAACTATGATAAATGATAAACCAAACACTGTTGAAAATGTTCTGCATAGATTCATAATAGCAATTTATATCTATCTCGAATATTGTTAAGACATATTTCGAAGTAACTGAACAATGAATCGATCATTTAATTTAAAACTGATGGCGTTGTTCTGTTTTTGATAAATACCAACAAAAAAAAGACAAAAAATTTCTCTTTTATTAATACAAAAGTGCTCAGAGATGAAGAGTATATGAAAAAAGAACAGTGAAAATAGCGTCTCCTTCAAGGGAGTTCTGCTCTGGTCCAATTTCTTTCCTTTGACAATGTTTCAGATGCCTTTATGCTACATCTTAAAAGTCCTTAATAAAAACGGATGCTTTTTCCGGTATTGTTAAATAATTTAATTAAAGAAAATCGATCAAATGACTATAGAAGTAGCTATAATTATTGCAAAAGACACATATTGGAATATATACACGATCTAAAAATGTTTTAAATTATAATTTATATTTATTGGATATTTAATTATCTACAAATTTTAAATATTTATAAATGCTTAGTTTTTACTGATTTCAATTATCATTGATCAATAATCGATCACCAAAGTTTTATTAATTTTTATATTCCATGCTAAATGCAGACAAAATATGCACATAGAATGTTTATAGAATATTTATTGGTCTTCTAATAAGCACGAAAAATATTGTCATAGTATTAGAAATATGATAAATCAAACCGTTAATTAATAATGACTAAAACTTTGGTAGAAATAAAAGTCACGCACAATGGATTTAAAATATAAAATATGATATTTCCTCCTCAATAAGTATTATTTTTACTTTCCTTTACCTATTTCGGAGTAGGTGTATGTGAACAGTCTAGCTCAACAATGGAAAGTTGTACGATACCGAAATTACGTATTTATGGTAGGCATATGCATGTGATGTTACAGCAACTTTTTCCTCAAAATCGACTAACCGGAAGTGCCACTTTATATAATTTTACACTTTTTTTTTTTACAATTTTCTGGAAAACGGCTCAAACGATTTTGATGAAACTTGCCTTAATTATTTTTCGTATAGACCTTTAACTTTTTATTTATGTGGTAGATCACCGAGGAAATACTGGGGAAAAAGTTATGATGAAAAGAATATTTTATTTGCGCATTACTTAAAAAGCATGCATTTTATGGTAAATTATATAAGGACTTGTATGAAAGGTAATTAAATCGTCTAAAAAACAAAAAAAGAATCTTCAAAATCGGACCAGTAATATCAAAGATACAGCGCATCGGACTAACCGAAAATGGATATTACAATTTTTTACAATTAATTTTTTAGCTGTAAATGGCGCTAACGATTTTGATGAAACTTGTTTAATGTCTTCTCCTTAAAGCCCTTTTATATTTTCATGTATATAGTATATCAACGAGAAAATGGAGGGAAAAAAGTTATGATGAAAAGAATATTTTATTTGCGCATAACTTAAAAAGCATGTATTTTATGGTAAATTATGTATAGAATTGAATGAACGGTTATCAAATTAACTAAAAAAGCAAAAAATTAATTATAAAAATCGGAATCAAAGATACAGCGTATTTTATGAGGAACACAAGACCCTAGACGGATAACCAAGCGCATCCGAAAGGAGACGAATGCGACCGAACCTCCTCCCACCAATCCGCCAATCTGTTGTCAACAATACCGTTTGTAATAATGAAATTTAAGAATACGAAAGCGGAAATTAACTTAACAATTTCTATTTTTACATTATTTAATGGAAAGAAAATGTTTCCGTGGAAACTAACCCGAAACTTTTAAATTATATTTTCAACTTAACAAACTTAAAATATATAGGTAGTGTACAGAGTTGTACTAAAATTGTTAAATCCAAGACAAAGAACACATTAAAAAAAAACATGTATACAAATGTAAATACTAAATACATAAATGTGTAAATTATATAACTAAAGAAAATAATTAACAAGTTTTATTTGTTTGATATTTTTGGACTAATTTTTAATATAATATTGGTTAGTATTTCATTAAGTAATTTTTTTCCTCTTATTTTCTGTTGTATTTAAAAAAAATGTAACACCTAATTTTCTACGTTTCGGATTATTTCCCCATCTTCAAAAAGTGGTAAATTACTTCATGAATATTATACAAAATTAAAATAAAGAACAATGAATTTTGAATAATCTTATTCAATGAATTGTGAAGTTTCCAAGCCAAAATGCTAGAAAGCCAGATTAAAGAGAACCAAATGTATGAAAAATTCCATGAAAAATGTCCGATACGGCCGAAAGATTTTATTTAGGTAGATTAATTTTTTTTATTATTGTTGAGTTCTCAAACAAGGTAAATATTAACAATAAAAAATAAAGCAAAATACTTACCCTCGCTGAGCTGAACAGATCCAGGTGAATGAGAAACAACAAAGTCACGGACTAATTTATCACTTCACTCAACATTGATAACAATCCTAAAGGCTAGTACTTAGCAATACTTCGTCGGATGAGAAAAAGGAAATCAGAGCTACGAAGTATAGAATTTTCTTCCCGATTTTTCCCTTCCACAAGCGTCTAAAATTTGAACAAACAATGTCCAAATTTAATGTAGGCAAATACTTAGGGACACACCTACTTTTACTTTTCCCACACCGGTTTAGTTAGGGTGTGATTACACTGATCTTTGTTATAGATGACATTTAAATACTGGGAGCCATCAGTCGATCATGATATACATTGTACCAGCTCGAAGTCACGTTGGTCACCCAGATTAATGAGAAACGAATAATTTGATGCATCATAAATAAAAATTTAGGAATTAGAGCTCAGAGACAATATTTATACCTCTAGGACGTATAATAAAACACGTTAAAACCATGTTGTTTCATCATTGTGTATAGAGGTATCGATAAAAGACACAAAAATGTCATTTTTCTGAGAATGAGCCTTATATGCATTTACATATATCCATATATCAAAGTATGGCTGTAGAAACTAATTTTCCAAGTTGTATGAGAAGACTGATATGAAGCAGAAACTTATTTCAATTTCTTAGTTACCGTTTGTTACTAAAGTAAACTCATCTCTAAGTTTCTATAATTCTATTTCTATTATCCAGAAGTGATATCACGATTTTTAAATAAATAACAGTTTGCTTTTATTATTTATAGCTAAATTAATAATGTTTAAAAAACAATCTATAAAACATGGTGTTTCTCAAAAATTTAAAACCATTAAACATTTATGAAAAAGTGAAACTGTAATGTTATACTAAACTCAAATTGTTATACTTCCGAATTATTATTATTATTTTTTTAATATTCTTATTATCCTCAAATAATTTAAATCGGTGCTAGAATTAGCTGACCAATTTCAGAAGATATGAATTTCAACCTCAAAAATAACTGATATTCAGAATCGTTCTTAATACAGATTCCTAATGATTCTGAATGATTTATTATTTTATAGATTTTTTTAAAAATTCATCTAACATGTGAAATGTTTTCAATTAATCAAACATTAGATTTAGTTAATTTTCCTGGCTTCAAAATCATTATTATTTCTTAATCGTTTTTTCATTTTCTAGATTTACAGCTTTAGCTACATTACAAATTGAGCACTCATCTGATTTTTCGGCTCACAGTCTTTGAATCACGACAAGATACATTACTCAAATAAATAATTAGGGTAAAAATGAATAAGATGCATAGATTATAGTCTGATTGTTTTCGAGAGATTCAAAATTAAAGTTATTATTAACTGTGACTTGAATAATAATTTCGTTCTGGAATTTCCAAAAATAAATCAAACTAGTTTGTAATTCGCATATTGATTCTACTAGTACGCAATTAATTCACATGACATATTAGTCAGTAATAAAAATATATAACATATGTAATGAAAAACATAAATTTAATTCCATCGCTCTTTGTTTGCCCCGATGAATATTTGTATTATCGTTTAGAATACGCTTGGGAAATGGGAGATTGGGTTGAAAACTGAATTAAGTGAATAGTATTGTGTTAATTTATCGTAGTCAGTGTATTGATTGAACCGTAATAGAATGTGGAAATAAATTAAACGTATTCAAGTGCTAAAGTTAGGTTAGGGGGAGTATCACGTAACATCTTAAACGTTGAAGTCGAAATTATTCAAAATAAACTTCAATTTTGAATAGTTAGCAATTTTTCGTCATTAACAGTGAAAGCAGTCTTCAAAATTATGGCTCAATCATTGGTTTTGATGAAGTATTAGGAGAAATGTGGCGAACTAAAAATAACACACTTAATTTTTTTTTCTTTTATTTATTTATTGAACATAATACAAGCTGCCACACTCAATGGCAATGAGTACTTGAGATGAAGTACCCATTCACACTGTATGTACAACTATGCATACAATAAAATAATTATAAAGGAAAATAAATTGATAAAATAAAGGACACTAGTGATAAATAAATATACAATGTTAACAAAAGAAGAATAATTAAAATAAAATAAAATAAATAAAAATTCTTGATTACATTCATACATATGTACATATTTACATTCTGCCAAGGGAACCCTCAGCCATGCCCTGCCCTCCACTTGTAGATGACAAGGCAAGACTCAAAGAGGTCCCAGCGGTTCTCTCTGAGCCGCATCACTGGATCAAAGCCAGTGGAAACTGAGAGAGAGCACTAGGGCCACAGTCGCTCAGGACTTGAGTGGAGGATCTGGCTATTGCTAGGACTCCAATAGCATATCTACATAAGGTCTCGTGGCCACTGCCGCTTCAACTTACGAGGAGGATTATAGGGATGGCTTGAGCTGGATAGGGATTGTGCTAAGGGATTAGGATGGCAGCTAAGGTTCTGGTGAAAGTTTGAAAATTTAGATGGAATAAGGTCAAGTACAATTGGAATGTTTAGGTCATGATGTAAGGTCTTGTTTGAAACATAATAAGGAGCGTTGACTATTGTTCGAAGGACTTTGGACTGGAAGGATTGGATATGTTTGATGTTAGAAGATTTTGCTGTCCCTCACAGTTCAAGTCCGTAGGTCCAAATGGGTTTTAGTATGGTCTTGTAGATTAATAGTTTGTTGTCTATTGAAAGATGTGATGTTCTGTTCAATAGTCTATATAACTGACCATATCTTGGTTGAGTTCTTGTCTCTTAAGCCTGGTATGTGGGTTCCATGTCAGTCTTTTGTCTAGGAGGAAACCAAGATACCGAACTGTATCGGAGGAAAACACTCTTAATTAGCAGCACCTTTATTAGCACCTTAATTAGCAGCGGTAGGAATGTAAAACCTTGGTTATAAAGTTCAATACGTTGTATCATTGGTAATAAAGGCCTAATGATGATTTTGATGATTTTTTTTTTTAAGAAATTTAATTATCCTTTAAATGATTGGAGTTAAATAAATATTAAATATATATAACTTTTCGATTTATGCGCAAATAAAATATTCTTTTCGTCGTAACTTTCGACATTAGCGATGAATATAATCTATAACGATCAAGTATAATGAAAAATATGGCGTTTCAACAAATAACACCTTTAAAAAAAAAATATATGACGATTATAGGTTTATATATGTAGGTCATTATTATTTAAATTGGATCTTTGGGCATTCCAGATCTTGAGAGTTTGTTTTCACTTTCACTTTTCACTTTTGGTTTCACTTTTCACGCTCAGAATTTATTTTCGCTTTACTTATCTACTGAATTGCTAAGCTGTAGAATATTATGCCAGTTTGATATGTTCTTAATGTTGAAAATGTGTGTGGTATCCAATGTTCTGAAGTTTTTCATACGATCAGCAGCAGTCAACGCCTTTAAAAAAATAAAAACTATAAATTTACTAGATTTGTTATGATGTCCCCTCCGTTAAAATAGTGTCCACTCCGTCACGTTTTTATTTTTGTAAGGATACACGTATCTGAGGAGACATTTTATCTTTAAATGCAAACATTTAGTTTCCAACCACAAAAAAAAAAAGGAAAAAAGGTGTAGCATTATAGCATGTAGTATTATTTTTGTTTTTATTATAAGAAAACATAAAAGACTGGTTATATAAACTGGTTTTCACAAACGCGAGTAACGGAGGAGACAGTAAACAAAAATACCATGTTCTTAGAAGAAAATATTAACTGCCACTGACACAATCACGTAAAACTCTCCACCAGCACTAAAACATGTCGGGACTGGTATATTAAGATGGGGAAGAGTTCCGATCCCGTCTAGAACTTCCCTCTCTTGTTCACGCACCGTAACGGAATGGACAAATCTCTGAAATGTTAGACTTCGAACTATATCTCAGGATTTTAAGTTATTATTAAATTTAACATGCAAAAATTCACAATTCCGAAGTTTTGTCTGCATTATAATCGAACCTTAGATTAGAAAATATGTGCATTATTTGAAAAAAAATAATTTTTGAATTAGGAAAGTACGATGTGACTGTGAAATACAGGGACATAGCATATCTATATTATATATACATACTAGTACATATATATATTGTATATACACTAGTATATATATTATATATACACTATTATATATATGTTAACATAACATGGTTACAAAACTTATTTTTATCTCATCTAAAAACCTTGTAATTTGACTTCCTTCGTGATTTATGCGAAATATTCTAGCATTCTAAAATTACTGACACTCAATAAAATATGATCAAGGACACTTTCATATTTATATATTAAAGTGAATTTCTAATGAAAACGGCTGCATATTTATGACTTTCGTCTATCCCTTTTTTTGTTTTTTTTTTACACAAAATTTAGTCATCTACTTCGACAAAAAAATAATGTAACCAACATATCTTTATTCATAAGCTGAATAAGTCTGACTCAAGCTTTCAGTAGCATCGATCGAAAATTAACACATCAAAGAGGAACAACGTCATTCTGTCCTGATTTTTGGATCCTTTGAATATTCTCTAATAGACTGCCGAATAATTTGAATTATTTTAATAAAAATTTTCCAAAATATTACTTAGGATGGTCAGATATTATCATCCATTACTAATATTGTTTCTCATTTTACGAATACTTCATCGGTGTACATTAAACTATCAAATTAAAAAAATTAATATGACTGCTATCGTTATCCCTCAACTCCGTTAATGATTTACCTATTACAACGACATTTATTGATTCCTATATATTGGAGTACTTGATCTCTCAGATGGGTTCGCCCGTGTTGGCAGAGGATTAAATAACATCATAACACCAAAATATATACAAGTTAAATATAATAACTATAACAAAAAATTATGAACTTTAAAAATATCAGAATAAACATCATAGGAATCAAATACAATTTTAAAAAAGAAAATGAATGAGAAATATAAGATATACACGAATAAACACATTGGGACTCATGTGATGTTACTTGAACAAATCTTGTATTAACATATCTTAACTTCTGTAATACATATAATCAATGATTAAAATTGATTAATCATGTTTACTTCAGCACTGTTCGTTATTCGTATTTTGCTTAATCGTAAACTGTTAATATCATTTTTTCTTTCATTTTTTTTTGCGAATTTTGTAGTATTGTGAGTTTCTTATTAAGACTTCACTATTTTAATTAGAATTTTTTTTTTGTGTTACAATTTTGGATTATTGTTAGATTATAATAAAAATAATGACAGCATATGAGAGAGAGAGAGAGAGAGAGAGAGAGAGAAAAAATATTTAAAAAAAAAAAGAAGAAAACTTGAGGCTCAAATATGCAACAGCCAACAAAAACATCTTGTAAAAGAACACCTGCGAATTTATAAAAGTGGCAAATAATTTATCAATCCCTAATTAGATTGATCCTTGTGTACCATCATGCGGATGTCAACTGAAGAATTAATTGCATCATGCCAACAGGAATTCCATGAAATTACCGATTGACGAGATGGCTGATGGAACTACTGTTACAAGATCTAATGATTATGAGAGTGTGTATCATGTATAATGGGAAAACAAACCCATAGGCCATTTAATAGTTCAGAAACTAGAGCAACAAGTGTTTTAGAAGTGATGCTTATTGATCTGTGTGGACCTATGTCAGAACCGAGTTGGGGAGGAGCAAAATAATTGTTGACATTTATTGATGATTTCACTTGCAAAAGTTTCAATAAAGAAAGTATTGTAATGTATTGTAAATTTTCGGTTTTCAGATTTCAACGGAAATATCCATTTTGACCATTTCTAAATCTATTTTGACAAGTTTCGTCGTGACGTCGGTACGTTCGTTTGTTCGTTCATACGTACCTCGCATAACTCAAAAACGGTTAACTGTAGAAAGTTAAAATTTTGTATATAGGATTGAAGTTGTGAACCTCTCTTTTTGGTCACTGCACGACTAACGGAAGTAGTACTTTACGTGAAGGTCATTATTGAATTTCATCAAAAAATATATTAAAATATAATGCAAAACTTCTCAAATTAGGTATATAAGACTAACATATTAATATAAATAACTTGATAAATTTTGGTTAAAATTGGCAAACCGGAAGTGGTATACTTTACTTGAAGTTTATACCAGACTTTCATCAAAAATTATATTAAAATATGTTGTAAAACATCTCAAAGTTGGTAAACTATACTTTTATATCAACATGAAAAATATACTAGATTTTGGTTAAAATTGGTGAGCCGAAAGGGTTATATTACTTGAAGGTCATAATAAAATTAAATCAATAATTATATTAAAATTAAATACAGAGATCATATGGTTCGGTAATAAAGGCTATAAACGCGATTTTTTTTCAATCTAATTAAACAATTTTAGTACTATTTTTAAGTGTTATTAAGGTAAGTTTAATATTATAAAATTCAGTGTAAAATCCTTTTTTTTCTCCACATTTATGAGCTGAACAAGTCTGCAGCAGAAGAATAAGATATAAGTTAAGCGGGTTCTTCCGCTTAAACTGTAGAAACCGTCGATTTCTAATGCTTTATCTTGTGACATAAACAGAAAACGACAACAGATAACGGAATAAGACCTTGAGAAACAAGAGGTTAAGTTTGTGTGTGTGTATCTGTATGTGTCAATAGACAGACGTCACTGTGCCGTGCGTCGTTTTTGAAATACTGACTGCTATCTTCGGAAACCAGTAACCAAATTCAGGGTCACTATTTGAGTGACCACATCAGATATTTGTATTAAGAAATAAGTTTTAAGTAGCCCAAACCTTTGGAATATTTAAACCAATTGCCGAGAAACAAACTGATAAGAAAATCAAAATCCTTCGTACTTATAATGCACCAGACCAGAATGGTGTTGCAGAACGTCTCAGCAGAACGTTGACTGAAAAAGTGAGATGTATGCTTCATGAAGCTAAATTGTCGAAACGTTTATAGGGTGAAGCAGTGTATACTGCGAACTATTTGAAAAATCGAACACCAATCAAAGCTTTAATAAGAAAGATGCCAGAAGAAGCCTGGACAGGAAGGAGAATAGGACCTATCTCATCCGCGGATTATTGGATGTGATGCTTATGCTAAAATTTCTAACCAAAAACGGAAAAAAATAGATTCTGAACGTAAAAAATATGTTTTTACAGACTATTCAGAAGATAGAAAAGATTATCGATTAATTGACCCTGAAGAGCCTATCAATATAAAAATTGCTCGCGACGTATAATTTATTGAAGAGACTGCCAGAGATTGACCTTCCAAATGAGTCAAGAAAATCAGTAAATGATAAAGATCCAGAAGTCTTTCCACCCAATCGGTTACCGGAAGAAGTAATAAATGTTATTGAAGAAGTTGACCAAACCTCAGAAGAAGAAGTTGATTAACACTCGAAACTAGAAGTTGCCCAAACCTCGAAAAACGAAGTTGATCAACACTCAGAAATAAAAAGTTGACAAACCTCAAGAAATAGAGCCTGACGAAGATGAATACTTCTAAGGTTTTTAAGATTCTGATCGCCTAATAATTTTAAAGATACTGAACACAGCGCGTTATTATTAACTGACAAATATCCTAAAATGGTTAATGAAATTATATCAATACCTGATAAAAGTTTTTGGTTTAACGCTAAGTTAAACGAAAAAGAACGAATGACTCCCTGATAGAAAATAAAACATGGGACTGGGTAGCATTACCAAAAGATATAAAGATAATTCAAAGCAAATTGGTATTTGGTAAGAAATCAGGGCAAGATGGAGAGAAAAGTCAATATAAAGCACTGTTAGTTGCAAAGGATTGTTTACAAAAAATTTGGTATTGATTATTTTGAAACTTTTGCACATGTTCCAAGATTTTCAACCCACAGAATGTTATTTGCCTTTGCAGCAGAAAAGGGTTTAGAAATTCACCATGTGGATGTAAAAACAACTTTTTTAAATGGTGAAATCGAGGAAGAAGTATTCATGAAACATCCTGAGAATTTTGTTATTTAAGAAAGAGAAAATTTAGTCTGAAAACTGAAGAAAGCAATATATGGTTTGAAGCATGCAACTCGTTCATGGTACAAAAATATTGATAGTACCATGAAGAAACTTAACTCAAATCGGAAAATGATATTTGCAGATATTATAAGAAAAATAATGAAAAAATGATTATAATTGCCCAATATGTTGATAATTTTTTTTATGATAATCGAGAACTGGCAAGATTAAAGAAAGCCCTAAGCGAAGAATATGTAGTGAAAGACTTAGGAGAAGCTAGTAAGAGTTTGTAAATTCGAATAAGAAGGAAAAGGAAATATAAAATTTATCTTGACAAAGATTATATTGAGGATATCATAAAAAAGGTCAACAAGTCAGATTGTAAAACTGTATCAACTCCCTTGGAAGTAAATGCTAAGTATGATGATATTAAAGAAATTGATGGGAAGCCCCAACAGGAACTCATTGGGTCATTGATGTTCTTACAAGACCAGATATATGTCATGCTATTAGTAAACTAAGTTATATTTTTAGCATTAAATATGGACATGCTCACTGGAATGGAGCTAAATGATTAAGGAAACGAAAAACTTATGCCTTGCATTCAAGAAAAATAATTCAGTTTTGACGGGATTTACTGATGCAGATTGGACGGGAGAAAGTAATGATAGTAAATGTATATCCTATAGGATATATATCCTATATAGGATATATATTTAGCATCGCTGATGGAGCAATATCGCGGGAATCACGAAAGCAGAGAAGTGTTGCACTTTCATTGTGGAGGCTCTACATCGAAAGAAATTGTTATATGAACTGGAAGGAAGCGATGACCCATTAACTATTTACAGCGGCAATCGGAGAACTCAGAAACTGGGAGAAAATCCAGTGTTTCATCGAAAAAATAAATGGTTGTGGATTACCTAACCTAAGTTTGAAGAAATTTTAAATATAGCGATGTGCTAATTTTTGGTGAAAATCTGTATAATGTTTTTTTTTGTAATTATATTATATTTAATTCAAATATTAAGGGAGAGTGTTATAAATTATGTATAATATTTAATTATTTTTTTGGAATTAATTTATATTCATTTCATTATAATTAAGGGAGAGTGTTAGAAATATGTATTTTATTATATGAATCCTTAATTTGTTTATATTTTTTGGCTGTACATAATCGATATTTGTAGGTATAACTGTCTTGTCTGTTGTTTATCTTTTCAATATATCGATTGTGTATTTTGATATAGAACATTAAAGGTTACTATTAAAGATTTTTACTGATCGTGTTAAGTGGTTATTTTCTATTCGATAAAAGGATGTAAAAAATTTCTCTTCTTTATTATGGTTTTATTTAAACTCAAGCATTATCAAAACCAACGTTTCGTGGTTTCCCCATCTTCAGGATTTAACTTATTCAATAATTTATCCAATCTGACTAGGCCAACAATTAATCCATATCACTGTTACGTAATAAACTTAATAAATATGTATGTACTGTTATGCTGTTTTAAAACTATAATCGTAGGAATTGTTGTTTATTTAATATATTAATATAAAATGGTTATTTTATTTTTAGAATAATTTATTCTAACTCTAGATTAGATCAATCTGAGGTAATTTATTTGTTTTTCCCTATCATTAATGCATTGATGATGATTTATAGTATTAAATAGAGAGCTATTGAATTGTCACTATCAGAGAGTTTAGTGTACCTGCTCAGATGAGTTCAGGACTATTGGAAGAAATTATCATTTTTGTTTTTTCTTAGCAAGTTAGGTTTTTGCTTTATGCATTTAGGTTATACGCTGTAGAAATTGGGTAGAATTCTGCGTATGCCACTCAAGGCTACGCAATATCGTCTTTTTCGATAAACTTGTGAAATGGCCGCATATTCATAAAATATAGTCAAAGATTTAATAAAATACATCAATAGTGCCCAACCAATTTGTTTTTTCTCTCATCCTTTTAAAGCTTTGTTCTAGCCACTAGGGTATAGAACTTTTTCCAAGCCATTGGCCTGTTACATATTATAAACGGAAGCATCTATAAAAAGTTATTTGTTTTTTTCTTTTTTAATTGTGTATCAAAGAAAAAACTTTGATTGAAGAAAGCTTTTTAATTATTTCTATTACTAAAATATCGTGATGACATTAGCAAAAAATATGATGAAGCATTGCAATAATAAGCAGAAGAAATTTTTTTAGTAAATAATAATTGACTATTTTTCAGAAATTCTGAAACACTGGACTATATTAATTTGTCTTGTATCTACTAAATTCCATTTTTTGTTCTTTTACAGTTACTTTATGATGTAATATAATTTCATATACTTTTTGTCTCATGTACAAACTACCGTCCACACCAAAATGTTCCCAGCCTAAACTAGAGTGAAAGTGGGACGACTGTATCAATATATTACTTTTAATTTATATTTCTTGTCTCCAGTGGCGTAACAAGAAGTACTGAGACCCGGGGCTAAATTGGAGTCTCATTGGAGACGACAATTTTTGCATTTGCCGAATTTTCTAAAATTATCACATTTCAAGTAAATACAATACCGTCAATGTAAAATATATAGTAAACCGCAATTTACAAGCTATAAACATTTAAAAATTTCAAAATACAAAATGTAATTTTACACCAGCTAAATTGATCAAGTAACTACAATATAATAAACAATAAAAATAAAATATATAGCCAAACCACAAATTACAACATAAAAATGTATTTGTCTGGAATAGAAAAGATGATTGGTACTTATGTTAAATCTTTTACTTTACTTTACTATTGTGAAAACAATAGTTAAATAAAATAAGCAACCAATTGACATGTTAAAAATATTACATTTTTTGCAATATTAAAAGTAATTTGTTAAACTTCTTTTATTATTGTGGAAAAGGTTGGTTTCATAATTTCTAATGTTGACCCTGCAGAAATTAACGATGTGAAGCAGGAGCGGATAATCCAAATTTGAGTTAATTACGACTTCATCAAAACCAGAAATTGAATGCCCTACTTCACTTTACTTCCGAGATATTTCCCCGCATCATAATGTTTCTGTCCTAAAATCTTCAAGTTTTTGTGTTCATTATTTTTATTTTAATCCTTGAGTTGAGAAACTCCATAAGTCACTTTTTGGGAAATAGATTTTGCCGGATTTCCATTCTGTTGAGACAGACATGTGTTTTGGGAGCATAATTACAGAAGTCTGACGCTATTTCGCTGATTTAGAATGGTTGCTAGTTATCATTTCGTTGAGAAACACCATAAGTCACTGACTTATGGGGTTTCTCATCTCAACGAGCTTGGCGATTGCGAACTGAGGTTTGGTCCGGAACTCGTAGTTCTCAGAGACTAAGTTTTCAAAGTTTGCTTTTACTCCTGAAGTGCGCAGATTACTTTTTTTTTGGATCACAAACTGCTTTGGTAATGGATCGAGGTGGTGTGAATATCTTATTTGTTTAAATGTAAAAGAAAATTAATAAGACATAAATACTAATAAATTATATTTAATAACCTCATCATAAAAAAAAAAAAAAAATACTTTTTTACTCATTTATTGGTAATTATTATTTTCCTCATA
Source organism: Rhaphigaster nebulosa (assembly GCA_948150685.1). NCBI lineage: Eukaryota > Metazoa > Arthropoda > Insecta > Hemiptera > Pentatomidae > Rhaphigaster > Rhaphigaster nebulosa. Next base: position 149,504,195 of record OX411306.1, on the reverse strand, counting down.
ATGGGAGAGTATGGTTAACCGTGGAAAATATTAGGGTGAATAAAAAAAAATTACCTTTTCAAGGGTTAAAATGAAGTTTATTTTTTTCTTACATGAAATTTCTTCTAACTTTAAAAATACAGTTCATTATGTTCTAAGGTTAGCTGCCATATAGAAGTCAGCTATTTGATTCCCTGCCTGAAGTCTTCTACTCTAATTTTTACCTCCTTGAAATGTTTTTATCTTAAAAAAGTGAGCCATTGCTCGGAAAACATAAAAGTCCGAAGGCCCAAGATCAGAGCTATATGGTGGGTATGGTAGTAGTTCAATGGTATCCATTTCAGCAAGTTTCGTCGGCATGTTTTCGGGCAACGCTCGGCTTGCTGCAAGGTGAGCTCATGTGGAACTTCCTACATTCTCTCTTCTCTTTAGCTCATTGGTGTAGGTGATGATTCATCCATGAATTTCATACCTCAACATCACTTTGATTGAAAGAATGCCAAACAAATACTGAGCCTCACAGAGAGACATTATGTTTACTAAATGATTCATTATAGTATTAAGATTTAAAAGATACCAATAACAACAATATTAGAATTAACAGAGATGTAAGACAAAAATAAACTTCATTTTAACCCGTGAAACTGTCATTTTTTTTACTCATCCCAATATATGTAGAAGCTTGGTCCAGGGATGCGATCAATGAATTAACACAAATAAGAAAAAGCTTATCATATTGTGGGACACTTATCAGTTTTAGGCCATTATCAGGGCTAAGAAAAAACAAGATAACAATAGATGTAATAACAGTGATAGCACCAGTCTGGTTTACCGTCGTTTTGAATAACCCAGAGCAAGTTGACGATTTGGCCTGGACTGTTTTTATCCGAAAATTTGGTGTCTATGACTTGTGGGGTTTCTTAAATCGACGATTCATTTCTGGTATTGTTGAATTCTCAGAAATATTTCTAACAAAGAAGAAAAAAAAATCGAACCTGGAGAATCGTGAACACCCTGAGCCTCGGAAACCCCAAGGGGATAGAGCGGGAAGTTCTCTCCTTCACTCCCACGTTCCTAGAATCACAACTGGAGGAGATATGAGCAAAACATAGTTGATTGGTGGTAATAATGCTCACATTGACGGGATTCGATTTTTGCCAGTGGGACAAGCCGGCCGGGGCAAGTGTTCCTTCATTCGCCTCGTTAATAAAATTCAACAACTGTATTTTAGATAATATATTTCTAAATAAATATCATCATTTCATTACATTAACTCATTTTATTTTATGACCTTGAACTATGGTCAATAACAATAAAAAACCCGAAGTAAATATTTTTTTGTTTAAGCTAAAAATAAAATTTCGTATTCTACTGTATTCGTATTCTACCTAAGTCACCGAACCTTTGTGAGTAGTACGGTGGTGCTGTAGCTTACTGTGAGTGTGTTCGAGTACCAATTTAAGCCTGAATGACCTGTAGCTGAATAGAATACATCAACTCTACTTAGAAAAGGAAAATATGAAACACTTATGAACTCACGTGTCCTTCCCACAGAAAGTTTGGTGTTATAAATAAAGGCTTGTTTACGATTGAGAAAGGTTACTACTACGACACCGGTATCCATATACTTTTGATTTACCATAGAACACAAAATATTTGTTTGCTGTCATCTACGATCAATGATAAAACAGCGTAATATTAAATTGATGCGAAATGTGCTGGGTGAAAAGGCATGCAAAATTATCCTCTTTTCACATGCTTTAACTGGATGCGAAACTACAAGCTCCTTGTTTGGTAAAAGTAAATTGGCAATGTATCGACATTTTTAGAAATCCGAGAAATTTAGCATTTGCACTATTCTGTTATATCACTGTATGGTAGAAATCCAAAGGCAGAGACTCACTGAAGACGTTGGGATAACTAAATTTTTCAAAAGAATAAAAATGAAGAACAAATTTGAATCGAAACTATCGAAAATGAATTGAATCGAAAATGGAACACAAGTAGTCAAGTACAATAACAAATAACTATATCCAAAACCATAGCTGAAACTGTTAGACGACGGATGACTTGAGCACTGGGGCACTATAGTTAGCAACACAAACACACTATACCACTAGTCCACTTTTTGGTTCTTTGGTTGTCGAAGACATTTTTTTTGTTTGTTTAATTTTTTTTTGAAAAAATATCGGTTATCGATTCTCAAATTTTTAACATCGATATTTTTTTTTAACATCTCGGATTATTTGACGGAAGTGGATTAATAGCATATCACGTTTCTAGAATAATTATTTGGCTAACCTCCTCCCCTCACCTACCTCCTCCAAATGATGTAAAAGTAATTTTTACCTCCCAAATCTCTGGAATATTTTAAAAAAATAAGTAATTTAAGGCCAAATATGTTAAAAGAAATATTATTCCAGCTGAAATGTCTAAAATATAAAAATTGTGTGAAAAAGGTAAAATATGTTAAATTAAAATTGATCTATTTCATTTCAAATTGCTTAAAACGGATTTTAGTCGAGGAAAATTTTGTTTTGGTAAAAATATGTAAAACATAAAAATCCTAACCCTACTTATTTATATGATCCAGTGTTTAAGTCGCTGGACTCATATAAAGGTAGGGTTGGACACAGGAGTGGGGGTGAGATTTCTATCGTGAGAAAGATTCCAATTTTGGTTGATTATTTTCAATAATAGACATTTGTAATCGACAAAGAAAAAAATGTTAACCACCCCTCAAAATTTGAGGTTTTACTTTTCAAGATACGTGGAATCCAAATATAAAAAAATCCGTCAGTTAAAAAAAAAATTCTGGGACGTTTCAAACTTCTGCTCCATAGCTGTTTATTACGTAATATCTTTGCTGAAATTTGGTAGATGTCTTTTATAAAGTATTCTGCATATTTTCCTTTCCCTAAACACTCAAAATGCCCAATTGAAAGATAATATAATTATGTGTAAACCAAAGCAGTATGGAAAGTCCAGTGAATGGACAGACCAGATATTTTTGAAATATTACTATTTGGAAATGACAAACTATTGTGTAATCATTTGCAGCGTTTTAGCGAAACCTCGTGTCATGTATCTTGAAAGTGTTTGATCGATCAGGAAGGTGTGATGATGGTAAAATTAAGTTAGTTCAGACGATCGGCTTAGGTAGGTTTATTATCAATGGTTTACTTTAAAAAAAAAATGTTCGATTATGTGTGACTACACCTACTCTGTGATATTGGTATCTTAATTATCTTTAAATAATAATTTATTGCAGGTAATAAAAAAAAATATATATAGGACTCACTTGGGTTGTGGCTTGGCAGCGTGAGTATCAGCAGCTGGAGTCAGTAAATATTCCTGTAGCAAGAGGTATCCGAGGATAAAGCTCATCTAGCCACCTAGAACATGTGTTTCATGTAAACAGTATACCATATACTAATTATTGTAATAATATAAATATCACAATAAAGTAAATAAAATAAAAAACTAAAACATTCATTTTTAAATAAAATAAATTTCTTAGGATGGAATTGAAAAGTCTAATTTTTGTTTGGTATTGTAACGAACTTGTACATGCATTCTCAAAGACCCTCAGAATACTCACCCCACATACGAGTAAAATGATAGATTGGTATCATGACAGTTAGGGTTTCCTTATTAAGGTTTTAGGGGTAAGTTTATCGAGTAAACGTATGGTAATGAAGTTCAAGGGGAAGTTAAACAGTTTGATAGGGTATTAAGGTGGAGCCTGACTGAGTAACTTGATGAAACAAACAATAACATCAATATTCATGTTCAGTGTGTACCTCACATGGTGTAAGTGCGACAAATCTGAGATATGATTAAGTTACTACGGCAAATAAATAAGTAAACTTCATTCTAACATATTTCTATTCTATTTTTATTAGGGATTGATAAATTATTTGCAACTTCTATAATTTTGTTTCACACTAGTTTCGAATGTTACATCTTCAGTTCTAAAAACACACAAAAATTCAATACTAAGCAATTCAAAATACAGTTTGTATTGTTATCCATATTAAATTAAATTTAATATAAATTAGTATTATAAAACATTTATGAAATATGCATTTAATTAAGACAAGAAATCAAATAAATGTTGGTACTCAGGAAGGTTTAAGTAGATTAAACCAACAGAAAAGGATGCACTGGTTTGTTCTCGCAGTCATGGAAACTACTATAACGGATACGTGAGCACGCTACTTTAAAATCGATATTTTTTTCATAATCAGCACCTTATATAGCCTGATAATGGATCTCAATATCAAGGAAATCTGAAACATTAAAATAAACCAAATCATGATTCATTTTCAAGGTAGAAAATAGAAATCATAGTATGGAAGTACGTTGTTGGCAGTCAATGTGTGCGGATGGGATTAAGTTCCGTTTGATTATCAGCAACAGTGATTTTCCTATTGCTTAGTTAATTGGACTTTCGTCTAGTTCCTTTTTATTTCTTTTTTCCTTCTCTTACTTTTTTATCCATGTTATTATTTTTCTCCTTTAAATGTCAAGTGACATAAACTTACAGTGAGATGTCGTTTACGGGTATTGAACCTCAACAATTTAAGCTAGTGGAAGCAAATTCAAAGTATTCTAATAAAAGGAAAAAATCGAAGATACTAGTGATGCATTCAGTATTACCACTAACAATAGTTACGAAGCTCTATCCGATTCAGAAGAGATGATTGAAGAGATGAAGTCGGCACTTCAACCCAACAGCAGCCGTCGCCCGCTATTCATAAACAACTCCCACCAATAGTATGGAAACATCTAAAAAGCAAATGTAAAAAAGATTTCGGCGTAAATTATCGTGGAAATAGATTAATATTTCACCCCTAATGCAAAGATTATGACTTCATCCTGAAAGAAGTTGTCAATTCTAAATTAGAATGTCATACGTATACGCCTAGCAAAGAAGCGATCAAAACTTTAATCTTAAGAAATGTTCCGCCTAATGTAACTTGCGACGAGATAACTGTTGATCTGATTGATAGCCAGTTACCCGTGCTCAAAGTCACTCAAATGATCAAAAAAATTTGTTAAAATGAACTTGTTAAATTACCAGTTTTTATTGTGAGGTGTGAAAAATACTGCCGAATTAAAAAAAAATAATGTCAGTAAAAAAGGTTTGTCAGTGCATTGTTACATGGGAGCGTTACAACAATATGTCAGGGGTAACACAATGTTATAAGTGCCAGTCTTTTTACCATGTAGCGAAAAACTGTTATAGAAGTCCAAAATGTGTAAAATGTGCCGGGGATCACTTAACTAAAGATTGTAAAATTTACTCAGCGGCCGAGCCGAAATGTGCAAACTGTGGTGGCCCACACCCCGCTAATTACCGCGGATGTAGATACTATGAAATTAAAAATAAAAAGAAGGTAACAAGAAAAAACATTGTTTTTTCTTTAAATATGTTTAAATTATTTAATAATTTGAAATTACTTATTAGCAAACTTAAAATCGCACCCGACGCCTTCACTAAAATAAGTGCAGTGGCAGAATTCGTTTGTGAAATAATATGATAAATTATTTTAGCGATTGCAAATTAATGTACTGGAATTGCAGATCAATTTTAAACAAAACTGGTGAGTTGTCTCATTTTGTTAAGCAAAATAATATTTATATAATCGCCCTCAGTGAAACTAATCTAAAGATAAAGCATAAATTTAAAACCCCAGGCTATAAAGTTTACAGATGCGACGATGGCAGAGGAGTAGCTGTATTAGTTAAAACTTCTATTACTCATTATCCTATTTTATTGCCTGATTTAATAAGGTTAATTGCCAAAGGAATTACAATTTTTGTCGGTCCTATTGAAATTCTTGTGATATCTGCTTATCAATCTCCATCTAAAACCATTTTAATTAGCGATTTTCAAAAAATATTTTCTTTCCACAAACATGTAATTCTACTTGGTGATCTGAATTCCAAGCACATAGCTTGGGATTATAATGTAAACAATAGAACTGGCAAATTGTTGAGTGAATTATCTTTCAAAATTAATTTTAGAATTGTAGCTCCTGAAGAACCCAGATACTACCCTGGTAGAATCCATTGCTCTCCTAGCATTATAGATGTTGCTTTTACAAAAAACATTCCTTTTAATATAACACCTAAATCCTTATCAGCTCTGCCTTCGGATCACAACCCTGTCATTTTTTCAATAGACCAAACTTTAAACCACAAACCAACAAAAAAGTTTTTTTGACTTTAAACATGCCAACTGGGCTAAATTTCGCTGAATTATTGACAAAAACATAGTAATCAATCCCGTTATCACTAATCCCTCAGAAATAGATACGCTTATCAATAATTTTCATAATGCTACAACTCTTGCAGCTAACGAATCAATACCACTTCTTTCAGCAAAATCTGAAAGATTAAAAATTTCTCCATTTATATCATACTTAATCAAAATTAGGAACCAAGTTAAAAAGGCTTACTGTAAACATCGCTATCAGTGGATAAAGAAAACTTTAAACAGACTCTTAAATTTATTTCTAAACTGGTAATAATATTCAAAAATATTGAGTGGAATAAATTTCTATCATCTATAACCCCTACAAATAATAATAAAATGTTTAAGTTAGCTAGCCATTTCCGTTATCAGACAACAGGTATTCCCCCACTAGTAAGATTATCGGTTACTCAACAACTCAGAATTAGGAACTCAGCTTCGAGCTATGATTTCAGTGACAGTGATAAAGCCAATCTCTTAGCCGATTACTTTGAAAATGTACATATAATGAATTTAGACCTGGGAATACCATCTTTTTACTCGCAAGGTTCTCAGACAAATCTCTATCGCTATAAAAATCTATCGAATTCCTATTAGCGAGAAATTTGATAACTGTAAAATTGTTTCCCCAAAAGAATTAAAAAATATTATCGCTAAATTAGTGAACCAAAAATCTCTTAGTGCTGATGGACTTTGCAATATATATTTAAAACAATTATCTAAAAAGTTGCTGATTCATTTAACCAAAATAATTAATCATATATTAATGTTGGTCACTTTTCTCAGTCATGGAAAATAGAAAAAGTAATAACTATTCCCAAACCTGGTAAAAATCTGTCACTTCCTAGTAGTTTTCGCCCAATATCTTTACTCAGCTCCCTTAGCAAAGTGGTCGAAAGGATTGTTTTAACAAGTCGTTTGTTGATGAAAATGAATTGATTTCTCCTTTCCAATTCGGCTTTAAGAGAAATCATTCCACTGTTAGTCAACTTGCTAGAGTAACTGATACCATATCTCACAATTTTAACATTAAAAACATACGGGCACGGCACTATTAAATATTGAAAAGGCTTTTGGCTGCGTTAGGCACAGGGGTCTGATATACAAACTCGTCGCTTATAATTTTCCTAAATATCTTATTCATTTAATAAACAACTATCTGTCCAATCGTAAATTTGTTGTCCAAATTAATTATTCAAAATCCGACTTAAAAATCATCCAAGCTGGTGTTCCACAAGGCTCAGTACTTGGTTCCATTCTTTTCAATCTTTACATCAACGAAGTCACAGCAATTAAAGGCAAAACTGAAACCGCCCTTTTCGCTGATGATACATGTTTTTTCATCTCCTCATACAGAATTGACACAATAGCGAATCATCTGAATATAGCAATATCAAAATGTTTTAAATACGTTCATAAATGGAAAATCCGACCTAATCATCACAAAACAAAAGCTATCCTCTTTACCAAGCGCAGACCTACAATAGACAGTTTCGTAGTTATAGATGGAAATGCTATACCTTGGTCCAAAAATGCTACCTACTTAAGCACGGCGCGCACTAGGGACCGGTCCGGACCGCCCTGCTCCGCTCCGGCCTTTTTAAAAAGTCCGTTCCTATATTTATAACGATACTCCGCGCACTAGACTGGTCCGCCCCGGACCGGCCCAAACCGCGCTTTTCGAACTAATCCTGCAACCGGCCTATTTCCTCCAAAAAGGGACAGACGAAAAGGCCGGTCGGGTGATTATACAGGAAGAAGCTCTCTCATATATATAAACCAATAAATAAAAATTCTATATTTCAATAATTTCGCTTAATAACTCCTACCCTATGACCTGAAATCAGTAAATACTTACTTACATAATGTGTTAATTCAAAATATTTACTATACAGTTTAACTATGGCAACAAAACACAAAGCAATCGTTCAGTGAACAGTTTATTTTTATTAAAACTCTTTAATGGAAAAAAAATGAATTAAAAAATTACAAGACGCATGAAGTGAAGAATCACTTCGTTGTAAATAATAAATCGTTCTTGTTTAATTTGTGGAATTAATATTAGGTAATGTTTAAATCAGTGTCACATCATTGTTTATGACAGTAGTATTAGTATGATTATTATGATAGTAGTATAGTATAGGTCAGGGGTCGGCAACCTTTTGGTGACAAAGAGCCAAATCTATATTGAAAAAAACATGGAAGAGCCGCCAAAAAATAAATATTATATTTAAGAAAAAATCATCAAAATTGTTTATTTATTTCAAAATAATTAAATTTTACAATAAATTATTATCATTTATTTATAAAATAGTTTGTGATGCCTACTGCACTTGGCAGTGTATTACAATATAATAATATTTTTTTAATGAGATGATTGCTCCTATATAGTGTTCGATAAGATTTCAATGTTTGGTAAATATTCATTAATCTATAACTTAAGGCAGTACTAAGTTTTAGGTCAGTAAGATTATTTTTTAAGCGACTCTTTATTAATTTCGTATATGAATAGACTTGCGCACAATAATATATGGATCCGAAAATTGTCAATAGTCGAAAAGCATAATTTTTTTAATTGAATGATCCTGGAAGACGGTTCCAAGCTTCAACAACAATTTTATCTACATTTTGAAGATTGTAAATTTCGGTCCACTTATGCTGAGAAGATAAAGTGCACTTTTCTCTTTCTAAACCTTCTAGTTGAGAATTATGTTCTAAAAATATATTATTCCATAAATCTTTGGATTTGAAATCCAATAATTTAAGTTCAAATTGTGTCTGATTAATCAATGGGAATGGTGATAAATGCTGAATACCTGCTTCAACTGGTTTTGTCAAAAAAGCTAGAGTAGGTATATATTTTCTAAATTCTTTAAATCTTTCACCAAAAGCTTCTTTCATGTTAACAATAGTTTGAGCAAAAAAATTAACATTAATAACGTTTTTATTGTTCTTATGTTTTTGTAAACTAATAAAATGTAAAAATGTTCCTGCATGTAAATCATTCACAAATACAGATAACTTTTTTTCGAAACAAATTACTAAAAGAGAGAATGCAGTTTCCCTTTTCCTTGCAGTTACTACAGCCAACCATCGTCTGTTAGTCCTGGAGAATTGCGCCGTAAAACATCCTGAACAATACAAAACCTGTTTAGTACCTTAGAGTAAACAGCAAGCAGAAGCAAATCAGGGCATAATAGTAAATATTCGAAAAGTGATGCAACCATCATCAACATTCAGCGTTAACAAATAAGACATAGAAAAACATAGAAGTGCTTATTTTATTTTCTTCTGGGGCACTTTGAATATTGCATGTAAAGAAAACAAATGTCTTAAAAAGATTGTATCTAAAATTTGGGATAGTTTTATACAGAAATATTTAATTTTCAGAAAGCCACAAAATTTTCCAAAAGAGCCGCACGCGGCTCCGGATTAATATTTTGAATATTGAATTGATATATAATGTATTTGAAAATTAGAATCGAGATATGCATTATGCGATTATGCAATCTAAATTAAAGAGAAACTAACGTTATGATTACAGAACGATTTCAGTGAAAATTATTGTATAGGGGAGAGAGAGGGTGGCGCGATGAAAATTTGATTGAAAATTGCGTCGCAAATACTAAAATATTGAGAAACACTGTTTTATAAATTTAATTGTATTCATAGAAGTTTTAAAAGTTCATTTGATATACAATAAAATTGATTATGTAGAGGGCTGTGGTAACTATGAATGTTAAAATATGAATATGAAAGTATTTCTATGACAAGAGTCTAGAAATATAAACTGGGAAATCGGAAACAGCCGAGAGCATCCAATCTAGCCCGATCTCACTCTATAACATTAATAGGAGTGGGCATTGTTAATGTTATACCAACATATCGAATAAAAGTATCGATACAATATCGAACGGAAAGTATCGATACCACAGAATATCGGAAGTACCTTGAGCCACTGACGTGCTTATATATTATAGAATAATATCTTATTCCCTCCCCCCTCCACCCACTCAGCCCTCGGTCTCAATAGGATTAATTAGTTTTATTTATTTTAAATATCCCTAATGTATTTATTTTATAACATGAAAAAATGCAGTTGGTGCAGATTTGTCAACAAGCAAACTCGGCATGCAGATAAAATAGATTTTGTTTATTTTATCAACTACAATTAAAAACAAAATTCTGTACTGTATCAATGACTACAAGTGATAACTGCTCTGTTGTTTTTAAATTTATTGGCAATCTTCTTCTTAATAATAATTGTTTGATTGTTATTATTAGTGCTTCTAATTTGTTATTACATTAATTAATTTTTTATTGAGGCTTAGGTAATAAATCAAATGAACTAATGACGCTTATTGGTAACAAAAATTTATTGTCCTTTGAACTAAATGATTTTGGTTAATTTGTGTCACATATTCTTTTTATAGTAAATTTTACTTACGCTTTCAATTAACCTTTCAATTGTTTTCCATCCCATCAACAAAATGGTTTTGGAATTCTTAAAGCTTACATTCGGTAAATACCCTCTCAATTGGAATAAAAACAGATCGGCATTCTTAACTCTTGATTTCGATGTGAATATTTTGTCGCACATTCTACTGATTTTAATAACATGAGGTTGAAATAGATCACCTCGATTTTTTATTGGTATCAACTTTTTCAATTAAATTCTAAGCATAAAATAGAAAATTGCCATAAAATATTAAAAGGATTTAATACCAGGCATTGGAAAGAAATTTCAAACTTCCCACTCTGGTTAAAAAAGTATGAAAGCCTGTTGAATATCCCTATTCCTACTTCAATTGAAGTGAAAACGGATTGTGAAATCCAACAAATACACATAAATCACAAAATTACAGGATATGTAATGAGAAAAATAGAGGAGAGATAAAAGATACCAATTGGCCTTTAACGACATTTTTGAAGGCAAGCTCATGGGGCTTATATCTTTTTTAGAGGCTTTAGAGAATATCAATGGGAAGCATGATAAAGCCAAGTTAGTGTGAGTAATGTTTATTCCATTTATATAATTTAAACATCACTGTGAATAATTTTATTAGCAGCAAAATAAGGATCATTGATGAGAATAAAAAGGATTTTAGATTGGACATAGGAGGAACAAAATGCATCAGCAGCTATAACTATAACTTCAAGTAGGATTGATCATATTAACCATAGAACATATACATTAACATAGGACTGATTCCTATAAACCTTGTTGTTTCTTCATAATATTGACAGTTGAGAGTTTTCACAGTAAAAATTGAAGCAGTCAGATGTCTTATCTTAATGAAATACAATTTAAGATCTTTTTTAATCATTAAACTAGGGACAATTCAAAGAGATTAAAATAATACTTTCAGAATAAACAAACTATTAGTTAGTAAAATATCACACATAACATAAAGGTATGAATCCCATGTAGATTCATCTTGAAATAATAGTAATCATTTGAGTCATGTTATTGGACTGTTAATGCTCGATCAAAATTTTGTTTTAGGACTAGCGAATGAATTATTTCTTCTGAGCTTTTCATGAAAACTCAATGAATTATTTAAATTTAAAAAGTCAATTCAGTTTCATTTTAGCTTAAAAAAGCAATGCTGACTATATAAATACATGCACGTTTTATAAACATTGTAGTTATATATATAGGTTATATGACTTTATAATAGGTTCTGAACACCTTTAGGAGTACTAAATGCTGTTTAAGGAATGGAACATTTGAAAATCCATGAACTGATAATACTTTCATATGACAGTATAAAGAAAACAAACAATGTAAATATCAGAAAGGCTTTTTAAATAAATCAGTAGATGATTTTGTCGGAAAGAATGCTACTGAAGGAACAATGTCTTAATTTATAAAAAAACTCCAATAAGAGTTAACTTTTCTTATTTATTTTTAACTAATTCATTTTAGATCAACTAACTGAATTTTTTCGATTAGCAGAAAAAAAAGGAATGAAAATTGTATATTTTATTAGTAACCAGGAGTTTCTTAGCGACTAACAAATACATGGAGAGGAAAATGTCACGTTTAATTGTTCATCTGATAAATGTATAGCATATATCAAATGTTGGGTATGTAAGAAGGTATAGATGCAATATTGAATCTGACCACCCACTACTTAAATCTTCAGCAGAAGGGTGAAAAGTAAGGAGATATACACAAATTAAAATATTCGGAGATGCATATCACTTATCAACAGTGGATACAATTCCCTAAAGAAAACTATAAATAAAGCAATGAAAGAAATAGTTGGTACTAAAGGTGATCATCATGGCTAAATACAGAGTGCAAACGAACAAAGTCAAAAATAAAGCTTATAGTCTCAAGGTCCAGAAAAAAAATAAATTCAGTAACTAAACACTTTATTAGAAAATGCTGTAAAAAAAAAAAAAATCTGAAAAAGAATAATGTAAATAGAAAACATGGAAGCTATTGGAAAAAATTGAAGCCTATTTTTAATAAATGCATTTGTTCAAAAAAGAATTCCTAATTTGGGATTCAACCAAGGAAGAAAGAATTGAGGTGTTCCTGTTGAAAATGTGTGCCAAATTTTCCCAAAAGTATTTTATTCATGGCTCATTCCAAGGTCAATAGCATGGAAAGAAGATACTAATTTACTAAAAGAGTAAATATATGTTTTTCAGGGAAAAAAGTAACACAATAATCTTTATGATACACCTCCTAAAGGTTTTTTATTCCACCTATAAATTTTCATTTTTAGCAGTTACCTCCTTCTCAACAACAACTAAATTTATAACTTATAACAATCAGGCCAAGTATTAAGACAAAGTTTAAACATTCCAGATAATTCCTATAAACACTCATAAATGAAAAGATTTGAATGCAAATTTTTCCCAAATTAGAAATACATACCTAGGAGGCTTATTCAACTAATTTATAGAATAGTATAAGGAAGCTTATACAAATAATTTAAACCCAAAAATTTATTCCCCTAATATTTAAGTTTCTATTTAACATAGCTCAAAAGTGGTATAAATATAAAATAAATTAAGAACAAATTTTATAAATTATAGAGGCCAATAATTATTAATTTTAAGAAAAAGAAATCATAAATTAACAAAACAATCTTCAATAAATAAAAAGGACATAGGGTACGTTTTATCTATGCTGATTTTGTAACTAAAAATAGTTTAGCCTACTGAAAAATAAAATACTTAGTTTTCCTCTGTTGTTCCCTTTCCAAATTCTGATCACGTTATCTTTACAAAAATAGCAGATCACTTATACCTCCCAACCGACGATATATTCAATATCACTTTATCTCTTTTCCAAATAAATAGATATAAAATATGCTTTGGACATTGTTTTAGATTTAGATTCAAGTATTATATCATCATTCATTTTATATCTATAACAATATTATTTTTGGATCCAATTTGAACAGATGAACGCCAGGATAAAAAAAATTAATAAATAACTACATCAAGACAAAATAAAATCTAAACAAGTTAGGAGAGATACAAAATAAAACACATGAATTATATATATAACAAAACATTGATTTATTATAAAAAATGTAATTTTCAGTTTTAATCAAAATAACAAATGAGGCGAAATCTAACAGTCTCTTAATTTATCACAATTGCGATTTAATACTATATTAATATCATAATATTTAATTTTCATTGAAAATCCCTGATCTAGAAAATCGGAGAAGTTCATTGGACATTAAATCAGCAATAAATTTTAAAGCTGTCTTGTCTGGAATGATTTTTGTTTCCTTCATCATTTCACAGGACTCATATGAGTTAACTACTGCAAGTGAAGAAGAAACATCCTCAAAATACTGGTCACTAAAAGCAGTAGGGTTGAGTACAGCAGTTCTATAGGGATGATGCTTCCTACAGAGTGTCTTTTTCAACATCATGGGCCATGACTGCTTGGCTCGCTTATCGTTTTTTAATTCAGTACAGCATCTCTGAATTTCCAGAGAAAATTGAATACTTCTACTAAGACCTAGATGATTAAATAAAGAAAGAATATTTTTACCTTTCCTTGGTATAATATATTCATCCCAATGTAGAAATGTGACAATATCTACTTGATCAAATACTCTATAAAAACAATCAAGTTTAATGAATTCTTCTTCGACTTCAATATCATCAATTGGAAACTGCCAATTAAGAAAAGAGAAAGATCTTAAAAAATCTGTATTAAGAAAAAGATTTTCTAAGACAGCAAGGATACCATGATGCATACCATTATCATACACTATTACATCATTAAATCCGACTAATTTGTGATAACTTATGAACTCGATTATATTATTTCTTTCTAGACCAGAAATATCTGGAAAAACACAAACAGCAGCATTGTTTACTTTTTCATGTTTCACTTTGTAGTAGATTGGAATGAAATATTTCTTATTTGGGATCTTATCAACAAATACGAACATGTAGGGTGATCCCTTAATACTGTTATTATCAACTTCACAAAAAAATTCATTCAAAAAAACTAATTTCTTTGTTTTTTTGGATGTATATGAAAACTTTCCTGATATTGAGAACAAAGAACCTCTAAGGTGATACCAAATATGGCAGTCATATTTGGAGTAATCATTATCAACTGATGATATTCCTAATGCAACAGATTTACTCTTTTCACTTATGTTTCTCCAGAAAGCTGAGAACACATAGAATTCTTCAATTTTTATCCAGTGGTGGGAAGGACGTGAAAATAGGTTGTTGTACTTAAACTTTTCCTGAATACTCTTGTTCAAAACCAGGCAGTCATCTCCAAAAGTATCCAGACCGAATAGTTCTCCAATTTCAAAAGCACTTCTCAGTTTTTTGTATTCACTCCTATAAATTAGAAAACCTACTAAACTGATGGTTGTAATAATTAACACAGCCAACCGGTAGTACTTTTTCATTGCTCATTTCCGTGTAAATTACCGTTGTTGTAGATTTTAAACAACTTGTATACTATAAACAAAGAACCCGACAAACAGTAACAAAGCTGTAACCTCCAGTTGACAAGCAATCGATTAGAAAACACCCATGATCGACTACAAACAGAACTGTGACAGAGATATAATAAATAGTAAAAATATGCGGAGTAGATAATCAAAGTTTTGATAAATTTTGAATATATTAGTTTGATAATTAGCTTATTTTTTAATTAAAAATTAGGAGAAAAAGAAAAATTAGAAACAAAAATATTCATCAGTGCCTACATTTGCACTTTTAAATAGAAATTTTGAATTCAAGAAACAACTTGGATGAGCAATTTAAAAATGAATGTAAAACAATAAAAAGTTCTAGTCTAACTGTAAAAAAAAAATAATAAAAATTAAAATCACATTTTCTTTTTAAGACGTTATTTCGGCTATGAACAGTGCCTATAATCTCTATAAAAAATATTTTCCAACCAAAAATGTAAAACATATGACAAAAAAATTACGCCAATACTATTTTATTTTTTGTGATTCAGTCTTCAGTGTTTCTTTTTTCCATCTTTTATAAAATGATAACATACTAGAGTGAACATTTTACTATAGATGTGATTGATTTTTTTTTTTATGCGAGATTTTTTTGAGGCAAAATTTATGACAAGGCAAAAGGAATGCAGTGTGACTATGTGTCGCACTTCCTACGAACATAATCGCTAAATAATACTTTATGGAGGATTTGACTAGCTCCAATTTGGATGGTAATAGACATCTGTACGTATAACAGTCCCTGCGGTAAAGTTTTTCAAAATAATAATAATTGTATACATTTTCGTCTTTCGCGACACAGATCTTCAGCCATTAATTATATAATTTTCAAACTCAGCAAATAATTGCTCAGAAAGTAAATTTCACCAATCACAAAAAAAAAACCTAGATATATTTATTGAGAGGAGGGATGAGGAGGTATATAAACTTCTTAATCAGTATAATCTCCAAGAATCTCTGTCAAATACTTCATAAAGAAACCAATGATTTTTAAATTGAATTGAATACTCTGGTACATAGGTGTAAAAATGTTAACATTTACAAGAGGAAAGGGGCCTTATGAATAGTGGGACTCAAGGGAGTAAATATGGGTCTGGTTATATATTTACTTGATCATCTATTACGTCACAGTATTAAAATTCTGTATTTTACCATTTAATCCCATTAAGTAATGTAATGGATGTTTCGGTTGCTTTTACAATGATAACTTGTTTACTTCAATTAATTATCAAATGTAATTTACTTGAGAAAATTGTGTCCATGATAACAACAGTTCAATAAAATACGGAGAACAAATAACTTGATTAATTTAAAAACAAAAAAACTACGTTAACAAAGTTTAAAAAAAAAATATGCAGCAAATCTTCGTAGGAAGGGGCACATACCAGCGGTTGAGTCCGAAACCGACTTTCGACATTCACTGAAAACAATACCTAGTGTTTGTAGAACTCCTTTCACCCCTTTTCTTCTTCGAATCCTCTTCTAGCTTCCCACCAAACTTGGTAACATAACGGATATATTAACGGGCACAACTTAAATCTCCACCTCTAAAATTCTTAAATTCTCTAAAATACATTTCAAACATTATTTCCACTATTTGCGACTAATATAAGTCCAATTGGGGTTGATAAATTATTTGCCACTTCTATAATTTTGTTTTTATTGAAAACTAGTTTCGAATGTTATACATTCATCTTCAGTTCTGAAAAAACACAAAAATCCAAAATCAGCAATTCATAATTCAGCTTGGTATTATTATTCATTATGAATTATGAATTTAATTAAGACAAGAAATCAAATAAATGTTAGTACTCACCAAGGTTTAAGTAGATTATATCAAACAGACAAAGTTTGTATTGGTTTGTTCTCGCACTGAACTTGCAATGGAAGAAAGGTGGAATGTTTATTTGTAGGTAAACGGTTTAGGGGTCGGGATTTTTCCTTTAATTCCGGTGAGAAATTGTTTTTTCTGTTATTGATGGGAATAAATTTAAAATTTGACTATAGCAGATATTTACTTGGTCATTTAAGCAAAAATATGGATTGCATTTGAAGGATTTTATTATTTCAAGTGCTTCATTTTTATTTAGTTTGAGACTGTTTTCAACGTGATGTATTAATTTAACTCTTGAGTCTTTGATGAATTTATGTTGTTTTTCATTTAAATGAATTGCAAAGTTGGAATTCTCTTTCTTATTATTATATGCACTTAAATATTCCTTTAATCTCTGATTTAGTGATCTTCCAGTTTTTCCCGTGTATTCGGATGGATAATCATTAAAATTTAGTTCGTATACTCCGCTTTTTTGGGAAGTGTCTATTTTGTCTTTAGAAGAAGATATATATGAATATAGGGGTTTTCCTATTTTAAATGCAGGGTTTAATCCTAATTTTTTCAATTCATTTCCGACATTGGTTATAGTATTCATCGGATATAGGGCCGTAGGGAAGTGGCGACCCCATCGTCTGGTTGTACTACAGTCAGCCACGAGCCCTCCAGGTTGGGAGAACAGTACACTAACACACATCAACTTCTTTAGATAGCCACCCCGGATAGGAATGCAGGTCTGCATGCATAGAGATGGCAGCCCCATCAGCGGACTAGGATACGGAGGGAGGGTGGATAGCCTGAAACAACTAGCGTGAAACCCAAACCAGCCTCGGATGTGATCAGTCTTAACAGGAAACGACCCAGAAATACCCATGTGATTCTTAACTTTGGATATTGGAACGTATTGTCATTTTATAAACTCGGAGCATTAAACCTGCTCTTAGATCAGTTGGACAAATACAAAATTGACATAGGCGCTATCCAGGAGATCAGGTGAACTGGTCAAGGAATACTTGAAAAAAAGCGCCACTTGGAAAGTACAGGCAGATAATAGGGTTTAAATCAGTAAGTTCAAGAATCTGTCTTTCATATTAATACGTGGAAAGTTTTACAATTATAGCCTCCTAAGTGTGTATGCACCTACAGAGGTGTCTGATGAAGAAGATAAGGACGCCTTTTATGAACTCCTAGAAAGGACTCTGGATGCACGCCAACTGTATGATATGAAAGCAATAGCTGGAGACTTTAATGCTAAGTTGGGAAAAGAATCTAAACACCAACGAATAACAGTAAAACACAGCCTTCATGATGCCACCAACGATAATGGACAAAGGCTTATTAATTTTGCGGCATGCAGAAATCTAGTTCTGGGGAGTACTTTTTATCCGCATAAGAATATCCACAAGAGCACTTGGACGTCACCCGACAGGTCAGTGGTGTACCAGATTGACCATATTCTTATAGGAAGACGCATTAGAAGCAATCTACGGAATATGAGAACATGCAGAGGAGCCAACGTAGATTAGGACCACTTTCTGAGCATAACACATATAACTGCCAAGATCTGCTCAATAAGGAATCCCGAACATGTAGAGAAACACAAAAGCTTCAACCTGAGAAAGTTGGAAGTTACAGAGATCCAGCATAACTATGTTGAAGTAATTGATTCTAAAGTACGCCTTAGAAGCTGTGATGCTGGCCAGGACATTGAAAGGTACTGGTCAGACTGTCATAAAGCATTAATGGAAGCAGCTGCAGAAGAACTAGAACCTAGAAGGAATCTAGGTCGCCATGGTTCGATGAGGAATGCAGAATAGCCAGGGACAGGATAAATGTATCCTATCAAGCAATGATTAGAAAAAGTACAAGGAGGTCCGTTGATGAATACAGACAGATGAGGAAGGATGAGAAACGGTTACAGCGCAAGAGGAAACATCAGAAAGAGAAGGAGGAGCTAGAGACAAAGAAAATAGAGACCTCTTCCGATTTATCAACAAAGAAAGAAAACCCTACATAAATAAATTAAAATCTTGTAAGGATAAAGAGGGTAACTTAGTGACCGACAAGTTCCTGCAGAATGGAGGAATTACATTAATAACCTTCTTAAATATAGAAAGGAAGGTGCTGGCGAAGAAGTAAGAACTCAACAAGAAGAAGAAGAAGAAATCAATAGAAGGCAGCCGGAAAAACAACAAGGCATTTCTTGAAGAAATGCCCAAAATACTGCTGACACAGTCAATCCATGGGATAAGGAGGAGAGGGAGACCAAAGATGAAATGGTCAGATGGTGTAGCAGGAGATACTTATAGCATCCTTGGAATCAGGAACTGGAAGGCGTCGGCACAAAACCATAACGATTGGAGGAAGCGGTTGGAGAAGACCAAGACCTGTAACCGGATTGTAGCGCCGCAAAATTATAATAATAAATGCAGAATTTAATCCTAGTTTTTTTCAATTCATTTGCGACTTTGGTGGATATATTTATTGGATATCATATATCTTAAGCTCCTCAACTTCAGTGTTCTGAAAAAAATCTGCATTCCCAAAAGCGATATATAGCTCCTGGTTCGTGCCTCGCCAACAAGTTTCTTCAATCTTTACACCTCCAAATATGCAGCGGAGTACTTTTCTTTCAAAAATGAGTTACTCTTTTTCGGCACCATAAAGAAGTACAGTGGTAGAAGAAGTACCAACTAGGGATTGATAAATTATTTGCCACTTCTATAAATTTGTTTTATTTAATTAAGACAAGAAATCAAATACAAGTCTTAATTAAATTCATAATTCATAAATGATTTATAATACTGATTTATATTAATCTAATTTAATATGTATAATAATACCAAACTATATTTTGAATTGCTTATTTTTGAATTCTTTGTGTGTTTTTAGAACTGAGGAAAACTAGTTTTGAATGTTATACATTACATTCAAAACTAGTTTACAATAAAACAAATTTATAAAAGTAGCAAATAATTTATCAATCCCTAATTAGATTGATCCTTCTATACCATGATGCGGATGTCAACTAAGATGGACCAACGTTTTATAGAGGTGTAGTTTGGTCTGCCTTGAAAGAATACGTTTGCTCAGCTGTTTGCTCAGCCCAAAGTAGCATTTGTTGGCTGTGGTGATTCTATTTCTTGTCTCAAAATCGGGGTTATTATCCTGGGTGACCACATAGTAACCGTCTCATCTGGCTTAGGTGCAGTATCTGAAATGTGTACAGTATAGTGTACAGTTCTTGTAGGCACAGGAAAGTAGCGAGATGCCTTGATAATTGCTGCATACAAATCTATCACCCTTTTTATGTATATGGCATATGATTGACCTATTCCAGTCAGCGGGAATCATTTCATCTGTCCATATTAGAAGGAGGAGGTCTTGTAGTGCTTTGACAAGCTCACTTCCACCACATTTTAGGAGTTCAGCAGGAAGTGCATCAGCTCCAGGAGCCTTATTATTCTTGAGGTTGCTGATGGCATCAGTAATCTCATCGTCATCAGGGAGCTCGAGGTTCAACTCTTGTTCTTCCGGCTGTCTTCTATTGAGTTCTTCTTCTTCTTCTTGAGTTCTTACTTCTTCGCCAGCACCTTCCTTTCTATATTTAAGAAGGTTATTAAAGTAATTCCTCCATTCTAGAGGTGGAATTTGGTCTGCCTTGAAAGGATTACGTTTGCTCAGCTGTTTGCCCAGCCCAAAGTAGCATTTGTTGGTTGTGGTGATCCTGTTTCTTTTCTTAATATCGGGGTTATTATCCTGGGTGACCACAGATCCTAAGTAAACTCCGATACTTTTTCAAAGTTATGAGGTCCAATAGTAACCGTCTCATCTGGCTTAGGAGTCCCTTCTGTCACCATGTTCTTGGTTTTGGACTCATCAACTTCCAGTCTGAGTCTGCTTGCTGTGGCCTCCAATACCAGAAAAGCCTCAGTCGCGGCCTGAAGAGAGCGCCCCAGGATGTCTTCATCATCAGCATAGGCCAACAATTGGACAAGCCTCGTAAATATGTTTCTTTGTCCTATAACTAGTCCACAAGATAATAGTCTAAGCCCACGTCTCTTCGAGCCTCCTTAAGTGTAACATTAAACAATATTCAGGCCAATGTATCCCCTTGGTAGTCCTTTTTCTGCACGAAATTCATCGGATCTTTCACAGTCTGTCCCAACCATGCACCTCACATTCTTCATAGTAAGCTTTATCGAGCATATAAGTTTCTCAGGTATATTAAATTCTCTGAGGGCTGTATACAGCTCTTCGTGTTTTATACTGTCATACGCTGATTTGAAATCTATGAAAAGATAGCGAGTTTTGATTTTATATTCGCGACCTCTTTCAAGAATGGTAAGGACACAGAAGATATGGTTCGGAGATATGGAAGATATGGAGGAAGATCTTCCTTTCCTAAATCCACTCTGGTACGATCCGAGTTCACCCTCGGCGTATGGTAAGAGGTGTGTTAATAAAATGTGTGATAGTATCTTGTAGGCACAGGAAAGTAGCGAGATGCCTTGATAATTGCTTCATACAAATCTATCACCCTTTTTATGTATATGGCATATGATTGACCTATTTCCAGTCAGTGCGAATCATTTCATCTGTCCATATTAGAAGGAGGAAGTCTTGTAGTGCTTTGACAAGCTCACTTCCTCCACATTTTAGGAGTTCAGCAGGGAGTGCATCAGCTCCGGGAGCCGTATTATTCCTGAGGTTCCTGATGGCATCAGTAATCTCATGCTCATCAGGGGGCTCGAGGTTCAACTCTTGTACTTCCGACTGCCTTCTATTGATTTCTTCTTCTTCTTCTTCTTGAGTTCTTACTTCTTCGCCAGCACCTTCCTTTCTATAGTTGAGAAGGTTATTAAAGCAATTCCTCCATTCTGCAAAAACTTCAGACTTGTCGGTCACTAAGTTACCCTCTTTATCCTTACAAGATTTTAATTTATTTATGTAGGGCTTTCTCAAAATTATGGCTTGATCATTAGCGTTGATAAAGTATAAAAAGAGAGATGGCATACCGACAAAAAACCCCCTTGAGAAATATTAATTCCTTATCTTGGAAAGTAAAACCATGATTATAAAGTTCAATATGCCGTAACTTTAAAAAATAATGATCCGATTTCGGGGATTTCTGTATGTTTTGTATAAACATTAATTATTTTACGTCAGATGTATTTCAGTAGTAGGTTCAGTTCTGACTTTATATATTATGTAGACAATGGATATAATATATAATTAAACTAAATAATTAAAAAAAACAATAAGAGCTATAAAATATAAAAAATATATAAAAGATATAAAAACAATAACAATCTGTTAAGATCTCAATATATATATATATATATATATATATATATATATATATATATATATATATATATATATATATATATATATATATATATCAAATATCATTCAATATGACTATATATCGTTAAAATTGAGAACAGTAATAATCTGGTGCAGTTTTTTTTATTGCCTAATTTGCTGATTTTGCAGTATAAATGAAGAAAATATCAGTCAACAACTTTATTGGTTGAATGGCTCATCCCCAAGCCGAGGCTCTTGTAAGCAACGCCGTCTTGATAATTTGAAATCGACCGGAGAAGCTCTCTTGAATTAATCCTACTCTAAGAGACTCCCTCCTTAGTAAATAACATCAAATCTCAATCGTATACATATTCATTTAATTTCCACTCCTTAAGTTTGGTGCTTACGTTTGCCTATCTGACTTACTTGTGCCTAATAGTCTATATGGTAAATGTTTACATAATAATGTTACATAATAAGTTAACATAATCAGTTTCATTTAAGATAAAAGCACACACGAATTGTTGAAATTCCCAAGGTCCTTTAGATATTTTAAATATTTATTCAACCAGGCATTTAGTCATTGTTACCAATCAAATATTTGAAAAAGCATTTGTTTGTATCTACTACTCCTGCTTTCGGTCCCATGTAAACATTTGATTTGTGTATGAAATGGTAATTGAAATTTCTTTTGAAATCCGATACGGATTACATAGTTGTGTCCACATAATTCCAATCACACTTCCATTAACGTCACACAAGAATAACCCTGTGATTAGAATATAATTTAAAATTACCTAAACTTTAGTACAGTACAGTATTTAATTAATAATGTAGCAGACCTTTTGTAACCTTCTATTGTTAAGGTAGCAATTTAACATTTATTGTTTTAAGGATTACTTTGTTTTATTGATCATGCTATCTATTACTAAATCGAGGTATTGATTTATCATGAGGGCATCTGCCACCTAAGTTAATTGTACTCTAGATTCAGAATTAAATGTGTTGTGTTTTAAGTCCGTTTTCGTTTATTCCTTACAATTTAACATAACAGCAAGGTCTGAGGAATAAGAACTTTACAGGTTATGGCCCAGGTTAATCTGTTTTCATTTGAATTTGGTGGCTCGATTCCGGAACTTCAGAACATATGACTAATCAATGTGAATTTTTTTAGGAAAATGAGAAAATAGAGCCTGTAAGGATACAGGAGCGAAATCTGGACCATCACTAACATCTACTCAAAGAGGAACAATAAAACTTTTGCCCCTGTTCATGGAAAATTAAATTCAATCACAATTCCTAATATTTTGTTTGTTCCAGGTTTAGAATTCAATTTATTCTCAATCAGAAGACTGCAAATGAATGGATTCATTATAGTTTTTGATAATGGCCAAGCAAAAATTATGAATGGTAAATTTATAGCAGCAATTGCTTATCGGGCGAACAAATTGTACAAATTGACATTTCAGACTAGCAAGAAAAAGGCCTACTTGACAGTTGAAAGTGAAAGTTTGTAGCATGAGAGGTATGGTCAAATAAGTAAATCCGGTCTGCTAAAACTTCAGACCATGGTGGATGGAATGAAGGAAATCAAAGGAAAAGGACTGTGTGAACCATAGTGGAAGGAAAATCAACCAAACTATCACAGGAAGAGAGCAACAAGACCACTCATTCACTCATTCACACTGACTTATTTGGCCCAATAACTCCAGAGTCACATGATGGAAAAAGGTATGGTGCAACATTTATTGATGTTAATATACATTTCACAGCCGTTATTCTCTAGACAAGAAAAGTGATGTTTTCAGATATTTTAAAATATTTGAAGCGATGGCTTCAAGTAATTTTAAAACAAAAATAAGTCGGTCCAGGTTTGATCGAGGAGGTGAATATATTTCACATGACATGAAGCAATACTTTAAGAAGCAAGGGATACAATGTGAGTATACAATCAGTTATACTTCTGAACGAAACGGAGTAGCTGAACGTTTGAATCGTACAATACGATACGCACCCGAACACGAATTGAGGCGTGGAAATCAGGAAAGGAAACGGCCAGCATATCTAGATGACTATGATTTATCATTCAGTGAATTAGCCTAAATAAAACAAAATATTTAGTTACAACCATTATTGTCTGGTCAAATGGGATGAAAACAGATTAAGACATGTAGATGTGAAGTATAACCTTGTTAAAGATATGTACAGAAAGTATTAGAAAGCTTTCTAAAAGTTCTACAGGTGAACAGAAGACTGACGTCCTAACGTAACCGCTTGGTGGAAACCGGTTCAAAAAACTTCGAGAGTCTATTTCCCCAGCAGTTATTGTTTATTGTAATTTGTTTCCTATACAGTAATTATTATTTAAACGATATATATTTAAAAATTAAATGTATTTGTATAGTAAAGTGCCGAAGTATTGCCAGAAATTTTTTTTTTTGTTACATTTATATTTAAAATTGGTTTATAAGATTCTTCTCATTAGCATCATTCATAAGACATTAATGGATGTTATATTGAAGGGGAGTGCTAAGATAGCAATTTAACATTTATTGTGTACATTTATATCGTTCTAAGTGCTACTTTATTGTTAGAATAAAGTGTGTTGTGCTCGAAATAGTCCGTGTTTGTTGATTCCTTAAAAATTAGATTACAATTTAACATAACAGGAAGGTCTGATAAATAAGAATTTTACATCAATTTGGTAGATAAAAAAAACACATGTTATTTAATATGCAGTATCGAAGTTAGTATTATTGTGTTAATATTTGGTTTGCAATGAAGCAGTTAAAAATATATTATTTCTGGTATAACTACATGTGAATATTTTCTAAGTTAAAATCTTTTATATGTGCTCTAGTTGAAAAATTTCGGCTTTACTCCATTATACGTCACCCAATTGTGTATAATAACATGTGCTGAAAGTCACATTTTTTCTCTTTCTTCTTTTCCTCTATCAAATGTTCTCAGCGTTAATTTAGAACATATTGATTGATGTGTTAAAAAATTTTTAACCATTTTTGGAGATTAGTGGTTATGTAATTAATTTTAAACTATTTAGCTGGTAACCACCTTGGAAGAGGAGATTATTAGAAAAAGACAAAAAAATTTATTTTTATTAGGCATAGGCCGATCCTCATTGGTTCCATGCACCTTCTTAATTCCCTTATTAGAACGATAGCCAGTGCAAAGCAAATGCCATTATTGAAGAAACCATTGATAGTGCAGCAGCAGCATAATATCGATACCGCGCATTACCTCTTTGGTCTGTCGATCTCCTAGTCTGACACATTTTACACGGAGAAGGTAGCTTTTGGAAGGATGAGAGTGAGAGTGAGAGGATGAGAGTGAGCCGACTTGAAGAAGCTTTTTTCGTGACCGTTCCAGCGACTGACCAGTTTCTGCTAACCACAAGGGACGTAAGATGGACAACGCTTCAAAGAGTCAGGTGAGTGGACAGAAGTATCAATCAATACAATCGCCAATACCAGTAACCTGGTATTATTAAAGCCATAGAAACAGTAGATCTATCCTATAGGACTTCATCTCCTCTACCAATTCCACTTCCTTTCCAGTCAGAGTTTTAATATTCCATATTCCAGATCTCATGTCCTTTCGAGCGTCGTATCCGATAAGCCTGTTCAGGTCCGAGGCAAGTTATGCTGCTTTGAATTATGTATGCTTCACTGTGGGTGATTAGCCCAGTAGAGGAGGCCCCATATCCTCGGGACAACTGGCCTCATAACTTTTTTTAAGAATAAAAACATTTTTACTTCCTTGTACGAAGTAAAGGAAATATTGTAATCGCGAAAATTTTCGGTTTTCAGATTTCAACGGAAATATCCATTTTGACCATCCCATTTTGACCATTCGTACGTACGTTCGTATTTCGCATAACTCAAAAACGGTTAGCCGTAGAAACTTGAAATTTTGTATTTAGGATTGTTGTAAAATCTAGTTGTGAACCTCCCTTTTTGGTCACTGCTTAATCACCAGAAGTGGTACTTTACTTGAAGCTCATAAATGATTTCCATCAAAAATTATATTAAAATACTTTGCGAAACTTCTCAAATTTGGTATTTACAACTTATATATTGATTTAAATAACATACTAGATTTTCGTCTAAATTGGAAAACCGGAAGTGGTACTTTACTTGAAGGTCATATTAGATTTTCAATAGAAAATTTTTGTAACCTCTCTTCCCCCCCCCTCAATATTTGACGATGTTTTACGTTTCAAGATACGTAGAATCCAAATATCGAATAAATAAAAATACGTCGCAAAATTTTTTTTTTTTACTTCCTTGTACGAAGTAAAGGAAGTATTGTAATCGCGAAAATTTTCGGTTTTCAGATTTCAACGGAAATATCCATTTTGACCATCCCTGAATCCATTTTGACTAGTTTCGTCGTGGCGTCTGTACGTACGTTCGTTAGTATGTTCTTTCGTACGTACGTTCATATTTCGCATAACTCAAAAACGGTTAGCCGTAGAAAGTTGAAATTTTGTATTTAGGATTGTTGTAAAATCTAGTTGTGAACTTCTCTTTTTGGTCACTGCTTAATCACCGGAAGTGGTACTTTACTTGAAGGTCATAAATGATTTCCATCAAAAATTATATTAAAATACTTTGCAAA
Source organism: Rhaphigaster nebulosa (assembly GCA_948150685.1). NCBI lineage: Eukaryota > Metazoa > Arthropoda > Insecta > Hemiptera > Pentatomidae > Rhaphigaster > Rhaphigaster nebulosa. Next base: position 149,477,197 of record OX411306.1, on the reverse strand, counting down.
ACTTCTCAAATTTGGTATTTACAACTTATATATTGATTTAAATAACATACTAGATTTTGGAGTATGAAATAACATACTATGCAAGATTGGTGCTTTTATTTAAACGAAAGCTAATGAAATTCCCTACAAAACGAAATTAAAATCATTTAAATCGGACCATTATTAGCTGAGATATTGCTTAAGGAACTTCTGAGACTGATTCTTCGGGCGGCTAGTCATCCTGCTTCCTGACTTATTTATTGGACTTCTGATTTTCTCGTATCTCTCTGTTTTATACTTCCTTGGATTATATCTTTACTTTATTTCTATTTTAATAATGAGGCTTTCTGAAAATTTATACGCACTTCCTCTTTTAGGGAGCAGCAAGTGCGCACTGAGTACAATTCAATTAAATTATCAATCTTATCAAAATGGACGTGGTTGAAACGTAGGCTTAAATGTAATTATACATAATCTTCTAGGGAATATTAAAAAAAAGGAGAAATATCTAGCTTGAACAATAAAAATTTTATTTGTTTCCTTCTGAAGTGCACATCAAATATTTCCTCTGCATCATTTCACATCACAGCCTACTTGCATTGACAGAGTTTTTTAAATTAACACTTCCAGTTCAGCACTCTCACGTCGATCATCTTGTGAAAAGCATCAAATTTCTTTCCCTTTGGTGCCTACTGCTTAATGTTTTTTACTTGGACAGACTAGAAATTTTTGAAATATTACTAAGTGGAAATAATAAACCATTGTGTAATAATTTGCAGCGTTTTATTACTTTTTTCAAGTGTTAAAATTGAGTCTAAAATTTCTCCCCATTTGTGAGATCAACAAGTCTTCATCATGAGAATAAGATATTAGTTAAGTGGGCTTTTCCGCTTAAAATGTCGAAACTGTCCATTTCTAATGTTTTATCCAGTGATATTGACAGTTTTATTGTTGTCATGGAACATGAAGAAATATCTTGGAAACTAGTTGCCTACTGAAGGAAAACGACATATAATAATGGAATGAGACCTCCAGTGACAAGAATGTGTGTTTGTGGGTGAGTCAATAGATGGATGACGGGACGCGGAGTGTCGTTCTTACTGCAATCTTCGGAAACTAGTAACCAAATTCAGTATCACTTTTTGAGCCACGGATTTATAATTTTATAGGCGTACAAGGAAGTCATGGTTGCCCACATCAGATATTTTTATTTGTAGTAGGTCAATGAAATTGTATCTAATTTTTGTACTTGGTAGGTCATAGTACTTTAATTTAAATTTTGTAGTTTTGATTTAATTTACATTGTTCGAAGGTCACAGTGAAGTAATACAAGGTTTTATAGTAACACCTGTAATTTAAGCCTAAGATTCATTGCATTAGTGAACCATAAAGTAATTCTGATTATTGACGTAACTAAGCTTTCTCGTATTTTTCAGGGTAGCCCATATCTTAAGAATGGAAGGAGTTTTGCGACCTCCCCCTTGGCGAGCTAAATTTAAATAATGCGTAAATAGTATTCGTTCGAATCATTAATAAAATTAGTGATGTGATGAAATATCGTTCCCAAGAATGCTTTGAATTGCCATGACTCTTGCATTCATTAACTACGGTTAGGAACGAGGTCGTAAAATGCACTCATTGAATATAATTAAAATTTTTGTGAGAGTACTGGGTACATCTGATTCACAACCTAACAATATTTAAAAAGGTAATAAGAAGTAGGAAAACATAAGAAACCTAATAGCAGATTACTTTTTATTTTTAAAGGGTATGCCACACAATAGGAAGGCACACCATGAATTTTGTGGTATATGTGTGTGAACAGGTTACCAGGAAGGAACAGAAGAAAGTGAATTTTCTTAAAAAGACATGAAATTATGAAATTCCCAAGAAAAAGAACCTTCTTAAGATTTCAATGGATTTTGTATGTGATAGTGGGTGTGAAAAGTAAGTGTAAATAAGTGGACTGTTAGATACGAACAATAGATAAGAACAATACGCAAATATGCAAATACGCAAATAGTTTAGAGTAATATGTAATTATATAAATATGTTGGATATTTGAAAAATTCCAATCTGTTATGGAAAGACACATTGAAGTAGAAAATAAATATGAGAATTTTGTAGTGGATGAATATATTTAACTTTAAGAAAGATTCGTTATTTTTGTATATACCGAAGAAATATGAGCTAAATGTGATTATTGATCTTGGATATGACAGTATTCATTCTTGTAGATAAATTTTGTAGCTGTAGATTAAGAAGAATTTCTTGGTACTTAATGTAAAATGGAATATTAATAGACTGTGCCAATGATTAAAGATGAAGCTTTTTTCATGTGAAATTATACAATATAGATAATACTAAAGTTATAAATTGATATTTTCTATTATCATAAATGTCTGTTTGGCTTGTTAGGAATAGGATCAATTTTTATTGCCATTTAGATTATTGTGTATTTCATTTACAACTAGAATGAAGTTTTTTTTTTAATATATAATTGGTTTATAAATGCATTTATTTGGTGAACTACTGAACATTGATGTGCGTATTTGTTTTGCTTTATTGTTAGAATTTTTGTAGATAAATGTTTGTTTTCTTGTTGTACAGAATTTAGGTCTAATATTACTGATGTGATTATGAATAGGTATCTATAATGTATAATATTGAAAGAAAAATCAATGAAGATGCGTTCATTTATTTTTATTTTTCCTCGGGACTAGGAGAATGCTATCTATTGATAGCATTATTATTCCGATTAAATAATAGTAATTAAATTATGAATAATTTATGTAGTTGCCACATAAGTTAGTCATTATTAATATAAATAGGTTTCGAACAAAGAAAGATCGTGCACGAGATCTTATCACCTGCAAAGGCCAATTTGAGATTAAGGAATCGTTAAAACTAAGGTAGGGAATCTCCGGAAGGTTATAGTAAAACCCGCCGTCAAGGACAAGGGAAAATAAAAACATTTTACAAAGGACTCGGTGCCGAGGGAAGGGACACCTTTTAAGTTATTGCAACTAAATAATCAAATATCTCTTCTGGAACCGATACAAATACCAGAGTATAATAAATAAGTAAATGCGGTTTCTGAAACCCTCACATGCCTTATAAAAGCAGATTGCCAAAAACATAGCATACTGTTAACACACCTTCGTTCATCGATTACCAATAACATTTGTGGATCATCTAGAGGTAAAACTAATAAGGCTCATAAGTATGTATTTTTTATAATAAAATATAAATGGAGATATTTTAATTTAAATCTGAGAGAGTTCTTCAAACTCTTTAAATTACCTTTAACATTAGCATCCTATAAATAATAAGAAGACATTTGGTTTTTCTTAGTTGACGATGCAGCTGTTTAATTGATTTTTTTTATCATAACCATTTATTTTCCATGTGGTAGTCTCTAATATGAAACTAAAACAATCTACGAATTACAATAATCTATATATGTGAAATTTTTAACCATTCATATATATACCATACTGCGAAACGTTGTTATTTAGCGGAATGAAGTTATTTGGAAAATACCCAATGAATCAGTTGACATCCACATGATGGTATATAAGGATCAACCTAATTAGGGATTGATAAATTATTTGCCACTTCTATAAATTTGTTTTATTGAAAACTAGTTTCGAATGTTATACATTCATCCTCAGTTCAAGATTTAAATGGATTATATCAAACAGAAAAGTTTGTACTGGTTTCTTCTCGCATTGAACGAATAAGTTATTTGTTAGTTCAATGCGTTCAACTAACAAGTTAGTTGTTAGTTCAATGCGAGAAGAAACCAGTACATACTTTTCTGTTTGATATATTCCATTTAAACCTTGAACTGAGGATGAATGTATAGTATTCGAAACTAGTTTTCAATAAAACAAATTTATAGAAGTGGCAAATAATTTATCAATCGCTAATTACCCAATAAATGTTAGAAGAAAAAAAAAATACTTTTCGTTATTTTTGTATTAGGTTCAATTGCAAGTTCATAAAACCCTTTGGTTTGCCATCCTTATCCTCTAAGATTCCAGTCACAGGCTCATTGTAATCGTAGGTCTCCTATTGTGGACCTTCACAAGGATTAGTTGACATGTCATCTCCTTAGCGGGGCCATTGTCGGCAGGATGTAGGTGGGTTGTATCGTCTGTCCTATTCCTAGGTGTCGAGTAGACGTCGGTTACTGCTGTGGTTCAAATGATCAGAAATGGAGATCAGATATCCATCTGAGGTAAACAGAAATGCTATTCAACACACCGTTTAATATTTTAATTTCATTCTTTCTGCAGAAGATATTATTAAAAATTTATCTAACTCTTAGATATATTGTACAGCACTCCAAAAAAAATTACAAATAAAAAAATGAGAAGGAAAGATTCTTGAGAAAGTGTAAACATTTCATAAGCGGTTTATAATATGTATTTTTTAATTAAATTACGTTTATAACGTTATATAACACCTAGAAAATCCGTTTATAAAATAATAATTAAAAACAAAGAAGAGAAACTAAAAAAAATCACGTTCAGAAATATTTACAATCAGCATGAAGGCTCGGAAGCAAGGTCCTTTCTTACGTATGGCGACAGAGTAGGATTTCAGTTATGTCCCAGCTCAAAACCACAGGCGCGTCACGGGTCTTGAAGTCTTGTGGCTGAGTAAGGACGCATGCCAGGACTCCAGTAGTCATTTTATTTTTTTTCTTACATATAAACGTACGAGAGGTGAACCGAGGAATTGGGATTGTTGGAAGGTTTTAATAGAATTTAGAAATGTTGGAAGGTAAGAGATTGAGGATAAAGTGTTTATTGGATTCATTATGTAGGGCTATGTTGATGACAAAGTATGAATCATTAACAATAGTTCGGACTACATCAAAGTTTTTGGCGCCTAGGATTTTTTAACTGATTTTAGCTATATTTGGTAGTTTGATCTATATGTGAAATCAGTTTTTCTCTATCAGCTCTACTTTTTTAGATATATTCATTCATTTATCCATTCATTTATCAATGTGTTTTCCTATTCATTATCACTATTTTCATTCAAGTATGGATGATTTAATCCAAATTATTAATTGTCTGCTGTCCAGTAAGTTCCATAAGAAAATTTCTTCTTATTTTTATAACCCTGTCCCGTAACTGTAGTGGCCTTCAACGTTCCATCTGAATTTGAGGTAGTTTGTGAGCTCGAAGTAGATCTCGCATGATATTCGGTTTAGGAGACAATTGTTATAAGCTGTTGTAGCACTGTATTGTAGATTTTTGTAAATAGAGATAAGATGAGTTCAACTCATTAAGAATCCTTCTATCGGCATTACATGAATGAGACTGAGCAAAAAGTCTGGACTTTATTTGTTGCAGTAATCAAAAACTTTCAAGGTCTAATCCAAAGCAATGTCCAAAGCTGTAAACCATGTTGATTTAGCAAATTAGATGCTTTGAACAGCCAATTTGATCGTTTTCCTAAAATTCTGGAGACCAGATATGAGCATGGTGAAATATGTCATCAGGATATTACCATATTTGAGGAAGATGGGATAAGCATATGGTGGTATATATCGCGGCAACAAAACCACGGTCGGTCTGTGCAATTATATGGTTTTAAAAGAGTATTATTAGTTTATTTATTTATAAACTTCTAACTTTATTTATTTATTCCTTCAATAAGACCACTCTTTATTCTGTTGTTATCTTATTTACCAAACCAGTTAAGAGGAAAAAAAGAAAATTGTGAATGACTTTTGGCATCCTGTCATAACCAGGCGACGGGATGTTATAACAATGACTCGGTTGCAGGGTCGGATTACAGCTGTCACCACTTAAAAAGTGGCATGAACAAAAGACTTATTAAGCCGTAATTAATTGCTTGGGCCCAGGCAGACCACTGGCCCTCGGAGGACAAAGTATTGCTGATCGAGAGCTCTGTCACCAGCAGTTCGGTGGTGACCAGCCACTCGCTATATATTGTCTGCTTTATTAGGGCGACTTGTTTCCCGAGGCAGCAATTGTTGTTCGCTCACCAGTGGTGTCCGATTCTGGAAAATTTATCCTCCCGATGTTTGATCTAGTTTAATGAATTGAATTAATGAATGTACCCGGAAAGGACAGTAGGACAAAAAAAGGAAAAATAGTTTATTTATATAAACGCTTTTAAGGCTTATATAGTCGCTTCAGAGCAGAACTATCCTATCTTCAAATTTGACTTTATCACTTAAGATAGTTCAGAATACTGCGGATTTGATGTAGAAGTAGACTAGCTCTATCAATTAAACAACCCAATACCTGTCAATGAGTCCACACATGACCACTTATTTTTATTCACTAATTCTCATGATGCAGTTATAGTATTCGAATATTCCGCCAAATTTAGGGATTTAATTTTTTTTAATGTATTGTCTGTAAAAAATTAAATTCAAATTTTTTGTAATGAATATTTTTTTAAATATTAAAAAAAAATCACGGAAATGTTCTGACAAGTTTAAGGCTAAGCGAGAAAGTCAGAAAATTGATTTATACGTTCATATCATGAAACGATAAAACAATAACTAACAAAACTCTGTCTTGAAAAGTTTAGATACTTCTACTTTGAAATGACGATATGCATCAAAAGTTTACTCAATTGATTATAGAAAAATAAAATAATTTTTCTTTAAGCCTGAAGCAGTCCCATAAAGTAAGCAATAATAATGAAAAAACAAAAACTGAGCAAATAAATGCAAACCTTTTGCGGTTTGAATGAGTTCTGTTTCCTGAAGAGTAAATTTGGTTCAAGCACATCTATCTGTGCTTGAACCAAATTTACTCTTCAGTATTTACAAACTTGAGAAATTATCAATAATTAATAGTTAACTAATTATTGACAATTTCATAATTTGGTCAATCCTGAATCGTAAATTTGATTTAAGCACAAGTAGATAGCAGCAAACTTTCATCTTTGCAAAAATGTCAGTTGATCACTTTTACCTTCAAACCGACGATATTATGTTTATAATTTAATTAAAATATACACGAAGATTATTGTTTAGATAACTTAATTTTATTCCACTCGGATAAGACTCATAACGTTTGAATTGTCTTATGAGTATGGTATTGATCTGCAAGCAAGCCTATAGAGAACATTTTGCAACTTTTCACTCTCTAATCACTGAAATAATTTATAAGGCTTATTTTGATGACATTGGCTGGTTCCAATTGTAAAAATAATGGTACCTTCATGCTAGGACGTTGCCCTCGCTGTGTGGAGCTCCACAAGAACGATGTACAAGGATTAGAATATCAGTAGTTAATTAAACCAGTAGAAAATATGGTTAAAGTTCAAGAAATCCTCTTCCAAAACAAAAAAAAATGTAGTCCTTAATAAGCATGCCTTTTATTTGTCACATATTAAATTCTTAGTTATTTAGTACCGAGGTGAAAGATAAACCCAAAGAAACATTAGTCAAAATAGCATAAATGTCTGTATTTCAACTAATGCTTCTTGAACATATACATTTTATGCCAATCGAGGCCATTTAAAAAGTCTATTATCTTTTAAAGTCTAGTATAATATTTCCAACATGTTTAGATCTTTAACTTTTTTATATTGAGCATCTAGCAACTATTTGAAATGTGTTTTCTTCCTCATTCAAATCACACACGGAACAAGTATATATTGTAACTTACAGCAGGGATTAAAATGCAAGTTTAATAGTTCGCCCTGTGTTTACAATGTAGTTTGAATAAATGTATATATATATATATATATATATATATATATATATATATATATATATATATATATATATATATATATATATATATATAATTAAATATAAATATATATAAAATATGAATATAATTAAATATAAATATATATAAAATATGAATATATGTATATCATTTAATATAATTAAAATTGAAGCTTTTTATACAACAAATGATAATCCGGAGCAGCTACCGACATTTTCAATTCATTTTTAAAGCTGTTGCAGAGTTTGTGATGAGGCCATAGAGAAATTAATAAACTATTAATACTATTTGCTTTAATTGGGTGATTTTAGAAAAACTGCAATATTCTGATTTTTACCTAATTTCAAAAATTTCAAAGCCACACTTCTACTTCATCCTTTTATTATCAAAAACACAAATATGTCTCATTTTGTTCCAGACAGAACGGCAACTGGTTGAGGCTGATTAGGTCATGGGTAACCAAAAGGTCGAAAGAGAAAATCGACTGTTTGCAGGCGACTTTTTGAATGACATCCGTATTTCTCACACCGATTTCCTCCATCAGGACTAGGCCTTAGGATAAAATTATAACAAAAGAAAATTGTTTTTTGATATTTGGTAGCTCTTTTGTTGACTAGCAGAACGATTTCCGTATTACGTCTCAAAATTGTTTATAAGAAAAAAAATAATCGACTGTCTTATTCTTTCCAAGTGACTTCTTCATTACTCAACACCTTCTAAACTGAATCATTCCGAACGTAATTACTGTAATATTCTTCGACGATCATTTCACTCAACTCAGATAGTTATTGCAGTATTGTTTAACAATACTTCACAAAATTCTGCTACGCTTTAATTTCTTGCCATAAGATTGTACTGATAATTAATCAGATTAACTGATTAGTAAATTCTGCAAGACCGGAGAGAGCTTACCACTTTCCGTGCAATGACTGATTGCCCTGATCCCTCCACCACAAACTCCCGATAGTGCTACGTCAAGTCGGATTGGATGCCAGCCAAGACTGCTTAACGTGGATAAGTAGCAGTCTAGTCTTGATTATCTAATAGATCTTAACTTATGCCAGCATTGTGATTAATAAATTATGCAGTGAACTAGACGTGTCATTCGTCCAAAATTGAATTATTATTTTTTCAGCCACTTTTTTTTAAAAATATTTTAAATACTCTCCTACTTGTGAGCAATATGTGATAGTGCTAATTAGACAATTGCTAAGGGTAATGGAAAAAAAGAATGTTCGTTGAAATTTTGGGAAGGCACTCTCCCACTAATACAATGGTGAACCAAGCAGAACTTTAGGGAACAAATATTATGAAACAATGTCTACCCAGATATCCGCGGCAACATACATTTAATTTTGCAATCCAATGAAGCAAAATATTTCTACTGATGAAACGAAATCTAACAGCAGGGTACTTATCAATCTTAAAGTGATAGTAGATGCTATAGTTTACATTAAATATTCGATTCATTTTCAATACCATTCATACCATCAGTCAGAGGTGAGCTTCAGCACTGAATTCAAAATTAATTGGAATTATGATTATTCTATGCAATACATCAAATCAAAAATACCTAAAAATATATCCCTGATGAAGAATCAATTTGGAGCAATCAAAATTTTCAGATGAGGAATCTATGTTCAAAAATAATAACTGATCTGATCATTCGTTTCGAATCTTACTGTGGGATCTACTGTTAGTGCCTTCTTTTCTGCCGCACAAGCCCATGTATTTATTGGGTAAAGGTCCAATCGACATGCTTCAACGATCACATTTACAGCAGAGGGTACCAACAGCTCCATTTGCCTGGCCTCTGGTTCTTGGAACTACGCGGACAGAAACATAATTCACATTTAGTTTCAGTGCGTTTGCCCATTCTAACCTTCCTGCCATACATGAATCTGTTAGAACTTGAATTTGTTTTAAAATGGCGCACACCTATCCCTTGCCAATATCGAAATAACACTTTTCCTTTCTCTAAAAATTTTATTTCAATATTATTTTGCGTCTGTTGAGTGTAATTACAAATATTTTGAATGAATCTTGTAGGAAATTTAATCCTCTGCAAGATAGGCTATTATGCATTTTGCACTAAAAAATAGTAATTATGGCGAATCCACTGAATATCTAACTTTTAGTGTTTTCTAATATTTTGCAAATGTTTACGGCTCCGAAAGTACGTATCTTAGCAGCTGTTTCGAATTTTTAAAAAATATCAATTATAAAATTTTCAGGAAATTTAACATTTTTTAAAATTGGTACTGTCAAAGTTTTACCTAAAATGCACTGAAAGCGAGTTACTGCAGAAAATCTGAAGTAACATCTGAAAAAGTTCACTTTCTCTAAAATTATTATTTCAATATTTCTTGGTGTCTTTTGAGAGTAATTACAAATAATTTGTGTAAATCTTGCAGGAAATTTAATCTTCTACAAAATTAGTTATCTTGTATTTTGCACTAAATTGCACACAAAAATATTTATTAAGACGAAACCTCTGAATATCAAACTTTTTGCGTTTTCCTGACATTTTACAGATGATTACGCATCCGCATCTCAGTAGATATTCCACATTTTAAAAAATATTACATACTAAACATGCTCGAAATTTACGTTCCTTAAAATTGGCAAAGTCCAGATCTGACCTAAAATGCAGTGGAAGCGAGTTACTGAGAAAAATCTGAAAAAGTGACGAAAATAACGAATTCGTTGAGCTATAAAATTTATTAGCAACCGATCTATGGAGGCAGACGTTGATATTTCCAGTCTATGGTGAGCCATAGGTCTATTGAGCCATCCTGGTCTCTCCAAAGAGAATTGGATTGAGGTGAAGGCTGGTCACTCAACATTGAGAGTACCTGCCTCATTTAAGTATCACCAGGGCCGAATTTAAAGTTTAGCGCTCGTAGACACAAGAGTTTTTGCCACTCCCTCTTCATACTACAGGAGAGCAGAGGTCGTTGAGAACGGAATTTTCACTTTAAAAAAAAAATGATATTTATGATGACACAATTTATTTATTAATTATCAAAATAAATATTTATTACCGTGTGCCCTGCCATTGTGCACCAATAGTTAAGAACCTTGAGGGTCTACCGCCATATCCAGCCCTGATACCTTCGAAATGCACATAGCGACATTATCAATAGTGTTAGCATCGCACTAGTGTGAGTTGAATTCGGTGATCACCTCTAAAATTGTGAAAACTTAAAACCATGACAAACTCACTTTTGAACTAAGCACATACTTTCGACAATTTTGAACTGCAAGTATCTCTCTTTACACACTAATTTTACCTTCTGGGGTAATAATAGAGTACCCGGTGTTAACAGAAGACATTAACTAATTAATGTTAGTAATATAATTAATAACAGATATTATATAATTAATAACAGGAACCCTTCCTTCAAACTTCTAAGTTGATTATACTTTAAAATTAAGTTATGACAGTTTCCACTTTCAATTTAATTTATTTAAAAGAGAATTTATTGACACACATTGCAAAATTGGTTACGCATTCAAATTATTTATTTCTGGAATATTACATAATCTCAATGAAATATTTTTTGACTAACTGAAAAATGTGAGATAAGTTGTTGATTGAAATTTACAATCTTTTTTTGGTCTGAACTGAGTTGCTAATATTTTCTTTTTTAATTATGAATTGAACTTATCTTGATATCTTAATTGAACAACGAAACAACATACTTTTCTGAGCAATGAAAGGTATTCACATAAACATTACTTGAAATATTTTCAGCAACATGCATTTCATTGTCTTTTCTCACAAAAGTATGATAAAATATTTGTTTAAACAATTAATATTATAATTCAGTGCAATATATGGTTTTGGTTTGTTAATCTAAAAACAAATTTTAAATGTTTTCATTTGATTCATATTGAAATTCCATTTGGTTTTCATGGAAACATTAATTTTCCATTAAATGATATAAAAGTGGAATTTATAAGCTACAACAAAGTGTGATTTTTTTCGTAACTCCAACCTTGTACGACTTTCTTGATTACATATAAATTTTTTTTAGAATTTTTAGCTTTCCAATGGTGTATTATTCATCTACATTACTACTCTTGTTTCGGAAATTTATTTTCAACTTGGGAAAATATTTTTCCCTTTTTTTCTCCTTTAGTAAATCATCAAATCCTTTCATACTTTATATTTATCCATTTTAAATTACTATAAATAATAAGAAATGTTTAATTATTCCAAATAAATAAAATGAAAGGTAATTTAGAGGAAGCCATTTTGAAAACTCGGCATTTAAGCCCTTTCACACTACTTCAATGAGGATAAAACCTACGTGATGTTAAAGACCATTTAATTGTACATTACTATAACGAGCTTAATCAAAATCGTATGAACCTTTTCCGAGAACATTGCAAAAACGTCTAAAATTGATAGTAAAAAGTGGCACTTCCGATGTGTCGATTTCAGCGGAATAGTTGCGGTAATATCCCAAGTATATGCTTCTCTTAAATACCTAATTTCAGTTTCATATAACTTTTCGTTTTTGAACTAGGTAGTTCATATACACTGTCGTAGTTCAGTACGCTTTATCTTTGCTAATGCTGATCCGACTTAGATAATTTTTTTTTTTTTTTTTATGGATTTTAATTAACTTTTATATATTCATCCATATAATTAATCATAAAATCGATACTTCGCGCAAATAAAATTTTATTTTCGTCGTAACTTTTCCCCCTGTATTTTCTAGGTGAAATACTACTTAAATGAAAAGTTACAGGGCTTTGGGGAAAAAAACTTGAGGCAAGATTCATCAAAATCGATAGAGATGTTTTCGAGAAAATTGTAAAAAAAAGTGGAAAATTGGTGGTATAAAGTGGCACGTCCGGTGAGTCGATTCAGCGAAAAAGCTTCGGTAACATAACGGCCATCTTTCAGTTTCGGTTTCATATAACTTTTCGTTTTTCAGCTAGGCTATTCACACGGACCATTTTGTAAGACTTGGTTATTTGGATTCAGGGGACTTTAAAGCGTGATTTCCGTTAACTACTCAAATTCGAAATTTTTCACGATCGCAATACTTTCCCTTACTATATATTTCATATATAGGTAAGTGAATGTAAAAATATGATTTTCCAACAATTTCTAATTTTGAGTTGCACTTATATTCTACGACAGGTGCGATATGTCATCATTAAAATTTTAATCCTAACGCTAAATGAAGTTAACTAGAATTAATTAAAACTCTACTAGATTTATTCAAGGAAAAACCTTCATCGTTACATGTTAACCACTCTTTTAACTGAGATATTCGTTCCTTTTTAAAATGAGACAAAAGTTATTATGCTGGGGAAGTAATGGGATTCGAATTACTTGATAACTGGGAAAAGTATTAAATCTTTTTATCTTCTCTATCATCTGTGGTCTTTATTAGAAAAGTTACAGAATTGATTTCGCTCTTGCCTGACGGAGCTAAACAAACTTATTAAAAAATCATCCCATCACTAAAATATAATAATAAAAAATAAAGCTACACAAAATCCATACCATACTATACTATACTTTTAAAAAATTATAAATTATAATTAATTTAATTATTATTTAATTATTTAATTATTTATTTTTTTTGTTTAGTTATTTATTTGTTTATTTATTATTTATTTTAATTAATTATTTAATTATTATTTAATTATTTAATTATTATTTAATTATTAATTAAAATTTAATTATTAATTTAATTATAAATTAAAATTGGCTATACTTTTAAAAATTAAAAACCAATATGATCCAAAGGCAAAAATAACGAATAGATGAGACCAAAATATTTACTGAGGACCATATTCACTGAATATTAGCATATTTATTTAGTTTTAATATTTAATTAAATATTTAATTCCGTATAATTATATAAATATTTCATATTTATATTTTTGATTATGAGATTTTTTCATGTTTTCATTGATTTAACTTTTTCAAAAAACGTACAGCAACTTTACAAACTTTATAAAATACTTATCGGGATAGAATAGGTGGTAGGTATGAATAAATTCATTTTATTCATATATATATATGAATAAAATGAATTTATTCATACCTAAACTATATATATATATATATATATATATATATATATATATATATATATATATATATATATATATATATATATATATATGAATAAAATGAATTTATTCATACCTACCACCTATTCTATCCCGATAAGTATTTATATGCTGATAAGCTTATATATATATATATTTATAAGCTTATATATATATATATATATATATATATATATATATATATATATATATATATATATATATATATATATATATATGTATATATATATATATATATATATATATATATATATATATATATATATATATATATATATATATATATATATATATATATATATATAACAGAATCTTAGGCATCCACAGGAACGATTTAAAAACTTGCTAGGTATATAAAAGGTCGTTATAATATTTTTCGGGTGGTTGGCATTTTTCAAGATACTGAGTACGGAATGAAAAATGGGTGAAAATTTTTAGTTTTTCTTTATTAAAATGTCGCCATTGTTGAAGATAACAGCTTTGGAATGGCTGACAAGGCTTATTTTAGTTAGAATGTACTACTCTTTCGCAATTCATATTTAAATCTAAAATGAGTACCATATTTTGGCTCTGGCTCCAGAGCTATATCGTTGTTTAATTAGGATGTGGCGGAAGTATGAGCCTGGATTATGATTTATTATTATAAACGGTATCTTTGTTTCACATATATTTGTAAGTGCATATTGTATATTGAGAGGCCTCGCTTTATAAGACCTCAGGACAGAATAAAGAATTAAAAAAAAAAATTAAATAAAAATGTATATAACTGTATCTGGCACTTAGATTATTGCACTAATATAAGCTCGTTAATGCAATTAAACTATATGAGATCGATCAAGCTACTAACTATTGCATTTATGAATGCTCATTGATTTGGAGGAAGACATTTTTTAAGGAACTATTTCGAATATTTTAAAAAGCGACTATTTGGTTTTAAAGAAAAATAAGTGCTCTACATGTTTTAATTGAAGACAATTGTTGGCCTTTTAATTGCCACAACTCGATTAATTTCATCTTTCGTTTGAAAAATATACCTTACTTTTTTTTTTTTTGTATCTAAGCCAAATATTTTTTTAATTATTATGTGTCATACGATTTTCTGATTATTAAGCTTTGAAACGAAATCAATTATGGTGAAATTAAGCCAAATGCTGAATGGCAGTGACAAAAAATCTAAATCAAGGCAAAGTTGTTAGTCCGCCTTGTTTGGTCGCTATTTTGATAAGGTGCGGCCACTTTATCCACTTTAACCACCTCTATATAACGTACATGTAACTTCATATAATTAAACAAAATGAGGTAAATCTTGAGAATACCTTATGATCCTTAATTTCTACATTTATTAAAACTTTGATATCATTTCAGTTTTACAGAAATGTAAACTTTGCCTATCTCGTGATCGGTACGAAAAGTTCATGTGCCCAAAAATTGCAGAAGGTATATCAGGAAAATTCCCAATAGTTTCTAAGAAGATAATAAAATTCCCTCCATGTTTTTACTTTACTGAAACTATCACGTACCGTAATAATGATAATGACACTTTATGAAGATGCTTGAAGCTGTGCTGGAGTGTTAATAGATCCCCGCGGGTACATACACCAGATTCCCCGAAGGACTCACTAATGGCTATGGAAATTAACTTAGATCCGTCCCCCGGCAGTTAACACGATTTCGATAGCTATTAAAGGAAAGCTGTTGGATTAGGCAAAAACAGTTTATAGGATTAGTCCCCGGATGACGAAGATCAATGAATGGGGTTATTCATGGGCATAACGCAATTTGTTGGAATCTCTCGGGGCCCGTATATTTGACATCGACCTACCTTTAGAAATTGATGGTGGTAGATAGATAAATAAGAAAAGAAAAAGAAATATTGGAACCAACAAATGGTTAGGGCAATTTTGGACCATTATATAATGTATATTTTTCTTAACATATTTTACATTAAATCATTATAGTAATAGTGAAAGCATGCCCCTTTCATGCAACATTTCTAAATAATCTTTACTGTACAAGTATTATTAATAATTATTAAAAACATAAATTTTGGGTCCATTTTGGAGATTCAAACATTTATTCAAATTTAAAATTCATTAGCCTAAAAATCATAATGCCCAAAAATGAAAGTTTAGTTAGAAAATTGCAGTGAAGAAATGAAATTAACTTTAAGACCGTCTTATCCCGGACGAAGCTAGTATTTAATAAATCTTTCAATTAATATACCATGTAGGGTAACAACTCTGGTCGAAAACTACTCACTCCTAAAATCCTAAAATTTCGAGTTTTTTGTCCTCCTTTTTGAAAACCGCCATTCCTAATGTCGGCAGACAAAGTTTTTTTTGCATCTAAGGTGTCTGTAGTTTCATGTATACTTGAAATATATCGTACCTAATGCGAAACCACTGGTAAATCCAACCTTTTGATTTTTTTTTTTACATTTTTGCAGATTTTCAATAGCTATTATGGATATCTCAATAGCTATTATGGATTTTCAAAAATATTATATACGAACATGCAGGGAAACTTAACATTCGTTAAAATTGGTAGTGACAAGTTTTACCTTAAATGTACTGAAAGCGAGTTATTTTGGAAAAACTGAAAAAAAAAGTTCCTTCTCACAGAAAAGGCATTAGAAAGAGCAGATCGAAAACTGGGATTATTTTACAAGAGAGGCAATAGATATAATATATCTGAAAATTGAAACTATTTCATTTTTTGCAAACCACAATGCAAACGAAACTGGGCTAAAAAGCATATTGCCCGGTAGGAAGATTACCGATTTCGAGAGATGTATTTGAGCAATATAAAAAAAAAAAGTGATCCATGGATGCAGAAGTTGATGGATTACAATTTTTATTTTATGAGTTTTTCTCTTAAAGAACTCATTGCCAAGCTGTAGAATCGCATATAGAACTCTTTTATCAGAACACTATCTGTGTTTTTGACAAAATCTTCGTTTTTGACTGTGGTTTTGTGGATTGTGGAAAACCAGGCAACCAAATTATCATGTTGAGGTACTCATTAGAAGTAAATTTTTTTAAAATTTAATATACAAACTTATTAATTTAATATATCTTATTTCATATAATGCACCGTTTGGGACTTATGGAAGGCCATTTTGTCAGGCAGATCCTAATTTTTTTAATGTCAATACTATAAGGATTAAAAAAATTGCTATCATAGTTTTCTTCAGATGATGATAATTTTTTTGCACGGTCTCTTGGTATCAATCATGTCAAATCAAGGTTACGAATTGTAGATCGGCTCTATTGATCTTTTAATTGATAAATTCAATAATAATTTTTAAAAAAATCTCTCATTGAACGTGTTAAAAAGATGATTTCGTCAATGAGTTTTTTTTGCTTGTTCGCGCACCACCTGGAAGATCCTTGAGTACCACTTGCGTGTACATAGGTCTGGAACCTGTGGCCTAGAAGATTTCGAGCCGTATAAACATTTTTACTACGTAGAGCCCTGAAAACATTTTTAATTATACCAATATTATCATTATAAATAATTCAAAATAGTTGTTCTTTCAGTCACTCACTTTTTGACTCACATCAAGTAATAAACGTGGATGATGACTGCATTACACCTTCTTATAACAGAAGATAAATTAGATCCACAGAATGTATGTCATTGCTCAAATAAGGAAAGAATTGGAAACAGAAGGCCTATCTCGATGGGATTCCGGTGAATAGATGAAGAGTGAGATGAAGATAGAAGAGTTGTGAAGTGATATTTCGCATCAAGTTCGTCACACGCTCAGCGGTTCTCACCCTGATACACTTCTTCCTCTAGAGACACCGCAAACTTCATATCGACTGGCTGAAAGTATCCATTGAAAAAGTATGCGCCTAAAAATAGTTGAAAAGTTTAGAGACTTAAGAGATTCTCCTTTGTTCTATTATCAATTCTTGTATAGCAACGGCCTGTAGTAATGATTGATCATCAGGTTCTACATTCAGAATAAATAATTAGTTTATTGGAATGTAATTTTTCTTTAGTGCGTAAAAATAATATGAATGGTTACATATCACACAGATATCTGTTGCCTTTAAGTGTGGAAAAACTTGATAATTTGATAATAAAAAAGTTTTCTTTGAGAAAGTTGATAATAAAAAAAGGCTTTCTCACAGAAAGCTTTTTATTATGATAAATAATATTATTTAAACTATATTTCGTTATTGAAAGTCTCTAACGCTCTGATAAAGTTGAAAACCTTCAAGACGTCAATTTTCATCTGACACTTTCTTTGAAGTGAACTTATTTCAACAAAACATTAAAAATTATTCTATAGTCACGTGTAGATATTCTTTATATTACCTATCGTCCAATATATAAATTAGAGATCTCAATTGTTCAAAGAATATGAAAAAAAAATTATTAACAAAAAAAATATAAAAAGAATAAGGCTACTCTGATGAAAACTGAGATGCAAAAAAAAAAAAAAAGAGGTATTTTTATATTTGGCATTATCTATGTTTCCACTCAATTATAACCACTTTTATATAGCTTCTAAAACATCATATATCACTAAATTTTTTACCACAGCCATTATTTTCGATAGTGGGACAGGGGACATTTAAAAGCTATTAAAAATGGGAGGACACATACAGGACAGCGCCTAGGGGTTCCTCTGATAGCTACATTCTCCTGGGACCAGTAATTCTTTGAGTAACATTAACTTCCTCTCACCCTCGTTTTGAGCGAGTTAAATCCAATACAGCACCGTGCCATGTATCAAAATAATTTTTACATGCTGCATATCTTCGTGATAACTGATATTAGGTTACAAAACACAAAACCTTGAATCTCTCAAGTAGGCCAGGATAAAATGCTTAGTTGAACTGTGTTCAAATGATGCTCTGCCTCTATTTAGTTAATAATCTTATGACCTGAAGTGAGATGTGCTATCTCGAGTCTGTATTAATGTTTTGTTATGTTTTAACAGTTCTAATCATGGATTGATTGACGAAACGGTGACTAGTTAGATATTTACTGCTCATTTTCGGAATCATTCAGTAATAGTCCAATAGTAATTGATCAATGAAAGATTGAATCGTAGCTTATGGGACACTATTCTCGTGAAGTTGTTTACCTAGATTTTAACTTATAGGTGCTGACACTTCGCGTCTCTATCAAGAAATTCTACACCAGAATTCGCCGCCGTGGCAGTTGCTGCTTGAATGTTCAGCTCGATATAGCGTTTTTCCATTGTTTGTTGAAAGTAAAGCCAGAATTAATTGCCTGTTTCACTGCTTCTACTGACATACTAATGATACTAAAGGCCGTTTTGAACCCTTTAGCATTTTGAGTTTCGAAATTTATTAAATTTTTATTCTTATGACGTTTATACTTCTGTTATGGTAATTATCAAATAATATTCTACAAATTTTCAAATTCTGAAAAACAATAACAATTGATTTAACAAAAATTTGACAATTTCCTAATTGAATTATATGGAAATATTGATAAAAACACCGTTATAACAATTAAACTTTGAAAATGCATTTATATAGTTTTTCAGAATTAAAAATTTCAGATTAAGGAGATGAATCGAAAAAAACACTATTCGAATACCGAACATATTCAATCCTGTTTTTTTTTTTTTTTTTTTATCAGTTTTTCCTGAGTAGGTTCTAAGAATTGTTTCAATACTACGTTAGCAACAGTTCGTCAACTCGTAATCATTATGCAAACGTGTATATGTCCCTCACTTTATAGCTAACAAGGTTTTTGAGATCTTTCGTATCACAATCTTCTTCAACATTAAAATGTCGTAATGTTTCTTATGAATTCTACAGTTATTGTAAAATAACCCTCTGTGTAAATCATGTAACATATTTTTCTGGAGCTTCCTCTACCACGCTTCAGAAATTTGTTTCCAATAAAACAATAAGATATTCTATTTAAGCATTCAATTTATTGTAAACTTAAATTACCATTTATCCAAAGAAGTTATTCTTCGTTTTGACTAAACAGTCGATATAATGCAGTTACAATATCAAATTGAAATAACAAGTTGAAATGGAAAATATCAGAAGCATAATCATACAACACGGTCATGAAAATCAATAGGGGAATTAAAGAAACTGAAATCTTTGAATAACTGAATAGTTATTACATGTAAGTTCTTTAACCTATAAATTTATAGACAAAATGTAAGCACGTGTTGCTTATGATTAATTGATTACAAGAACATGCAGGGTAGTCTGAATATTAAACTTCTGACATTGCCAAACCGTGTAGACCACATACGGTTTGGCATATATATATATATATATATATATATATATATATATATTCCCCTTCTACATTTGGACATTTCCAGCGACCCAAAGAGTCTTATTGAGGTCCCAACATTTTTCTTCTCATCCCCACCAATTTGATATTTTTCAATTTTGTATTTTAGTAAAAATACGATCTTCTCAACAGCGCCACTAAGATCGTATTTTAGATCCACTGATCACGGCTTATTTTATAATACCTCTTTACGAGCTGATAAAAAGGACATAAAGCCCGATCGTTAGAATATTTTCATCTATCAGCACTATGTGGAATTTTATTTATCTCCTTTGCTGACACCAAATATTTTGTATCAGGAATATATATATATATATAAATATATATATATATATATATATATATATATATATATATATATATATATATATATATATATATTCTTAACAGATCTGGTTTAAAGTGTTTTTTTGAGGTTACCGAAGCGACAGATAGGTATTTTCACAGTCTTAACATCACTTTAGAATTCCGATTTCCCATAAGAATCCGTTATGTTATATATGTTTATATCCCATTCCATTTAATATTACAGAGCTATGTACGCTGGAGAGGTACTGGAGAATGTTAGGTGGTTGAATATGAGCTCAATGGAAACTTCTGGGGGCATACTTAAAAAAAAAAATGATAATGAGTAAAATAAACAAACGCATATAGCGTGTATATACTATTTAGAAAACAATATGAGCTATTAACAAAATGTTACTACTTTCAACGAAAATGAAATCAAATGTTATAAGAAAACAAATGTCATTGACATTTTTTAGAGAAAATCTGTAAAAAAATGTAATCTGTAAAAATTATTCTTGTTATTAGAAAAGTAATCTACGGTTTAGGTACTTACGTATTATACGGTCGGCCACGTGGTCTGTTTTTCTCCCTTGTAACTAGGCATTGATAACGTACATTTTATTTGTATTTATGTTACGACGTTAAAAAATTAAATTATAATTGTATTTTATTACTAAAATTCCTTTTAAAACAATTTGGAATAATCCCAAAACATTGAATTTATGTTGCAACATTAAAAATTACTATTCAATGGGATAACTAAAATGTTTACTGCTTTAATTAGATCACAGCTGTCCAATTCTGCTAGCTGCGCTCGCTGAAGAGATAAACAAACCCCCAAAAAATTTTAAGGTCCTTTTCAGTTGAAGTTGGGGTCTAACCGTAAAAAATAACACTTTAATAAGATAGGCACAAAATAAATAAGTATTTCTTCTTAAAGTGTTACTTTTTGACCGCACCCACCGACCAACTTCTTCCTTGAATAAAGAAAATAGATGTGATAAGAAAGTTACAGTGTAAGTTGTAAGGGAAACCAATATACCACGTCGACCGTATAGGTCCAATCGACCAATATAGGTCGACCGTATAATATGTAAATATTTCAGTACAAGCCCACCTATAAGCAGATATGACATGTACGTAAGTTCTCATTCACAATATAACTATTATAACGGGTGTACATTGTGGATCAAAAAAAATTCTTTCTAACAAATCCTCACGCATTCACGTTCAAAAATATCACGATAATGTACATTAATGGGCAAGTCTAGAAATAGAGCTCGTAAATATTTGGAACGTTTTTTGAACATTCTGAAGACCGAATAACATCTTCAAACTTTGAAGAGAAACAAAGATTGGTAAGTGTTGTCATATTTATGACAATATGTAATTTACATATATTTATTTTTTAGATCTACAACCGAAACATGAGCGAAAATGGTTGTACAATCGAATATTGTGTTCGGCGATGTAAAATTTTAAACGGATCAGTGAGAATTCAGCTTTTATAAATGGGGAGAAAACAAAGATTTTCTTTCGTGTTTTTCTATTTCCTTGTCAAAATCCTAATGGATAGCGCTTCTTCTTTATTCATATTTTATTTAAGACACAAAAATATGTCCTCTTATACAAGACAATATAATCGTTATCGTAAAAGATGGCCTGAAAAGGAAAATCGTGGTGGACTGTCTGGAGACGGGTATTTTTATGACATAATGAAGGTCTTTACCGATCCCTTTTTACCTAATTCAAAATATTCGTTTATTTTGGAAATGAGGTTAGTAATACGTTCCTCATAATGTAAGGTGTAAAACAAGCATGTTCACCATCTCTTTTTCTCTTCAACATTATTTATTCATTAAAAAATAAATAAATGAGATTGGAAACGAAAATGCCAAGGCATGGGTATAAATCAAAATAAATACATCAAATACATCAACCAAGAGAAGCCTCTGGTTTGAGTTTTGTCAGATTTAGGCGACAAAACCGAACACGAGAAAAAAAGACCAGTGTAAGGGACGGTGTAAGGCGCTTGCTCAGCGTTATTTACAAGTCTATAAAATATAAAGAAAATATACCATTCCTTCACAGACTTATTTAAACTAATAAATGGAACAAAAAAAATATAGTTATTGGCAAATTGGCAGCATGTGCTCAGCAAGTCTGACGATTTACACAAGGTAAAAAATATTCCAATATTGCTGACATCCGAACTGTGCAAAGGAAAGTAATAGAGAAGAAAAAACGAAATATAGAACTTTATCAAGGAAGATAAGGAGGTTCATAGAAGACTTATGTCTTCACAATAAGGATGTTATAATGTAGTCCGAAAAAAAATTCTTGACTCTCTGGAGCTGACTCGCTATGGATACTAATAAACAAATAATAATAGTAAGCTACACATTGATAGAAACTAAGTGAACACATTATTATTACATTTTTTTTCTCCATTAGCCTAATTTTAGTTTAAATTATCGAATTATGTTGTAGAATAATTTTTAGAAATATTACTATAAAGTTATAGTTGGAAACGAAAGGGAAAGGGTATATAATAAAATAGAAAGGCAAGAGAATATGATATAGTTACAAAAAATAATGACATATATATAGAAATGATAAGAAAAATGCATCTGCATAACTGTAATTGATTGATATGTATGCTAAAGTATGTTGGAACCAAATGTATTGGGGCAGCATAGCTAATCTATAAAAAAAATTCTCTGACTGTAACTTCTTGTAGAATCCTCAGTTTTTTTTATGGTCAAGTATACAGATGGGCAACACTCGAATGCTTTTATAATTTGAGTAGTTTTCAAGGAAAAATAAGCAACGTTAGTGAAGTAAAAAAAGTACTCAGACGTTGATTCGATTTCAGTAATGTTCCATATTGATCGATATTGAGGTATAATATGTTTTCGGGATCGCAGTTTTTGAAAATACAATTGATTATATTAAAATTAAATAAAGAAATTATATGTTTCAGTAATAAAGGTTAAAAACGCAATTTGCTTTCCAATCCAATTAAACATTTTTTATTACTTGTTTTAAGTATTAAAATATAGTTTTAAGTATTATAGTATAGTTATAGTATAGTATACTTATAGTTATAGTATAGTTATAGTATAGCTATAGTATAGTATAGTATTATTATATAGTTTTAAGTATTAATATTGAGTGTAAAATACTGGTTTTCCTCCCCATTTGTGTGATCAACAAGTCTGCAGCATGAGAACAAAGTATAAGTTAAGTGGGTTTCCCGCATAAAATGTCGAAACTGTCGATTTCCAATGCTTTATGTAGTAAAATTGACAGTTTTAATGTTGTCACCGAACTTAAAGAAATCTCTTGGAAACTAGTTACCTACTGAAAGAAAACGATATATAATAACGGAATGAGACCTCCAAAAACAAGAATATGTGTGCGTGTGTGTCAATAGATAGATGCCGCGATAGATGTCGTTTTTGAGATACTACAATCTTCGGAAACTAGTAACCAAATTCAGGTTCACTTTTCGAGCCACCGATTTATAGTTTAATAGGCGTACAAGAAAGTCATGTGTTCATTACGCACAGACGTCACGACGAAACTATTAAAAATGGATTCAGGGATGGTCAAAAAGGATATTTCCGTTAAAATCTGAAAACCGAACATAGGTAATTTTTATGATCGTTTTCATGACACCTTCATGCATGTGGGAGCAAGTTCACTACTTACAAAAACATTTTAACAAGAGTGAAAGCGTCAATTATTAAAAAAATCGGAGATGAACGGAAAAAAATGTGTAAAAACGTAAAGCTTTATTACCGTTTTGATTAATTTATTATAATTTTGATCCTGCTCCTAGAAAACATCTAAATAAATTGAAACGCATTCTAGCCAATGCAGTCGATTAACGAGAAACATTTTCATCTCTTTGGCCTTGGAATGTTTGCAGTCAAAATTTTTGTTGGTAGCCGGTTGTTTCGTTGAAAGTTCTGGTAATCTTCCCTAAAAGATCTAATAATTGGAACATAGAAATATAAAAGAGTCTGAAGTGCTTTTAGAAAATGTTTTCAGAATTCAAGTTTCAAGTTGAAAAATACGGTAAGCCTTTGGAATTGCTACTAACAACCGTTAAGAGATCTAGATTTTCAGACTATACTTTCAAACTATTACAAACTATACTTTCACCCACTGCGTATGCGCAATTAAGTTGGAACGCTGGTGTAGGATTAGGTCAGATTTTCAGCCTTTTTACAAAGGGGTATTGCAATGATAAGAAGACTCTTTACAGAGGAAAAAGGTAAATTTGATCCATGACCAACTCATTCGGGTTTTGCTATTAACAATTTCGATCCAAGGACCAAGTCAGGAACTGCGAACCATCATAGGTCAGGGAGCGGAAGAATGGTAAGCCAGAGGTGTAGTAATGATAAACGATTGCTGACAAGTGGCGCATCCGGATTCGTTGAAGCTCAAAGCCGCCTTTTCATTAGAAAATGAATGCAATTTTCTAAAACTTCATGGATGAAAATCTATTGATCCTTAGTTTTACACATAATTGGTAACTTTTTTTCACCACTTGGACTAAACTAACCCAAATCCGAAGCTAACAGAACGTTGAAGAGTTTGGCCATGATATTTAAACTTAAAGATGGTAGGAAAGAAGGCGGTGGGGACAAGAGATCTAAAAGACGGGAAGTCTGACCTAACCCTACAGGACTATTCCAAGTGAAAAGGATCCATTGGTTTGAGTATTTAATTGGGCATGCGCAGTGGGTGAAAATATAGTCTGGTCTGAGAATCTAGACCTTGTCAAGGTCGTTAGTAGCGATTCCAAATGTACACCGTAATAAAATCACATTTATAAGTACTACTACTTTTTTTAAAAACATCTTTTTTCTTTCAATTCACATAGCCACGACAAAGGAAGTCAGGGTAATGAATTGATTGATGTGTTTCCTCGGTGAATCAATGCTCGCTATACTTTTATTTACTTTCCCATACATTTCATATACCAATATGTAAGGCGAAATGTACAAAATATAAATGATGTGTTAAAAATAAAATAAAAATCAAAGTTAAATTTAAATCTTTTAATTTTTTTTTTTTTAAAGTTTTGTACAAACTACTGTATATAGATAAATTATGATAATAACAATAGTTCTGTCTTCTGTTACTCTCATAATCTTTTAAAAGTGAAACATAAAAAAATTTGAAATTTTGGAGGGTATTTAATCGATGTTCTTTTCATGGACAACGCCGAGCGGGTACAGCAAGCAGAAGTTATATAATAGTAGCGGTAATAAGACCATCTCTAGGAAATCTACTCCTTTATATACTCTTCTCTCAGCCTCGTCTTTATTATTGATTTTGATTGGCCCACAGATTGTACCGTAACGCTGTATAACCGATAAAGTATTCAACTATGATAGAGCGGTTCTCCAGGTAATTTGACTTTAATAAATGCTTCCTTTTTCCATGTATATAACATATATATGTATAAAGCCAACAAGAAATCATCTACGCTGCCCATCTTTGGTCAGTGAGTCGAAGTCTATATGTTTAATAAATTGAATTGAATTTAGAAAGCATTTTTTTTTCTGTTTCAGGCCATTATCCATTTTTGAGAATTATACTTTTAATCAAATTAAAACGTTTCTTGCCAAATAATTTACAATCATTCATAAAGTATATGTCTAAAATTTTGGATTTGTCCGTCTTTGCATAAGTCTGTTTGTATAATGTTGAATCGTTTGAGATATTGTTTTGTGTTATCATGTTCTGTCAGTAATTGCGTTAGTTTGTAATTATTACTGTGTATAGTCCTGTAATTGTGTAATGTCATATGGGGTATAAATTTGTGTAAGCTAGGTGATTTGGCAGAGGTCACCCATATTTGATTCCATCGTTTAACCAAATCAAATTTCAGATCCCTCTTTATGTAGGATAACGGGACTTGACGGTATGAGGGGAATAAATAATTTTTTGCCGCTTTTTCAGCATGATAATCGCCCCGTTCATTATCCTCAACCATTGAAGTCACTGATTTCCCTATGTTTTGTAGCTTTATTAAATTTTGTCTAATTTGGTCAGTCAAATGGCCATGAATGTCTGAATTGTTTACAAAGTCCAGTAAAATTTTGTTGTCTGTATGAACAGTGATGTGTGCGTTCGTTTGAAGCGGGCCGTTACTTATGTACTCAGTGTAGCACAGAGAATTTTTCTGCCTGGTTATTCGAGCAATAGGATTCCAATTTTTATTTTTATTCCATATTGCTACCATCTGGTGCTTGGAATAACCATGCACATCCAGTATTCTCGCTGTCCTTACTACCGTCAGTGTAAACATCAGTGTTATCGGTGATATGAGTAGTACATTATGGAACAGTCCATAATTTTGTTGCTGGGTGTAGCCAAAGCATGTAGGCAGTGATTCTGTCCATTTTGTCCAATGTCATAATTTAATTTTTATTTAGTGTTTGTGTTTTTTTGATTTAGTTTTGTTTTTATTTTGTTTTCGTTATATATTTTCTTTTTTATTAGTTATTTATTTTCAATTGAATACTTGAATAGTGTTAAACTTCACTGTGTATGTAATGTAATGTAAATTTTATTATTCTTATCATTCATGTAGTATGCCTCTAAGGCATGGAGAATGTATAAAATAATAAACGGTCCTTATGTGGGGTTATCATGTAAGTAAAAGATATAAAAAACCATATATGTATATGGTTTTTTATATATTTTAACATATTTATATATTTTACACACACACACACACACACACACACACACACACACACACACACACACATATATATATATATATATATATATATATATATATATATATATATATATATATATTTAAATATTTCCGCTACTTTTGGCCACGATCATCTTCGGATCTCATGAGTTAAAATTCAGTAAGTATGGCTTTTCCTTATGCAGAACAATACCATAGAAGTGGAGATAAATTTCAGTCTGAAACTGGTCATACTTAATTTTTTTTTCTCGGTTTTGCCCCCCTCCAAATTGAGTCAGGATGTCGAAAATTTGAATGTGAATTGGATTGTTATTAGAGAAGTGCCTTTTAGGGGTCTCAATTATTTTCTCACATCTTCGCTATTTTGTATTTTAGTTAATAAAGACAGTTTAACCGCGACCTTAGTTACTTAGCTCTTTTGTTAAATTTTTTTTTTGTTTTTAGTGTTATCATGAATGTAATCTGATACCTTAACTGTTACAATTTTTTTTTTTTTTTTTTGTGAAATTTACTTCTTTCTCATAGCTAAATTATTTCTTTAACTTTTGAATTGTGATATTGATATTTGAGAGCGCTCAGTGAAACTAAATGTTTCAAAAGGATACAGCCCTGACGCCACTTAATATGAGTGTGAGCATTTCCTTTTCCCTTTGTTAGCCCCCTTTAATAACGGGGATAAAGAAGCCTCGCTCTAAAGATGTTCTACGTTCCCCGAAGAAGTTTCCGAGTGTGTTATCAAGTATGTACAATTCAAGGAATTATCATTCTATATATGCTTCATTCATTCTAATATCATTTGCATGTTACAATTAGGCGATTTGATTTTAATAGTATTTAACCTGTATGCAGTTTTAAAGTGTAGGCAAATTAAAACTGATCCTAAACAATAAGAAGAAAAAGTAATTAAAATATGTATAAACGAATAAAGTAAGTAGATGACATGATTATGTCTGAATAGACATAATTAACACACGTTATTAAGATAATTTCCATAAACTATATAACAAATTAAGAACATTACTCACATTTTGTATATTAGAAATGCACATTTCATTGATTAATTTGATAGATATTATATCACTTCTGAATTGTTATTTGGATTAGCTGCAAACCTTGACCTCTGAACCTATCGGTTGCTGTTTATTAGCCAGCTAATTTTAGTTTTCGTTCCCGGTTCGGATTGCAAACTTGTGTTATGGATTTTTTGCTTCCCTACCGCTAATAAGCAAGGAAAATATTATAATCAGTTCATTGTATGGTAATTTATAAATATGATAATCTGAAAAGTAATTAAATTATCTAAAAAAAAATCTAAATCGGCCAAGCAAAGATACAGCGTTTTGGACTTTGTAGCCATGTTTTTACTTTCATATTGCATATTTGTTAAAGTATCTGCACTGATATTTATGGAAACTCGTTCACTTTTTATTAGTTTTTCAAATCATTCGAAGGCTGTACATCTCCATTTAATTTTGTATACATTCCACTCATTTTATTTTGTAAATTAAAGACTACGACGTATTTTAACTCAAACTATGTTTTATAACTTTTTAAAAAATGACAGTATCTTTTGTCCTTAATAAAAAAAAACCGAGACTGATATTGCTCGATCTTTTTTTTTTTTTTTTTTTTTTTTTGCTTTCGTAAATAAATCCATGACACATCCGGTAAGATAGACAGAAGAGAGTGGTGCTAACTCAGTAATTATGCCCCGGGTGGCCTGGCAAGTAGAAGGCTATTACCGACAAAGGGTCCATCCCAATCTCAGCTCCAATTTCAGTTTCAATTTCAATTAAATACTCTCATCCCTTCTACTTTAGCGTTTAATTTTCTCTTTCTGTCCCCTTTTTATTGCGTTTTTTACACACCCTGATAATGAACGAGTTTAATCGCTTACCCGGACCTGGCTCTTCAAACAAGTTATTAATTTCTTAATCTCCCACGGCTCCTCTGTTGTAAAATGTCTTCTTTGAAGGAAGTTAGCTAAATAACAGTTATAAGATTAAAAAGTTTCTTCATCAGAATGAAGTCCTAGTTGTTTGATTGTTTAGTTTACGATTTTTGTGTGCTCAAAGTAGAATGACGATGTACGAGTATAAGGTAATAAATCTCGATATGGGTCCGTCACGAAATAAGGCAACCCTAGCAAGCCAGATTCGAAGTAGAGATGCTTCAAACTAGAAAATTGTGAGGTCTTTGCATCATCCCGTTCCGACACCACCGGCCTCTGATATAATACATTTCTTTATTTCATCGTGGTACTTGTTCTTTGAAGTTAAGTTTGCTTATGTATAGAATCATAGCTTTGAATAAAAATTTTACCTGAACTCAAAACATGATAATTCGACACTCCATAACCACATTTGACGGCTAGTAACTTATGATTTTTTTTTTTTTGGTTTAATGAAGAAAAAATAAATAAATAATCGGTACCAGTACAACCCATGAGGTGCTGCGTTCAGTATTTGGTAAGGATGAACTGTTGAAATGAATTGAGAATTCTTTTAATTTTAGAGATAATGAAAATACGAGAAAGAAAAAAGAAACTATTTGAGGAAAGACTTATAAAAGCAATCACTGGTATTTTTTAAAGCTAAATGATAAAAAGAAGATGCAAAATTGAGAATATTTTCGTTACCTTGAAACGTTATTATTAAAATTGCAAATATTATTTTGAAATATTGAAGGTCTGTAATTTTTTTAATTTTATGATTACACTTTTGAATAAGAAAATACTGATATGGATCTTAGTTATGAGCTAAAAGTAACATAATAAGAGTTCGAATTTGTGAAATGAAGAAAAAGAGATCCACATTGTATAAAGAATAGCTTATTTCATAGAATTTCCAAGCCAATTGTCACCTTTTTCAAATCAATTGTAACTTTTTTCATTTGGAATCTTTTTTATTCAAATGTAACTTTTTCCTATTCCAGATTTCTTCTCAGTAAGGGATAGAGCTTGTTTCATGAATTCCTAGTATGAATTTTAAAAGTGTATTTTATACCACTTCCAAGTTAAGGTTACATTTTCCAGTTCAATTGTAACCCCAACCAGACTTTAATTAATTCATAAATATTGAATTTTATTTCTGTTTTTATTTTAAACAAATATTTTAATTCCTGAAATAAATGATAGATGATTGTTTAAATAAATTCGCTATATTTTTTGTTTATCAGGTAATTGATGATAAGTGCTAATTTTCATTACTTTTTTGAAAATATTTATATTTCTTTATTTTTAAGAAGGAAGGAGGAGTGAGTATGGATTTCATCAATTTGGTGAATATTTATTTGGTTTTCGAAATTACTACTGTCACCTTTATTATCAAAATTTTGTTCAAACACAATAATTTCTAATTAATTATTATTATTTGCGTTGGCACTAATTACTAAAACTTGACTGACCCGTAGATATCTTTTAACCACAATACCTAACATGTGGCACAGACCGTCCTAACGGTAGAGCTCTCTCATCACTTGCGGTAGTAGTGATTGATTGTATAGTAGTGATTGATGGTAATTGCCTACTCACAATCTTCTACAAGCCACCTCAAAATTAATATTTTGGATTTTCTTCATGATTTGTAATATACTTTCTTTTTCTTTTTTAAAGATTATATTGTTTTATATTTTGTTTGTAAAGGTACCAAGATAGGTACCATGTATTTAAATTTTCATCGTATGTTGTATAATGTCAAAGCATTTTGCATTAATCCTCAATATTGCTTATGGTGTTCCCTTTTATTTTTTGATTGGTAAGAATTCTAAAATAAAATTAGAATTTATAGGTTAGATGGGTATATTGTTCCCGGTAGGTTTAGGTAAATATTTCTATTTTCCTCAGCGATTTCCGATTTATAAATAACTTTATAAGGAGCGGACCCCAAAGGAGCGATTGAAGAATATCTGAGTAGTTAAGATTCAATGAGGTTCCGCCGCGAAATCTGGTGCTCTACGTGCTTCTCATCCACAGCTCTCTCTCGTCTTCAACTTTTCTAAATCTGTCCGATATTTGCCATCATTTCTATTCAGTTGGTTATGTGGGGAATTCGTTCTTGAGTTAGTCCCATGGTGAAGCATATTCAATAGTTTCCGCTATTTAAAAAGGGCGAACTCTTCCATCTTATTCACTTAAAAATGAAGATGTAAGCCTGAGAGATGTTAAATCTAAACATCGAAAAAGAATATGACTATATTAAAACGGATTTAGGTTACCTATTCACAAGTTTATATCGGCGAAAACCAAGTATTTCAGAAGGACAAAGTTAAAATAATACAAAAGACACAAATTTAACACCTGGAACTATTTTATTATCTTATTTGTTGTTTCAGATATTCAAAACTGAAACAAAGAAAGAAACTGAACATATACAGATGCAATCCAAATATGCATATTTCTTACAGTTTTACGAAACATACGGCGCAAAAAAGATTCATTAACTAGAACTGCAAAATTTTCGATCTAAAATATCGTCACCACTGCGTTCAAGTAACAAATGTGAATATAGCTACTTTTAAGGAGACTGGTGAAGAACATTACATTTTAATTTCAACTTTCCAATTACGAATAATTATTTTATTTATGGGCATTTTTACTGGTTATTTTACTTTTTGCTCTAGATTTATGTTTATAAAATTTTAATTTAGAAATATGCTCCAGGTATATTAATAAACGAAGGCAGTCCGAAAATTATAAAAGTTGCTTAAACTTGATGGTAATTAAATATCTTAATATCGATTAAGAAATTAAAAAAAACAATAAAAAAAAAAACATTAAACCTAGTTGGTACGACGAAGAGTGTAAAAGAGCCACCAATTGGAAAAACGAGGCCTATAGACGAATGATTACAGGAAGAAGAACCAGGAATCTGGTGGAAGAATACGGAGGGCGACGAAGAGAAGAAAAGAAGATCCTCAGGAAGAAAAAGAGAGAGTAGGAGAAAAAGAAGATAGAGGAACAGAGAGATGTGAAAAAGTTTTACAAAAGCATCAACGAAGGAAGAAAAGCGTACGTGCCCAGAAATAGCCAGATCCGAAATATTAATGGAACACTAATTTCGGATAAATCTGAAATATTAAGTAGGTAGGAAGAGCATTATAAGGAACATTTAAAGGTGGATGATGAAGACGTTACCCCATACCAATTGGCTGAGGGGCAGGACGTGGAACCTCCTGACGAGGATGACGTGCTTGATGCCAATATACAACTTAAGAATAATAAGGTCCCCGGAATCGATGGTCTGCAGGCTGAACTTTTGAAACAAGAAGGATCAGAAACTCTGAAGCGTGTGCACGATATCCTGTTAAAGATATGGATAGAAGAAGTTATCCCGGAAGAATGGAGGACAGGAGTAATATGCCCGATACCCAAGAAGAATGATGTCCTCGACTGTAACAACTACAGGGCTATTACCTTACTCCCCACGGCTTACAAGATATTTTCCAACGTCCTTAATGCTAAAATAAGACCTTACACTGATAAAGTGGTGGGGAAATATCAATGTGGTTTCAGGAAGGGAAAGTCCAGCATTGATCAGCTGTTTACTCTGCGACAGATACTTGAAAAGATGAATGAATTCAATACATGCATCCATCTCCTCTTTATAGACTTCAAAACAGCATATGACAGTGTGTATCGGAACAAGTTATACATAGCTATAAGAGGCTGGGAATTCCGTCAAAACTAATACGACTGGTCAGAATGACGATGACAAATGCCAGCTGCTGTGTTATAATACAAGGAGATCTGTCTAATAAATTTTGTTGCGAAAGGATTAAGACAGGGAGATACGCTAGCATGCACCCTATTTAACCTAGCAGATGAAAATGCAGTAAGAGACGCACAAGTACAGACCACAGGCACTATATATACAAAAAACGTCCAAATCTTAGCATACGCTGATGATATATATTGTCGGAAGATCATCGGCAGCAATGATGGGTGCGTTTACTTCGCTTGAGATAGCGGCAAGAAAAAATGGACTTCAAATAAATGAAGAAAAAAAAATATATGACAACAGATAACCGACAGACTGACCCAACCATCAAAATTGGCTCTTGGAACTTCGAAAAGTTAAATAGTTTCAAGTATCTAGGTTTAGTAGTAACAGCGGACAACGATATTAATCAGGAAATAACACAGAGGCTCGTTGCTGCGAATAGATGCTATTATGGACTCCTGCAGTATACGAAAAGCAGATCGCTGTCTAGATCCACAAAGGTGAATACAAGGTACTAATACGCCCTGTACAGACATATGCGTCAAAAACATGGAAAATGACTAGGACCATTGAGCGAAAACTGTTGGTTTTCGAGAGGAAAATTCTCAGGAAGATATATATTTTCCCGTCAAGGAAAACAACGAATGGAGAATCAGACATAACAGTGAGCTTTCTGATCTCTATAAAGAGCCCGAAGTTGTCAAATATATAAGAATAACTAGGCTTAGATGGACAGGTCATATCAGGTCAGGCAGGTCAGGTTACGGATGGATGATAATGTAGTCCCGAAAAAAACATTCAATGTCGAACCAATTGGTAAGAGGAAAATCGGAAGACCAAAGCTGAGATGGCTGGATTGTGTGAGTGGTGATGTCAGAGCTTTGGGCATCCAGAGTTGGTGGAAGGCCGCACGAGGTAGGAAGAAATGGAAGAAGACTCTTGAGGCAGTCAAGATCCAGTAATGGATTGTCGCGCTAAGGATGATGATGATGAATATGGATTAAGAATATCGATTTGCCAATAACAAAATTTCCTTGGTATTTAAGCAACAATACGCTATAAACAGAATAAAAACAATCTCCACTTACAGAATCATTGTTACCGCTTCCATCATAAAATATTGACCATATTAACGGAACTGTAAAATGTATACATAGGAAACTGTCTACACAGGAAATTCTCATCATGGAAGAAATAGAATAAAATGAGCTGGGTGAGAGACATAAGGTCTTTGAATTAAATTTGGGAAAGGGCGAAGCATGCCTTGAAAAACTGTCTTTCACTATGCCTTAGATCCTTTTTTATGTTTACATTAAAGTTGCTGATCGTTGCTTGTGATTTATATATAATAAAAAATACTGTTATCCCAATCAGGATCATGAAATTTGCATTTGCCACCGTATCTGTCAAACGTATCGCCCTTATAGTTGACAGGTATCAGCCCCTGGCTTGGGAAAAACAAAACAGCGCTACAGTGTCAGTCAATGCGAGCACATTTAACATGCTCGTAACAGCCATTTCAACTCCATTACTCTAATGTCGATCGGAAGCTTACGCGATGAATTTATTGTAACTTAACTATGTTAAATATGTTTTATTTTATTGTATTGTATTGTATATCGACGTTTTATTTTTTAATTCACCACATGTATACAATTTTCCACCTTTTAAATTTGATTTTGTAGTTAAATTAATTGTCGTTTGTCGTTTTGAAAATTTTATTCAATTCTATGAGTACAAATCTATCATTAATGCTTAGATCTACATGGTGAAACATAATAATTTTGCTAAAGAACATTTTACTGTGACCGGTGGAAAATGTTATGTTACTTAATTAACATGTTTAAAAGATTCCTTAGTCCAAAAATTCATTTTAATAGGACAAAATATTGAGGAACTCCGAAAATTGAAACGGTTTCTACAAGATGACAATAACATACAAAAGTTTTGAATATATATTTTCCAGTGGTCCACATATGAATAAATTGAATAAATAATAATTTCTTCAATAAATAGTCTAATTTTTTTCGATAATCAAAATTAGTATATTTCATTTACTTTCTTGATTGATTTTCTTAATAATCTTATCGTAAATAAACACTTTTTTTACATATTTTTTGGAAATTATTAAATTATTTTCCTCATTTCTGTAAAGTTGATTAAGTTGAGAAAGTCCCATAAGCCAAACAAATTTAAATTTAAATATAAACACTATAATGACTCCTACATTGTAAATTGGTAACATAATAGACTCAAAATCAACCAAATTTTAATTATCAGTCGTTCTGAGTTGCTTTGAATCATTACGCTTTGGCCTAAGTTTCTTGTTAGGCTGTACGATTTTTTATTGTTTCCAAAAAATTTGGTCTCTATGACTTATGGGGTTTTTCAAATTAACGATTCAAATTAGAACTATGAGTTACGTATGGAAGTGTTATTGAAGTCATAAGGATTCATTGTTGCATATAATGAATCATATTCGGTATTCAAAATGTAATAGCACTCGATAACTAAGTTCCTTGTGAGTTGTGCAAGGTTCTTATAACACGCATAGGACGATCCTCGGGCAATCGGTAACTATTATATTCTGGCTTTCTTTCCTTTAGGCACTTGTAATTTTATAATACGTATCTGAATCACTTGGTATTATTGAAACGTTGTTGATCCCAGTTTTAATAGTAAACTATTTATTGCCAAAAATCAGGTCTGGGGCAGGAGAATAATTCTTCACAATGTCGTTATGGGTCAGAACTGTAAATTCTTATCTCCTAAATGAAATATTGGGCCCTCTGATGTGAACAGGATTCCAGACGTGTTGGATTTTTTCATTGCTGAGGGAAATTAATTTGCAACATTGACATAACTATCGTGACTGATCTATCCTCTGATCACTTCCACCTATTACTGTCAATGGGCAGGAAACCAATTATTTAAATTCCACGCCCAACTGGTGCAGGTTCAGGGTATAAATAGAAAATTCATTAACGCTCAACACGAACATGCGGGCACCGGAAGTCTTGGACAATAAAATACAGCTTCTAACTCAAACTGTGCAGAATGCTGCCTGGGGTTCCTATAAAAATACGTTGAATCATCATATCAAAGATCATCTCCCGCCGCATATACGACATCTCATCGCATAAACAAAAAGCACCTAAAATTTGTCAAAAGACACGTTATCCAACAGACAAACACAGATTTAAAAAGCTAACGAGAAATTAGAAGTACAAAGACCAAAAAGTTCGATAAATTTCTAAACATTTTAACAACCTCTGGAAAACCTCTTTGGGACATGACAAAGCAAATACTACAACACCCTGTTGTCTAGTTCGCCGGCCTGATGGCTTTTATGCAAAACTAGATAGCCAGGATGCTGAAATATTTTCTTGCCATTTAGAAGATAATTTTCAGCCACACACTTATATCAGCGACCATTTTACCAATGAATTTGTTTTACACCAAATTATTATGCCCTTATTCACAACACTACCCCCAAAAGCATTTCATCCTCGAAGTCCGTAATTTTATTTTGAATTTACCAAATAACAAAGCCCCGCGTTATTACTTCATTTCAAATTTTATTCTGAAGAACTTGCCTTGGAAAGCAATTTCCTTTTTAAATAATATCTACAACTCTATTTTTAGAATAACATATTTCCATCTGTGCGGAAATATTCTGAAGTTGTTCTGATATTAAAAGCCAATTAATCTTCAGACTGTATGATTTCCTATCGTTAAATTAGCTTTCCTCCTTCCTTTTTCAAAATTATTCGAAAGAATTCTTCTTCATCGTCTAAAATCTTTTGATATATTGAAAGCAATTCCAAATCATGAATACCGCTCCAGAAAACATCATTCAACCATCCAAAATATCATCGATTGGTAGATTACATTTGTAGTGGTTTAGAGGCAAACAATTATTGTCCTGGCGTCTCCCTCAATATCAGTCAAGCTTTTGATAAGGTGTGGCAGGAAGGATTGCTTTCCAAGCTCAAAATTTTGTTTCCTCCTACTTACTATTTAATATTACTTTAGTACTTGACAGACGGACATTTTACAGTAAAAGTAGGTAACAATTTATCAGGCATACGTTAATGGGTACATTTGCTGATGACAGAGGACTTCTCACATCCCACAAAACCCCATATTAACGCCTTTCATACTACAAATCCACTTTTATGAAATTTGTAGTTTGGCTACTTGGTGGAAAATAAAGACGAACGAAATGAAGAGTGTGTTTACACTTAATCAAGGTTCATGTCTTCAGGTATATTTTAGCAATGTGCCAATTCCAACAACTGAGGAAGTGCGATATTTGGGACTTCACCTGGACAAAAGATGACATGGCGGACCCACAACAGACTGACAAGAAAACAACTGAATAAACGATTTGGACTATTGTCCAGGCTACTTGAAAGACGCTCCAAATTATCCTTAACCAACAAACTTATAATCTACAAAGGACTAATTAAACCTTCATGGACATGCGAGATAGTGCTATGGGGCTCTGCCAAAACTTCAAACATCTTTGGATGTTTTGGAGTTCAGTTGTTCCAGTCAAAAGCAATGAGAAAAATCGTGGACGCGCAATTCTATGTGACAAATGACTTGCTATACAAGGACTTGGACATCCTAACAGTTCCAGATACTGCCACAGAATACACCAATACATACACCAATACATACATACATACACCATATACACCAATACATCCAACATTTCGGAGTTTTGCCTCATCTGCAGAATTAAACTTAACTTTCTGCAACATTACACTGTAGTGTCTCTATGGGCTTATCTCTGAACCATCATCTAATTCTCTACATCTGGTTATCACTTTGTCCCACATTTATATTAATTTCAATACGTCCTAAAAATTGAATAATAATAATAATTATAATGAAAAGGAATAATTTAAATTTAGGACAAAGTGATAACCATATAGCACCTGTCGTGGCATAACAATAAAGGCACAACCAAAAATTAAAAATTGTTAGAAAATCATATTTAAAATTTTTTTTTCCTACACTTTTGAATACCTCCTTATTAAAACACGCTGAACATTCCTATTGCTCTACGAATGGGTATTACGAATGTTGAACTGTGTTTGATTGAGTGTAATATTGAACACATTAAAAATAAATCCTAAAGATGGGTCAAAACCACGAAACGTTGGTTGTTATAATGCACGAGTTTCAATAAAAACCTAATAAGGAAGAAGGAAATTTGTTCACATCCTATTCTATCCTATTCGCAATCATATTATGATTGACATTATTTTTTTTAAATATTTTTTAATACCTATGATTAGAATAAAATAATAATAAATAATAAAATTCAGCGAGCCAGGAAGTTCGGTGCCGATCACACCAACATTCCTTATTAACTAACCTATCTCTACTGAAATTTATCAAAATCAAAATCCATATGACGCTAGTCTGTCGGCATAGCGCTGATAAAAACATGTCCACAGTTTTGAGATATAATTCCATTAGCACAAATGAATTTTTCAGTTAATAAAAAATATTGTATCGGATTGTTGTCAGAACTTCATTATTAAGTCTAATCCCAGTTATTATTAAAATTTATTTTAGTTTAGGTTTCTCAGGAAAAATTGTAAAATATTTTATGATCTGTCCTTTGGAAGCTGCTAAGATGAAGTTCATTATACAGTCAGTTTTCCATTATGCAAAGGCGTACATACTGACAGTTCCGCGTTTACTTGTAAGGGCTCAATTAACACTGTCAGCCACCTGAACTTTCTTCGAAAAGATTTACAAACTTTCACAGCCGTTAACTTCTAAAAAAAAGTATACCATTACTTAAACTGATGATAATAATTCATGATTATGATTTATTATTTAGGATAAAAAATGAAATACTATTACTTTGAGAAGGTTCTCGCTATAGCTCATAACAAGAGTGATGTATTTGTTTCAAGTTCATATAGATAAAAGTAATTTCTTAAATGTCTTCACTGTGTGTGGCTCGTTAACTCTACTAATGAACGAGAAATGAGTATTAATTATGAATCGGAATCCCACCAAAGTTTCTTTATTGTTATTTAGTAATATTATAGTATTTATTATAGTAATTATATGAATTATATAAAAATCTTTTCTATGTAGGAAGTGCTTCAATTTTATATTCCCTTTAATACGACGATAAAAAACATGAAATAATAGTAATATAAATAATAACAAAATAATAAATGGGAAAACGTAAAATAAAATAAACTTACATAAAAGTAATAAAAATAACATCTTTAACGCTGGCATACTTGCATGCACTATTTGCAATCGGCCTTGGAAACCCGAGCCAGACCCGCCGCCCCCAATTATAGAGGGAAATGCATGACTCTATGAATCGCGTCACTAGCATTAAAAGCCAGTGGAGAATGATCGAGGGCGCAGAAATACAGAGCTTAAGTGGAGAATCAGGCCATTGCCTAGGACTCCGATATGCATATTCACAATTGGCCTCGAGGCCACTGCCGTTTTAACCTTCGAGGACAATATAAGGATGTTTGGAGCTGGATGGGATCATGTTAAAGGATAAAGATGATCAATAAGGTTTGATATGTGTGAATCTTGAGTAAGATTATTTAAGTCAATTAAGATAAATAACAGATTAGAGTGTAAAACCTATACGTGAGGGGCAGACAGGTAAGCAGGCCGTCCCTTGTCAAGGAAGGATAGTTGACATGTGACAGCAGCTGTAATCACAACACTTAATCAGCCTTTACCCCTTAGAAATACGAAATAAGTTAATTTAAAAACCTATAGAGAATTAATCAGTGTGACAAAGGCAAGATGTGGCCCGTCTCTTAAGACATAATCAATTTTAGAAAACTAGTCACCTTCGGATCCTCGCTTTCGTCCCTAAAAAACGGCGGGGGCCTGGGAAAGATATCATTCAATTAAAGGATGGTAAGGCATTTGGAGATAGTCCGAGAATTCCCTCTTTTGCGTGAGACAAAATAGCGCAAAAGAAAACAGATACCGCCTTCTTCCGGGAATCTAGCCAATCAACAATTTTTTTCTATCCCCTACTAGTCGAAAATTGTGAAGACAAACAAGGAAGGAGGGATAGAAGCTGAAAGAGAAGATCAAGGCTCTCTCTCTCTCTCACTCACTCTCTCTATCTCTTCTTTCTCTGTCTCTCTCACTCTCTCTCTGCCTGCCGCCGAAGGAACTCTCTCTCGAGCTCTCGCTCTGACCAGGACTTGGAGGACAACTACACCCTGCAGCTGACCACTGAAGGTGGCACTGGCCTTTTTCCTTTTTGGCACTGATCTTTTTCCCGGAAGTTCTTGAGTCATGAGGCAGACAACCACCACAGAATATTTATCAATTAATTTCCAGATAAGATACATTTAATGGCTAAATCTATTGTGAAACACTCCATGGTTAAACTCCTGTATCAGTTTATTACATTAATTTTGATAAATAAAGATCAATGCTAGGAAAAATCAACCTTCGTAATATCCAAGTTATTACCAATTTGAAAATATCTGATTATGCATGATATCAATGAATTTGAGTAACATTAGGAATATAGGAATAGGAATATTATATTGGTTAAGTATTAAAAGATGGTAAACACAAATCAGGCCTTTGGAAAAGTATCCAATTTAGAGGACTCAACAGATAATTCATGGTTAACCTTATTCTAAAACAATTTTGGGATAATGATCATCAATGATTGCCCAATGACATTCCAATGCAGAGTAATATTATCATCTAAAATGTGTCAAATCAACCTAATTAAAACATAGTATATAAAATGGCACCGCCTTTTGGGGAGTCATCACTTATCTTTATTTTCTAGTGAAAACTTAACATTATAAAGTGGCATCCATGGGGGATTGATCATCCATTTTACATCCTATCTAAAACATAGCAGGTTCTGGTGAAATTTGGAGAATTTGGATGGAATAAGGTCTGAAACAAATGAGATATTATGATCATGATGTAGGATGTTGTTTGTTACATAGTATGGAGTATTGACTATTGTACTTTTCCAACGGCTGCAGGAGATCGACACCCCCCAGAATTTGTACTGTATAGTAGTTACCTCAGTAACAGGAGCATGAAGATCAGAGGTAGCTACTACGAGGTAGAGCGAAGGATTGAAAGAGGTTGTCCGCAGGGCTCTTTCCTGGGTCCGGCCCTATGGAGCTGCTGGAGGAATTAGAGGGGAGAGGGTTCCTTGCCACGGCCTAAGTCGACGACCTGGCGGTCAGAGTGGTCGAGGACAGCGGAGCCAGATTGAAGACACAGGCAGAGAGGTGCGCCAGTCTCGTGTCGGAATGGTGCTTGAGGAGGTAGCTGAGCATGGCCGCATCCAAGACCCATGCCATGCTCGTAAGAGGCTCTACAGACAGGGCTTAGCCTATCATACTGGGCATAGATGGCAAGAGAGTGAGGATGGGTGAGGAGGTGACATACTTAGGAGTGAAGATGAGGAAAAGATTCGACGTCACCCCTCACCTAGACTGCTTGAAGGATAGGGTGACCCGGTCTATCAATGGCTTATCCAGGATTGGGGGTGCGTTCTGGGGCATCAGGTATCCAGTTAAGATGACCATTTACAAAGGTGTGGTCATGGGTATCCTGAGGTACGCATCCCCAGCGTGGAGCAAACACCTCACGCAGCTGCAGAGAAGGAGACTGGCCACAATTCAGAGACTGGCTCTGCTTAGGGTCAATAAGGCCTATAGAACGGTGTCGCATGAGGCGGTGCAGGTGCTAGCCGGAGCGATGCCCCTGGACCTCGTCCTCAAGGAGCACAGGATAAAATACGATGTGAAGAGGCAGGGGCTTGACGCGCTACCGGAGTGACTCCGGGACAGAGTTCGCGAGACCCCTAATCAAGGGAAGAGGGTATTGAGGGAGGACATTATCGAAGAGTGGAATGGACGGTGGATAGGGAGTCAGAAGGGAGCTACCTTAAGGAAGTTCTTCCCCACCGTCCAAGAAAGGATGAAGGCGAGATGGGTCCTCCCTGCTTACTGGGTCTCGCAGATGCTGACAGGGAATTTTTTTATGGCTGAGTTTCCGAGGGAAACTACAGGTGCCCCACCTGTTGAGTTCCTGAAACTGCAGAGCACGTGATCGTGTCCAGTAGAAGGACCATCCGACGGCGTCGAGCCTGCCTCAAGATGTATGATACCGGACGGATGCAGACTGGAAGAGATGGGATCCGGACGGATGAAGTGGACCAGGATGGCTGGACCAGTATCCGGACGGATGCAGCTGGAGATGGAATCTGGCCGGATGCGGCTGACCAGGAGGGCTGGACGTCACCGGGCGGATGCGGACTGGTACCGGACGGATGCACAGCGCCGGAATGACTGGCCACGCCGCACGGCAGGGGATAAGGTGCAGCCCTAAGGTGCGCAACCGGGAGCTGGGTTGCATCACAGTAGCGGGAAAAAATTGTCCTCACAATTAAAAGTTGCCTCATAAATAATTTAAAATAAGAACTTTGAAAACAAAGTGTTGATTTTAGGGAGCAGTGGAATGCGTTATCCCAGCGCATTACCTCACTGCTCCCGAACCCCGTATGCCAGAAATGGCTAGGAAGAGGAATAAAAAAAAAAATAAAGAAAAGAAAAGAAAAGACTATTGTACTTGGACTGGAAGGATTGAATATTTTGAAGTTTGAAGATTTAGCTGTCCCCCACAGTTTACGTCGATATACGTAGGTTTCAAAATTGTCTTATAAGTTAGTAATTTGTTGTCAGCTGAAAACAAAGAATTTCTATTTACCATTCTATATAATTGGCCAAAACGAACTGTGTCTGAAAAAGGAAGCGACATGTAATAAGAATGAACTGACGGAAAGGTTCTGCTTTGGATTGAGCATGATTTGTTTGCATTTGGACTGATTTACTTTGACACGCAAATTATTACACCAATGTTCGATCAGGGAAAGGTGCCTTTGCAGGTATAAGGGTCTGAGTTGGATAATAAGATGGCGGTATCGTCAGCCAATGTTACCAGGAAGGTATCGGGATGAATAGTAATATCAGCTGTAAATAAAATGTAGAGGACGAGTCCCAAGACGCTGCCTTGAGTAACACCGGCCTCAACTGCGTAATCGTTGGAGAATTCTGTACCACAGCGGACTTGAATAGAGCGGTTACAGGTCTATCTATAAAGACTGGGTTATTTTAAGTTTGAAGAGGAAAGATAGGATGCAGGTGAAGATGTAGGTAAGGAATAAGACAGCTTCAGATGGAAATTTTCGGAGGATCTGAGGGGTAAGAAGATCGTATCCAGAGGATTTATGGAGAATAGCGGATATTTCACCTCAAAGGGATTAGCTGCTTTTGGAGGTAAGGAGAGAGGTATTGGTAATATATGGAAATCTTCTAATGTTGTGGTGTGGGTTGGATGGAATTCTGAATTAGGATTGAATGAATTGGAAAGGTGTTTGGCGAATTCCTCGGCTTTATCTTTATTTTTTTCTGTGATATTCCACAGAGAATTGTCGCGAGATGAGAAGGAGGATTGGGAATTAAAAGATTGATAACGGAAGGTTGCCAACTCCCGCTTTAAATGTTGACAATAATAGTTATTGGAGCTGCGGTCAGTTAGATGTCTGGTACGTTGCCATAATGATCTGGCGCCGTGTTTGATTAGGACAATGAGATGCTGCTGTAAATAATTTTAGATGGGAGTTCTTGGGGAGTGATTGAGGGAGAAAGCAGTCCAGAGAGCTTGTACTATAGTAGTAAAGGAGTTGATAGCAACATCAATGTCCTCTGAGGTTGTCAGGATTACTCTGAGGTCAATTTCATTGTTCAGGATTTGGCTAAAGAGGTTAACTGAGCCTCTGATGAATGACGGAGGGGAGGGTTTACGAATAGAAGCTATTGATACAA
Source organism: Rhaphigaster nebulosa (assembly GCA_948150685.1). Classification (NCBI taxonomy): domain Eukaryota; kingdom Metazoa; phylum Arthropoda; class Insecta; order Hemiptera; family Pentatomidae; genus Rhaphigaster; species Rhaphigaster nebulosa. The sequence goes on along the minus strand of OX411306.1, from coordinate 149,433,429 downwards.
TTAGGCTTAATAAACTACGACCACAAGAAAGTTAATTAAGGCGAGTAATGGGACAGTTGAGGGGGCCTAATCCGCTGTGGATGAAGAAATCAAGGATATCAGGATATCCTTCCCATAGTCTTGATTACTATGGGAAATAAGCGGTGGCTTATAGGAAATCGTGAGTAGACAATGGGAGTGTGTGATGAGAGAGGGACTGATAGACAATGACAGGAGTACCGGCATGGGCTTTACCGTCTGGATGGTGAGTACGAAGTGTTAGGTATTGTGGCATTTTGAAAATCTGTTTACTGGTCAGTCTGGTTTCAGTAATTAGTGTAACATTAACTTGTTTGCCAAGTAATAATGCAGTTAGTTCGTCGATGTGATTTCGAACACCATTATCATTCCAAAGGAGAATGGATATGGGCTTAGTAGAAGTCAATTAAGGATTTTTTAAGGCAGAGATGAAGTGGGATACAAGATTGATAAGGAGTGAAATCAGAGGGGTAACAACAGATTTGAATTCTGAATGGAAGGGTGTCGGCAGACTAGTTAGATCTATGGAATTTGAAGGAGGAGGGATATGAGGAATCTGGTTTTGATAGGATTGTTGAGGATTGGGAAAATTTATAGGGAAAGAGTGCTGAGGTTGCGGTTGAGAATATTGAGGTAATTGTTGTTGTTGTGGCATGCCCTCACATTTATTGCTGCGGTTTCCTCCTCAACGAAGTTGAGTGAAGGACACCGTCGAGCCCACGATTTTAGAAAGTACTATTCTCGGTCTGGAATTTTCTTCTAGGTATCGGGACTTCAGAAATTTATTCTTGAGGTCTTTGTGTATCTGGAAGCCTTTGTAGTTGACTGGGTGTACTTTCTAACATAAGGCACATACTGCTGGTTTTTGCTTTGATTTGGTACTTCTGACTTAGGTTGTTGACCTCATTTCACTCATCGTGGTAAATCTTAGCAGTATGTCTTGGTATGGCCATATGCCAAACATTTATGACACTGAACGATTTATATCTTGGTGTACGGTTTTTCAATTTTAACAATAGTGTAATAAATCCTTTTAACTTCGTAAACTCCAGGTAAAGGTTCCAAATCCACGAAAAATAGGGTTAGCGCTACTTTTTTATTTACCTCTGTTTTCTCTCTGTCTCCTTTTAATACATTTGTTATTTGACGAACTTTGAAACCTCTCAGTTCTTCCTCGATTCTGAAGTGTTCGGAGGTATTTTAGTGTCATTGGTTCTGGTAAGAGTAACTGCCAAAGCCCGTGATTTTGTTCTGTTGTATGCAGAGCAATCGAAATTATTTTATGTTTTTATGAAAAATCGGAGAAGGCCGAGGTTCTTTGAGTATCAGTGTAGACTCCATGGTTTCTTTTTCATTCTGAAGCACCTGATAAGGATTAGCTGTGAAGAAGGTAGATTCTTCACATACTCCCAGAAGATGCAACTGTCTGAAGTTTAGATTCCTCTAATGAGCTAGCTGGGGTCACAGGTGGACGGCTCGTTAATCGCGAGAAGGCTTTTGTTTCGCATTCGAAACTTTAGGCGTAGAACCGGCAGTTCGAGAACATTTTGCTGGAATCTTACCAGACATGACTTGGTGAAAATATTGCATACCTCATATGTTTAAGAAAATAAAAGTAAAAAAAAATTACGTCTGCGTGACCTTGGCCTTGTCTATAAAGCAGATACAGTCCATCTCCTATAGAGAATAGAGCAAAGCCGTAGAAAGGACAGTTGGCGGAGATATGGACCACGTCACCAATGGCAAGATGTAGCCTCTAAGCACTGGCTTCACTGTTTCGGAAGGTACACTGAAAATAATAACTGTACTCACAGTGGGATTCCCTCAATGTTTACAACTGCTGTCGAGCTACAATTTCGTTGAATTTTAACTAAAAATTATACCTATTTCTTCTGGTAAACTAAAAAATTCTAGGAGACGATAAGGGTGTCTATTAAAATCTAGAACTGTCCTAATGTACTGATAATATTTTAGTTTTTCTCACTTTTTTTAAAGTTTCACTTTCACCACTAGTTTCATTTCTTGAACTACAGTGTATTTTTTTAATTTTTTTATTATGACAATCACTTTTCTAACATATTACGTCTTAGTAATTATTTTTACTTACATCCTACTTTCAATCGAAAAAAAAACATCTTCTTCTAGTACAATGAATTAGTACCTTTTAACTCTGTCCATTATGTGATTACGCTTTAAAACAAAGAAGAAGCAATTTATTTTTATTTGCATTATTTGGATAGACTATTTTATATTTAAATGTAGATGTTAGAAGAACCTTTTGCGATTCGAGACAAAAACTAGCACGGAAATCCGGTGGTAGTTTTTGCGCTATGGCGTGGGATGAAAACTTTGTAAAACCGAAAATTTTGTAAAACTCAATTTCCAAGAACAAAATCAGCATACCCCGCCCATTCTTATACCAGAGATCTAACTAGGATCCCGCAGCACCTTTGAAAAGCTTTGTCCGAAAAATAGCACTTCACGGATACACTTTATTCATAAGAGACCGGAAACTGGTTGTATTTACCCTTTCCCCCCACCTACTCTAAAATTAGATAAACTTTAATATACAAAATAACTCCTAAAATACAAAAGTTTTCCTCCCATCTTCCAAAATGAGACGCAAGAATTAATAAACGTTACCTCATAAAACGTGTGTCATGAGCTTGTTTCCACAGATATGAAGTCATGGCAACGATTATGGACATCTACGTACACATGCACGCATGTATGCTTTTTATTACAAACAATTATTTCAAACTTTCTAAATACATGATTCTTCAGTACAAATAAAAACATGAAATATCGCGAATTGTATTTAAACCCGAAAAAAATCCCATCCGATTTATGTCAGACAGTTAAGGCGTATTTTAAAATTATAGATAAAATTAAAACAGACGTGGGTACTTTAAAGCTCAACACAAGCAATAAATAAGCCATAGGCAAATCGAGATTCACCGCGGATTTCAATTTAAAATTAACCTTCCACTTTAATCTGCCGGCGGGAGTTCTTCACTGGCTGCGGCCACTCGACCCTCCCTCTATGCAAATGGACCAATCAAAGTTGGCGGCTCTCTCCCTCCCTCTAGCTCCATATTAGTGCGTCATTTCGCCTTTGCCCTTTCAATTTAAATTCGTCACCAAGGATCCCTCTCCAGCCCATCTCTCTCAGTCCCGTTTCTACCTCTCCACTCGGAATCCAATTATTGTATTAGCATTAAATGTTAAGTAAATATTAATTATGCTATAAAATATTCGAGAAAGCAAGTTTTAAGCCGGAGGATGACTTAATCGACTCACAAATAATAGGCTAGCATAACTTAAGTACAACCCCATTTATATGGAATAATGTAGCTAATACATTGCGAATAACACATAATTTTGAATATGAAATGCAGGATCAGTAAATAAAATTTCTTGGTATTAACGACACTCATTACAGCAGTGTGCAAAAAAATATAAATATTTACATAGGTATATTTTTCATATATGTATATATATGATATATATATATATATATATATATATATATATATATATATATATATATATATATATATATATATATGTGTGTGTGTGTGTGTGTGTGTGTGTGTGTGTGTGTGTGTGTGTGTGTGTGTGTGTGTGTGTGTGTGTGTGTGCGTGTGTGTAAACACATATGTGTGTAAGTGAAATAAGCTAATGTGTTTTTCCACCGTATGAAAAAATAACAAAACGAAGGGAGGTTATCTACAGTTATCGGATTGTATTTATATCTTTATATATGGTATTATTTGCACTATACATGTATTTATAAATAATTCAAACTGCTAGAGATAAATAGCTTTTAAACAAACGGTAGTAAAAAACATATGGCTTGACCTGGGATACCAAGTCTTTATTTTGTTTCGGGTTGGTTCCCACGGCAACATTTCTTCAACTTTTAATCTGATTTACGGATGACACAATCTACAAAACTTTGACCCTTGACCCGAGTGACAATCAGTTACACCCTTAGTCTACATGTATCTACTATCTTAAAAGTTGAACAATATAATGCTTATTCATATAATGTTCATAACCCAGTGTCCGTTAAATATATTCATTGCTAATTGAACTATTTTTTTGGTGACAGTTATTGGTTAAGATATCGGACCCAAGATGGTAGCATTATGGTGATTGTGTCGAGTGACGATGGCATCTAATTGCCTGTTGCGGTTGAGTAACTGATTAGTTCTAGATATTGCTTCACCCCATTAGGATAGAGGACATGCCAATAATATGCCAGTGATTAGGTGCGGTATAACTTGATGACTGTTCAATCTTGGCGGAATCAATACCTATTGAAATGCGTGACACGTAACTGTCAAATATCAAATTTCCTGAAGAAACTAAAAAGTTTACGAAATTAAATTTTCGTGCAGATATTTGGTCTGCTTCCGGGAAAGAAATATAGGGCCATGTACCCTTGAAGACCCTATCCGCCATAATCCAGGAAACTAGACCGATTTGTTTTTGTACTCGAGGGAGCTGGTGGGAAAATGCTATTTATTCTTGAATACAAATATGGATTATTTATAATAAAATTACACAAATTTAGAACACATTATTTCTTTAATAATAACCATCTGAAACTTACAACTGTGTATAGTTATATTTTTCCTTTAATGCACTGAAAAACAAATGTTTTGCGAGAAAAACAATGTCGATATCATTTTTCTAACTCGAGATACTTATTGTTATTTTGGAATCTGCACCAAAGTGTCAGTAGCATTGCCAAACAGTTCTAACTATTAAACACAAATTCGCGGATTTTTCTAAATACAGGAGAAAAATGGCCGACTTAGGACTTCCTCCATCTTTTGCTGAGCCACTAAGTGATCATCAAAATTACCACTCCCAAATTATCAATTTCATTAAAGAAATAGAAATTTACAGCATAATCTAAATAAGGAAATGGGCGATGAAAGCCAATTATCAGTTTTTAGCCCTATAAATAAAATAAATAATAATAAAAATAAAAATTAAAATTTACTTTTAAAATATTTGTACATTTGTACGCTAGTCTCCGATTTTCCTCCAAGTTTGGGTCAAACCGGACGAGCCGTTGGTGAAACATAGACATGCAAAAGAAAATACGTTTGCGCCTGTGTAAGCATATATTGTAGATCGAATTTGATTTAACTGATATGGACCATCCGGATACCGGCCTGTCACATGGATTTGCCTACATACAGACACGAAACTAAATGCATTCCTTGATGTTAAAACGATGTTAGAAATTTTTGATTACAAGGAAAAAAATATTTCCACTACCTGCATGAATACAAAGCATCCCCATGAAGCATGTAGTGATGAAGCGAATTTTAAATTAATTGTCGTGGAAAAAATTTACCCATCAATAAAATAACTCTAAATCAAAAAGTTTTGGCAGTCGTGATTTCAAACAGTTGCTTACGATATCCTCACCCATTTCATTGCTCAAATAGTGTTTGTAATTGTTTTTTTGTTTATAGGCGTAAAATCCACAGGCAATCAACGCCTATGGTTTGTTTGAACTGCTCAGAATTTGAACATATTTAATCTGTATTATAAAAAAGAATAATAGATGAAAAAAAATCAACAAAAAAAGAAGACTGTGTGATAATGCTGTAATTTAGATAAGAGGCAATGTGCTTTCAAAAATATAAATACCTATGTCACTGCAGCATCATTGCCATTAAGTGTGCTAGATAAATTTAGGATCAGTCATATTCTATTTATTGTTTGGTCATAGTGACTGCATTCCTCAAAAATATGTTACCGTTAGTATGTATTTTTATAATATTGTCATGATGGAGGTGACAGCTTTCTTATAAGGTGTGATCGCGTAAGTTTCGTGTGGCCTGTTCTTAAGCGGGTCAGAGTAACTTCCTCTTTGCGACTGCTGCGGTAGGATGTAGACTATGATTTTACTACTTTTTTGATAGATTTTAATTTATTAGGAGGGGGGCTGCCGTCCCAAATGGCTTGCCATCTCTCCGATATTTCCATTTTAACGGGTATACCGAGTAACGATGGGGTGAGAACGGTGGTGTATCTGCCAGGGTATGTGTGCCTCTCGGGCTGCTTGATCGGCGAGCTCGTTGCCTACTATACCAATGCGGTTAGGAATCCATATGAAATATAAGCACTTACCCCCTATTCTTGGTGTATTGACAGATGCGATTGGATCATAACTACTAGGAGTTTCGGGTACATATCTTTTAAACTGTATAGAGACCTTAGTGAATCCGAAACTGTAACGATAGTTTTCTGAGCTATCGGTATGCAGAGGTGTAGGGCTGGAACCATCGCGTGGAGTTCGGCAGTATAAATAGAAGATAATTTATGTAATCTAAATTTATGGGTTGAGTCGCGGGTTACAAAATACGAAACCGTTGAGTTTCTAACCAGTTTATATTAAAAAATGTTCAGGAGGAAGGTAGTCAATCATTCTCTATACTCAGTGTTTGTAATTGGTACAGTAGGAATCAGGAAAGCAAACACCAAATAATAAATTAAAGTGAAAACGATTTTTAACTGTCTTCTTTCAATCATATATATAATTGTTGTGGTATGTCGGAGAAATTTTTATAAGGAGTTTGACAGGATTTTTATGGAGTAGGTACTGAGTTTTTTGTAATATTATGTAGTAATATTTTTGTTTAAAAGGAAGGACTGGATTTACCACTAGGCCTACAAGGCCCCGACCAACGGGCGCACAATGCCAAGGACCTGACGGTAACAAAAATATTTGTTAAAATAACTAAGAAAACGAAGAGTAAAGAAAAGTCTTCATTTTCATAAGTGATTTATTATGCGATAAAATTAAAATGTTCACCATAAAGGCCACTCCCTCTGATCGTATGAAGGGTGGATATGTAGGCGGAAAAACTCTTGGACCTAGGAGCATTTAAAATTTAAATCCGACCTGTTCAAATATTCGGGTTTTTCGTTTATAGGTCTATTCAATAATCTTGTTGAGCTGTGATGCGTCAGCATAAGTATTAATTACATGTTTGTATATTTATATTTTTTAGTTTAACCTGAAACCTGCTGATTGGCAAAACTACTTGAGAAAAATATCAGAAGAATTTATTAAATTAAATCAAAGGCTCACACGAGTCCAGGTATTCAAGTTATGAGGAATAGTAAAATACATATTCCTAGAAGGGAATATGGAAGGAATTAGAAGTAAGTTTATACAGTTATTTAAAGAAATGATTATGAAGACAATTATTACAGGAAGATATTCATGAAGAAACCCCCGGAAAAAGAGATCAATCAGTGCTACTTGACCCAACAGAAATCCGCACATGAATCATCAGTGATAGGAGGAAGCGGTAGCTGATCACCATCACAAATACATTATGAGAGATGTTAGTTCCCAACACTGCCATAGGATCTAGCAGGCTGTATCCAACAGAGGCTTTGGTCTTTCTACCACTCAGAAAACAAAAATAAACTAACAAATAAGTTCTCTTCTGAACTGTGTTTATATTTATATTAAGCAATAAGTTCTTAATTATTGCAGCTTTATTTATAACTAACAAATAAAAATTGCCATTTTTTAATAAATGTTCTTGAATGCTGTACTTTTAAACTGTTGGTAAAAAGAGTGTTGAATCTTCTCTGTTCAACTTACATGCCATCATTATTTCTTGATGACTTTTCTGTGATGGGACCAGCCTAAATAGTAGTAAGAATTAAACTGTTGAACAAAAAATTTGCTTTAAATAATTTATCTAATAAAATAAAAGTTCAATTAGAGGTAGGGTGATGTGGCCCACTAAATTTTACAAAGTTCGATTTTACAGGGCTGTAAAATTTTTATTTTTGAAACTAGATATTTTTATTTTTTTTTAAATGTTCCTTAGTCAAGTTTGTTTAAGTATTACATTCAATATATGTTTCAAACACGTCCATTTTGATGAGAATGATAATTTAATAGAATATAATTTATCACGCACTTGCCCCTGTCTTAAGGAGTTAATACGTACAAGGAATCTGGAGGACTCATTATTCAAGCAGAAGCGGATATGGGGCGAAAAAAAAAATTGGCGAAATAGTTCTGTTCCCGGAAGATTGTTATTCTGGTGTGATCATCGGAAAAGCTAACGCTCGTCTGACATTCACATTTTACAATTTTCATCGAGTTATGAAAGTGAAATGTGAAATATAATTGAATAAATGTATCGAAAAAAATAATTTTTGTTTATTTGCCTGTCCGTTGTTGCCTCGACAAAAGGTACACCACGCACACATGTCACGCAACAGAGGTCTTCACTTGCCCCTACTATCATTTTTTGCTATGTGATTGCGAAAAAGCTATTAAAAATAGAAAACTTCAAAGGAGAAATGTAAATCACCAAGTATTTTGAAGAACAGCTTCTGTAGGTTCCGCTAACGGCAAAAAAAAAAAAAAGATCCACTGGTAGGCGAACACCGATATAGGTGTACTGCAAAAGTTTAAATACACAGATTTATCAACAGGTCGGAACTAATATTTTTACAACTCGTTATACGAGTACTTCGAGTGCTGACACTATGCTGAGTCTCATTCTCAACAGTAGTTAAATCACTGGGCCTATCCCCGTGGTGAGGAAGCGAAGGTGTTAGCAAGGGTTGCTTTGGTACCTCCTAGTGGTGCAGTTGGGAAACGCCTCTTCGGTGGGTCCAGTACTGATGAGTAATGTTAGAGCCAGACAACCTAAGGAGCCGACAGACTCCGGTCAGGAGGCAGCAATGCACAAAGCAGGTGAGACGGCTTGGAAAGGGCTGCATCAAGTGCTGTTGAGAAAAGAATTGGAACTAAAAACACGATATAAGATCGCCATAGTTTGATGAGGAGTTTAGGAGAGCTACTGACGAGAAAAATGTGGCTTATAGAACAATGGTTATAAAACGACATTCAAGACGGCCAACCGAAAGGTATAGAAAAAAACGGCGAAATGAGGTGCCGCTCCACAAGCGGAAGAAGAGGAAATAGGAGAATAACGAGCTGGAAGGAATTGAAACACATAAGAGAGCAAATGAAAGCCGAGAATTCTTCCAGAATGTACATAAGGGGAGGTCAACCTTCAAGCTTAGGCTTCGATCTTGCAAGAAGGAGGATGGCAAATCTTCTGGCAAATAAAGATGAAATACTGGACCGATGGGCTCGACACTTTAAGAAACTTCTCAATGAAGAGCACCCAAATCCAGTAGAAGAGTACATCCGAGGATCAAGGAATGAGGAGGAAGAAGTGGAACCCCCAGACATTGAGGAGTTTGAAGACGCCCTCAAAGGAATGAAGAAAAATAAGACTCCTGGAGGCAACGGATTGCAGGCCGAGCTCTTCAAATATAGTGGCGAAGATCTTTATAAAGCCTTCTATGATCTGGTTCTCACAATCTGGCAAGAGGAGAGAATTCCACGTCAATGGAGTAGCGCTATAATTTGCCAAGTATTTAAAAAACGGGAATAGCTCGAGAGTCCAAACTATTGTGGCATATCACTGCTGTCATGCGGCTAAAAAATAATCTTCAGCATCCTCTTCAACAGACTCACACCATTTGCTGAACGAGAAATAGGAGTTTACCAGGCAGCCTATCGATGAGGTACAACAGATCAATTTTTCACACTCCGCACTATCCTTGAAAATGGTCATGAATACAAATTTCTAACCCATCACCTCTTCGTTGATTTTAAGTGCACATACGATAGCATAAGTTGACACACTCTATGAAGCGATGCAGGAGCTGAAGATACATTTGAAGCTGAATCGACTGGTTAATATGACCATGGAAAATGTAAGACACCAAGTTCGTATTCAGTTGGATAGCTCATCGGAATTGCCTTTTGACAAGAGCTGAAGCCTAGGGGATGCGTTGCCTTGCCAACTCTTCCATTTGGCCTTGGAAAAACTTGTCCGAGAATCAGGCATCCTAATGACGGGCATGGTTTTCTCTTGAGATTGGTCCAGTGTCTTGGCTCAGCGGATGATTTGGACATCATGGCAAGATCCTTTGTAGCTCTCGAAAGAGCCTTTCTCGACCTGCAGGGAGCTGCTCAGCCGATATGCCTCATATTGAAGGAAAGAAAAATCGAAAATATGTTCACTGGAGTTAGTGGAGGGCCACGGGAGTGGAGAGTGACTATTGGTAATTATAAATTTGAGAGGGTAACAGAGTTTACTTATCTATTAGCACAAGTTAATTTTGCATATCATATTTCTGCAGAAATTAAGCGTAAAATACAGCTGCAAATAGATGCTATTTTGGCCTCCTTAAATATTGAGATGGACTTAAAGCTCTGATAAGAACAATCCTCACATATGGATCTCAGACTTGGATTCTATCGAAGTGCAACGAGAAGGACTCCTTCATATTACAGCGGAATATGAAGGATATTTGGTCTTATTAAAGATGGAGAGGTCTGAAGAAAAAGAAAAAATATCGGGAACTAAATGATCTATTTGCCGATGTTGATGCGGTAAGAGTCATTAATCTCGGGAGGTTGAGCTGGGCGGGTCGGTGTGGCAAGGATGGGAGGAATAGAGATTCCCAAGAAAATTTTGGATGAAGTGTTGCATCAGAAGAGCCTGACGACCGAAGCTGGAGTGGATGGAAGGGGTGGCAGCAGATACGAGGAGCCTTCATGGGACTTGCTTTGGAAGTGATTGGAGACTGGCTGCACAAGATAGAGCTGAATGGCGGAAGATTATTGAGGAGGCAAAGACCCACCACTGTTTGTAGCGCAACGGAATTAAGTAAGTAATGAGTACTTCACCTTAAAGAAATTTCATGGCTGATTTCTGATACATTAATGTTTCATTAAGTTCTGCTCTTACTAGTTGAGGGTTTGGATTTAACGAGACAGTTATGCACTCAACCCGAAAACGCACTTACTCCACATCACCCTACTTACCCAAAATCATCGGCTTATATTTAGTAAGTGTATTTTGATTTATCGTATCTATTGAGAATCGTCAGAAATATATAGTGATTACTTAAACCTCTCTGCAATGTTGGTTTGAACCAGTCCTTGTTGTAAACATGATGAAGAATCCTTGTGATATGTGTGGGGTAGATATATCTTAGGATACATAAGTTGAGCTATAAAGTAAAATAAAATTTCCATTACAAATTGTTTTAAGTTATCCTTCTAAATAATATCCGAAGTTTAAATAGTTGGAATTGAAATTTTACCTACAGAAACATATTTTTTGATCATGAAAAGTTTCTGAAAACCTAGAAATCCTTTTTCTTACTGATTAGTTAATTAAATAATTGATTAATTAATTAATTAATTAATTAATTAATTAAAACCGGTATATTACTGATTATTCTCATTTTCCCACAGTAAAATTTTATGGATTAATTTTTTTTTTTTTAATAATGAGATAATGAACTCATTTAGCATTTTCTGTGATATGGGCAGTAATTAATATCGCAATGCCAACTTTGATTCTAAATGATAATTAATATAAAATGGATAATAAAAATAAAAAACATTAATCTAAATAGTTCTCTTTAACTCTCAGTCTTAGAGTTTCTCTGGTCCGGTCAAGTGCTCAGTTGCCTGTCTCTATATTATTGTTCTATTTCAATAGTTATTCACCTACTTTCCGGTAGAAAATTTACGTAGTTATTGAATGTTCTCATGTGTGAACTATTAATGCACTATTTAAGTGATAATTATTAGAAAAAGTGATAAAACATTAAGAAAATTATTACTTAAGGATTACTTCGTCAGTTGAAGCAGTGGGGGACAGTTTGTTTGGCAAGCTTAATCCTCTCAGTCGCTGTATAAATATTCAGGTTTATATTATTATTATTATTAATTTCATACGTCCTTTAAAGTTACCTATTTACTAGAATGGTTAGTTGTAAAATTTTTAATAAGTCAGCTGGCCGAGATGACAAAGCGAGATTAGCCTGCGTCATCTGTCAAAATTTTTTTCATATAAAATGCGTTAAAGCTGAATCTACAGACTTTGACAGCTCGAAAAACTGGACGTGTGCCGATTGCGAAACTGCATCACGGATACCGCCTACCAAAGAAAGCAGTTCAATGATTGACCTATAAAGGGCTCTCACGGAGGAGGTAAAAGAAATGAAGACGAAGCTTCAGCCGATAGATGAGCTGAAAGAAATAAAACAAACGCTTCAGAAGCAGTCAGAGCTTTCCTACGAAAATATGGAAAAATTAGAAAAAAAAGAAACACTTTTAGAGGAACAAAAATGCCTAGTGGAAAAATTAACCTCTGAAAACAACTTCTTAAAATCGAAAATTTCAGATCTAGAGGGCCGTCTAAATCACGCTGAGCAAAATCAACTTAGAAATACAATAGAAATAAGAGGTATCCCGGAGAAGTCGGGAGAAACTATTGTAGGCACAATACTCGGCGTCGGTGCAGGCCTGGGCGTCAAGTTGAGCCCGGAGGATTTGGACCACGTCGTACGGCTCAGGCCCAAACAAGAAGGCATCCCTGGCCCTATAATCGCACGGTTTGTGAGACAGACCATGAGAGACGAGCTCGTGCGACAGAGAAAAACCAAAAGGGACTTCTCTACTCGTCACCTAGGCTGGACTGATAACGAGTCGCACCGCGTCTACGTCAGTGAAGCGATGACCCCCACTAACAAGCACCTTTACTGGCTGGCGAGACAGAAAAAGGTGACATCGAAAATTAAATATGTTTGGTTCAGTGGAGGAAGAGTCAGGTGCAGGCAATCCGATGGCCACCCGGCGGTGATTATAGGTAAGCCTAGCGACTTGGACGTCTTCAACTGACCCTGGTATGCGCGTCACCTTCTCAATGATACAAATATTTTAATTCTATTTTTTTATATTGAAGACATTTTAATAATTTACATTGAAGATATTTTATTTTTTAAATTAAAGATGCTTTATTTTTACATATGGAGGATGTTTTACTTTTTCATATTGAAGATATTTTATTTATTTTTATTTACTACTTGTATTGTTACTTTATTGTCACAGATGAAATGCTATTTTTGGTTTGCTTATAGTCTTTTTCTATTTACTTTTCTTTTTTTAATCAATGTTACTCATATTTTTTCTTTTCATATAATTTTATTTTCGTTAAAAATTTATTTTTATATTTAATTCATATTAGAATTCCATTAGTATCTTTGTTTCAATTGTTAATATTCATATAATTGTTGTAATATTTACATATATAATTGTTAATATTCACATTCAATCAAATCTTAAAATTGAATACTGCATAAAAAGTTGTTATATCCTATTCCTCAACCTCGTTCCATTTTCCTGCTATTCAACTCCTCCACACCCACAGTTTTGACTAATATCCTGAATTCCTGTCACGTTAATGCACAATCCCTAATTGCCCACTATGATGAATTTCAACAATATTTCCTTGGTAATTTTTGTCACATAATAGCTGTATCAGAACCCTGGCTAAAACCTTATATCCCTTCCTCCCAAGTATCCCTTCCTAATTACTCTTTCCTACGACATGATAGACCTGATCGCACGGGAGGTGGTGTCGGGCTATATGTTCACGACAGCCTTAAGGCCAAAATTCTACTTCTATCCATTTCTCCTTCCTTTCCTCACCTAGAATACATGTTTGTCGAAATTTCAAGCATCTCTTCTCCTCTGTTATATGCCATTGTTTACCGACCTCCTCGTGTCCCATTCGACAACACCTTCGAGTCCTCCCTTGTCCAACTGGTTTCTACCTATTCCAATATCATTATCTCTGGTGATTTTAACATTAATATGCTATCAGAATCCAGTGATAAATCCTATCTTACGGACCTAATGTTTTCCCTCAATCTTTACCTCGTTCCCTATTCTCCTACCCACCACACACAATTTTCTGATACCTGGTTAGACCTTCACATTTCTGATTCTTCCATGAAAATTCTCTCTTCTTCCCAGCATCCTGTTCCTTTTCTTTCATCACACGATCTTATCCAGATTTCATACGACCTACCCGTCAAATCCTTTACTCCAAAAGTTGTTTCATATCGTAGTTTAGACCTCCTTTCATATGGATCCCTTCAACCTGACCTGGATACTTTTCGCTGGGACATCATATATTCCTATAATTCTATAGATCCCATGGTTTCCACCCTTACCTCAAACCTACAATCCGTATTAGACATTCATGCTCCCCTTAAAACCCGAACCTTACGCCGTCCTACTGCTCCTTGGCTAACCCCAGAAATAAAGCTAATGATAAGAAGAAGAGAAGCAGCAAGACGCAAATTTCGTCGCACTCGTTTTTCAGCTGATTTTGCGTCTTTCAAACAGCTTCGCAACGAAACCCAATCCGCAGTCCGACGTGCCAAATCCCTCTATATCCATTCTGCCCTTTCCAATGCTCCTGATTCCAAATCCAAATGGAAAATCCTTCGAAAACTATCCGTACCAGGATCCAATAACCTTAGTTCTTTCCCACTTACCCCAGATGTTCTCAATGACCATTTCTTATCATTTGCTTCTAGCCCTTCACCGACTGCTGATATTGAACCTCATAGCTTCAACCCAGAAAACTTCTTTTTCTCCCACGTGTCATATGACGAATTACTTTCCACTATCCTAAAATCCCACACCAATGATTATGGTCCTGACGATATCCCAGTAAAGCTAATAAAATCCTGCCTCCCCATCCTTATACCCCATCTCTATCATATTTACAACTTTTCTCTACAAAATTCCATATTCCCCTCTTCTTGGAAAATTGCTCTAGTCCGACCATTAAATAAAATTATAAATCCCGCCTCACCCCATGATTTCCGTCCTATTTCTCTCCTCTCTAATCTCCCAAAACCACTGGAGCGCCTTGTACAAATTCAACTTTCAAACTTCCTAGAAAAACGTTTCCTCATTAACCCTCTCCAATCTGGCTTTCGACCTTATTACTCAACACAGTCCGCTCTCCTGAAAATAACCCACGCCCTCCAAACCGCCGTTGAACACCAAAACCTAACTATCCTCATCCTTTTAGATTTCTCCAAAGCTTTTGACACAGTTGACCATAACATCCTCCTTAACAAATTACAAAGTCTACCTTTATCCAACAGTGTTTTACGCTGGTTCCAATCCTTCCTCTCAGATCGGTCGCAGTATGTAGTCGTTCCAGGACAACCTCCATCCAAGACACGATCCCTCTCCTCTGGTGTCCCTCAGGGCTCCTCATTGTCTCCTACTCTGTTTGCTATTTATATTAATGACCTTCCCCTTCTTATCCGTCACTCCCAATACCATATCTATGCAGACGATTTCCAAATATACCTGTCCTTCCCGCCTTCCGAACTATTATTAGCCACCAAAAGACTTCAAGAGGACTTGAATCGAATAAGTCACTGGGCTGTTGCCAACAAGCTGAAGTTGAATACAGAGAAGACAAAGGCAATTGTAATAGGTTCCCATCACCTCCTTAAAACAGTTCCTCATATCCCAAACTTGTTCCTAAATAATAATCCCATTAAATTCTATCCAACCATAAAAAACCTTGGAATCACCTTTGACCAAACTCTTTCCTGGAAAAATCATGTTTCCGATATTTTCCGTCGTACCTTTTACACTTTAAAGCGACTAAATTACCTCCGTCACCTATTTCCACTTAAGATCCGTAGACTCCTAGTTACTTCCTTAATATTCCCCCACTTTGATTACTGTTGTGCGGTGTACGGAGGCGTCTCTGGGGACCTCGAGGCAAAAATAAAACGTTTGATAAATTGCTTTGTACGATTCATCTTCGGGATCCCGAGGGACGCCTCTGTCTCCCGATATTACGAAGAGTTGAAGTGGCTTTATCCTTCCTATCGTCGTAAGTATATCCTTGCATCTTTCCTCTACCAAATTATCCAATTCCACCGTCCATCGTATATTTTCGATCTCCTCCATTTCAAATCCTCTGTTCATTCTCGTCATACCCATTCTCGGCCTTCAGATTTATATACAGCGGCCCACCGATCCGCAGCTTTCGACAGATCTTTTCTTGTCCGATCCTCATCCTTATGGAATTCCATTCCTCCTTCCATTCGTCGCTCCAATACTCTTATCACCTTCAAATCCCGCTTGTTCAATCACTTATTTTCTATCCAGTTCCAAAAAACATTGTAAATATATTTTTTATTATGTCAATCAAAATTTGTGAATATGTTCCTTCATTTATAATTTTGTCATATCTTATTAACATACGAATTTCGTGTGCTTTTTGTTTTAAGACATAATCAATTAGAGTATTAATACCTATTTAATATGCTAGTAGTTATTGCATTATGACTTGTTATAATTTTCATTTGTATTTATTTATCGACTATTCTTTATTTTTATTTTTTTTTTTATTTTTAATTATCTGTTAACGCATATGTTCCTATATCAACTACTCTAAGGCTCTGAAGCCCACCTATCATTGCCTGTAATTGTTATTCTAAAGGGACTTGTCCCAGAATAAATAAAGAGTTTATTATTATTATTATTAACTATTAGGTTCGTTCTGTATGTTGAGATAAGAAAAGAAGTATGCAGGGATACATTTGAAGTTTTTATATTATAGGACATTTGTTTATTATAATATCATTTATTTCGAAATAGTATTGAGAATAGTTTACCCCCTAACCATCGCCATGCACCCATTTTCCATAGATCGTGAAAATCTAGAGGAAAAAAAATTAGTTTCAATTTTTTTTTTTTTTACGTTTATTTTGATTGGCCTTATTTACCGTCAATATTATCAAACTAAAAAAATATAATTATTAATATACAATTAATATAAAAAATATAGAGTGATACAGAAAAAAAAAAAAGAGTTAGCTTGGACAAGCCCGCAGCAAACTTTAATATAACAAACATTATTCATTTCAATGCTCTGACGAGAGCTTTTGTATTTAGTTCAGACGATTTTCCAGATGGGTAGTTTCAAATTGAAGACCTGTGCAGTCCTGGATGTTTTCTATTTATATATTATTCAATATATTCTGCATCCTAAAATAAATAGTCGGAATAGTGAATAATTGTTTTTTGGTTAATTTTAAGAATTGTTACCCATGTTAACGAAAAAAGAAAAATGAACATTACATAGAGCAGTCCAAAGCTATGTTACTAATTATATACTTCTTATATCTATTCTAGTCACTGTCCTATGAATTAAAAATGCTTTTTACATTTTATAAAGTATGTCTGTGTCTTCCTTCTCCTCTTGGGCCCTTATCATTCCGTCTAGTTGGGAAGCCTTTTGATCCTTCATGAAAGGAAGCAATTTTTCGGATTCAAATATTTGCTTTAATCTCGCTGGGGTTGAATAGAGTTTAAACATTATTTGGGCTCAGTAGCATAAGGACTTTAAAGTGAACTTTGAAACTAAGTAGTTTATGTATTGGCTGTACCCATTTTATGTGAGATATATAATACAATATTTAAAACAATTACTTAATAGGCAATTGCTTATTACAGTGTTTTAAAACTTAACAGTTAAAGAACATGGAACTCCTTCATACAAATTAATATATGTACAGAAATGTTTTAAATTAACATTCTTCCGAAATGGATAGTGTAAATTTTTAAAAAATTGGAAATTGAAGGTTTTTATTGCAGTAAAACCTCTCCTAACGGACATCTCTTTCCAACGAATAGCTCTTCCTACGGACAATTTATAAATTTCTTAACCTGTAAGTATAAAAGTTTCTTAGTTTCTTTGCAACAGACACAACTCTATCGGAAGCGGACACCCAACGGAGAATTAAATTGATCTCTAGAATGATTGATATAATATGATGATGTGATGTGATTGATGATTGATATGATATGATTGATCTCAATGAACAAGTGGAATACGAAATTAAGAATTCCATATCGTCATTGCCCCCGTAAAATCTTCTATCGGACAAAAAGTCAGTCATGTCATTTTTATTTTATTAGAAACAATATTTTATCTCCTGTGTACTTGTGAAAAGAGCTCATGTGCCAAAAAATCCTTACATTATTGAAATTGATCAAAAAGAATCCTCCTATGGTTAGTGTTTATCGCATTCACAACAGTTCCAGCTGGAAATCACCCATAAGGCACTTCCAAGGTGATTTACGTAGGTGATTTTACAGTTTGTCACCAAACTTGATGGAATGATTATAAAATTATATCTCATTATATTGTTTATAAATTAGTTTTTCGTTTGTCCTGTAAAATCACGATTTTGAAACGTAGGAGGTTCCAAGGTGGTAATCAAGATATATAACGGTTTTGATATAAATACGAATTACATTTAAATATGTACATATCTTGAATATATTGTTTTTAATTGATAAAACGGTAGGTGCCTTCCACACTATAAAAAATTGGAAGCGTTGAAATTGAAAAAACAGAAATTCATCTTTTTAATTTAAAACCTAATTTGTCAGTCCACTTCATTTCATTCCAATCCATTTGATTCCATAACACTTGATTCCAATACACTTTATTCCATTTCACTTTATTCCATTCCACTTGATTCCTATCCACTTCATCCGAATCCTCTTTATCCCATTCCACTTTCTTCCAATCCACTTCATTCCACTGCACTTGGCTCCAATCTAGATGATTTTGTGCCACTTCATTCCAAACCATATCATTTCATTCCATTTTAATTCATTATGTCCCCTTTCCGCATGAATACGAAGTTTCCCTACCTTCGGGAGAAAGGTGGAATTTAATCCTCAAAGAGATGATTTTTCACGAAAAAGTAACTGTGAAACAAAGAAAAAGAAACAGAAATTCATATTTTTTTTCGGTATGCGAGACCGAAAAGGCATCTCCTTGAAAATTCTGCCACCTAGAGATTTTTCGACCCCGTTCACACAGAGAAATAAGTATGAAGAAAACAGATAAGGCATTTCCTCGGAAGTTCCGTCTCTAAGAGAGTTTCTCGGAATTAGGGAAGGAATATCATACGTGGTGACATTTTAGTCACTTATCTGCTTTAAATGTGCGCACTTCTTCTTAATATTTTGGTTTTAAAAATTAATACATTTTGAATAACATCAATATGCATATTGCTAATGACAGATTAATTACTGCTATGCAAATTAGGCATCCATTCTAGGATTTGAGTGATCCAAATTACTCTGAAATAATTAAAAAGGATAATGCATGGAAAGATGTTTTTAATTTTATGTTTTGTGACGAGGAAGTAGGAGAATGGACCCGAGAGAAAAAATCTGGTGTAGTTCGCGTATCTCACAACTTTTCCTTAGCACCCTATAATAATAATCTATTTTTAAAAAGTTCACATACACGCTACTTGAAATATTCTCAATAGCATGTACTTTTTCATGTCTTCTCTCATCATATGAAAAAGGGTTTGTCAAACTGAAAATAAGTTTTTGAAAGTTATCATTTATTTCCATGGGAGCATTTAGTTTCCATTAAATAATATAAACATTGAAATTATTAAGTTAATAATTTCTATTTTTATATTGCCTATAGAAGAGAACATGCGGGAGAACATCCTATTTTCTCAGTGATATAATACATGACCAAATTTAAAGTTAAAGGACTTTAAGGAGAGGGCACACTGACAGACACCCAGACCATTTTGCGAGAATTAGTCATTTAGACTCGGGAGACCTTAATACGTTTATTTCCGTTGAAAATTCGAATTCGAAATTTTTTACAATCGCAATACTTCTCCTTAAGACATATTTCATACATAAATGATGCAGATAAATATTAAGTTGGAGCATTTTGATTTTTTTAAATTTATTTTACAGTAACTTCAAATGAATTTAATTAAATTCAACTCAAGGAATAATGCAAGAAAGTACTGGAAAAGAAGCCAAAAGAAAACTTAGATAAAATAATCTTAATCAACATACCATAGTTAGTTATTATGGTACTTTCGAGTTATATAATTTTTAATATTAAATGTAATAAAATAAACTGAAAATAATCGCCTTTTTATTTCTGTGTCCAATTTAAAACTTATATTAAACATTTTCAAAATATGTTGATTTCACAAAGCGTATATTTTATTTATGGAAATTTCATGCTCCTTGAAAACAAATAACATTGTTAATTATAAATATCAATTAATTAATTAAAGTAATTTAAATTGTTTGTAATTCTATTACCTTTACCGAACCCATTATTGGTTCCTTCATTTTGATTTTACATTTCTCAATAAATATGGAATAACATGTTTTAATATTACACCGATTTATACTAAAAATTGTTAAAAATGAATTTAATAAATTACAAATTACTTTTTAATTATTGGAATTAATGTTCAAAGCAAACTTGAACTTAGAAATCATAGCATGCCAAAAATTAATTATTAAATGTAGACGTTTAAGATTGGAGACTATATAATTTTTTTTTTTGCAAGATGTGGTTCTTCACCGAGCACGGACGGTTCTGGCGTCCTCAAGACCTCTGTTAAAAGCTTCGTACTGAAGAAGTTTCCTACTCTCTCAGCTACTCCCCTGAGGCTGAGTGAGGGAATGCATCTCCTCTGTCCTTCACCCCTTCATTATTATTACTCTATTGTAACTAAATAAGTAATTCGAATCTTTCTCAATCCAATAAATTTGTTTAAATAAAAAGAAAAGTAATTATTAGATTAGATATTGATCATTTATGACAGCACATCCAAAAACAAATACACGCTTTTATTTTCTATGTCAATCTTAAATTGCTTTTTAGCTTAATATTTACATTGGGTGCACAAACTTATTTCGTATTTAATTAATAACATGGAATATTTGTAATTTAATTTTCTTTAATGGGTACGACT
The DNA here is from genome assembly GCA_948150685.1 of Rhaphigaster nebulosa. Taxonomy (NCBI): domain Eukaryota; kingdom Metazoa; phylum Arthropoda; class Insecta; order Hemiptera; family Pentatomidae; genus Rhaphigaster; species Rhaphigaster nebulosa. The sequence continues at coordinate 149,412,660 of OX411306.1, read as the reverse complement.
CATTAAATCTTAATCAAAGCGTTTGATTATACTGTAAAATATACTTAAGATGGTAGCAATAAACTAAAAAATAACAAAAAAAACAGTGTTGAAAAACATTTTTAAGCAACTTCTATAGACCGGATATCAAAATTGAAATAGGTTTAAGTATTACTTACTCTCAGTTAGTCAACGCATCGTAACATCCTGTTTTTCATAGGCACAGTTACTAGTGTCATTACTTCGTTTTCCGACTCGGTATACATGAAAACATTCTAACAGATCAATGTTTTCATGAGTGAAATAGAATTTTATTTTTGTTCCTTCACGAAGAGATGTATTTAGGTTATTCATGATGGAGCGATTTTGCCTATATTATTGGAGGGAATAGCGGTAAAGGAGAAAATGCTGCCTAAAAGCCAATGAACTTCAAAAACTGTTCAAAGGCTGATCGCTTTAAGGATCATCAAAGCCTCCCCTATTCGTTCCTATGATGCTACATGCAAGTTTGATACCTCTTTTATTCAAAGTAACCAATATCTCGATAGTCTACTAAAAAAAATAACTGGCATTTAATAGTATTCTGACAAAAAATATTGAATTATGACTGATACCAGAAGATTGGCTACTACCAAATTCATACCCTTAATTAATGCAGTATATGGCAAGACCGTGATGGCAGAGCAAGTTGGGGAAAGGTGCAGAGTAGTGTGACACCCCGCTCTACTAAAACCAATATCTGGTGATATCTATTCTGTTACCTATTTTTATATTTTATTTATCATTTTTTATATAATATTTTTATACTTTATTTATACCAGGTATTCGCAAAAAGAACCAAAAGGCTTGACCAATTCCAGTAAATGGACAGGACAGAATCTGCAGATACACCAATACAGAAATTAAAACTGTTAAAACGAATAATTGGTTAGTACTGAGAGATTCTAAAACCAAAATTTGAGATTCTCAAATAGCAATAATAATCAAACCAATCAACACTTCACCAAGTCTGGCATTATTCGGACAAAAAACAAAAAATCACATTAGCACAGATCAGAGAAAGCAGATTAGATAATCTGTGCACATACCGTTTATACGGTATTAAAATTGAACAGACCAAGTTAGTGCTCTAACTTCAGATACACGAGCGAATCCAGGAGGGGGGAACGCGTGGCTTAGAAAATGAAATAAATGACTTAAGCATTACAGACGAATTTGTAGCTGAAATTGAAGATTACCCAAGCGAATCCGCACAATATATACAAAATAAATAATATAATTATAAATGACAACGAATTCAGTTTACATGGTAGAGCCTAACTATTTGATCGCGGGTTTGCCTATTAATTTTCAAATTATTCGGGAAAAGGGCCCCTGAACCTCCTCTCTTCTTGTTGAAGGCATTTCACACCCCCTTATTCCGAGCAATCTCGGGACCTAACCAAAGGAGATCCTGTAATTTCATATCGTCCCAGGGAATCACAAAAATTCTAGATCTGCCACCGCTTGGACATACCTGACAAATAACATCTAGTAGCACAACCAGGTAGAGAAATTTGTTGTTTTGAAAAATACTCACTATATATTACGAGCTAGAAAAAAAAATGTATACCAATAATAAAGTACCTAATAATAAAGTACTGCATTTATAAGACAACCTAAAATACATAATGGCTAAGGAGTTATATTGTCCGTCTCATGCTAAACTGACGAATATGAAAATCTCCAATTATAAGAAGAACAAAAAGAAAACTGTTATATTCTTTTTTCTGTTATATTCGACAATTTTAGGAGCTCCTGTTGTTGCAATAACGAACAGAAAAAAACTAAAAGCATCGAAGGTACCTTCTACACACAGAAGAATACAATATTTTTTTCTCTCCTGAAAATTAATTTTTTTAATATTTAGCATTGTTTTTCCACTGATCTCGGCGTACTTACCTGATGGTAGTGACATCGAAGGTGGCATATCCACTAGGAATGTAATTGTATGCTTTTCTGGAAAACAGTCTTAGGATACAGTTGTACAATCAGACGAGGCATCAAAATTGATAAATTTATTGCCAGGAGATAATTGGTTGTAATGAATGATTCCTTTGCCACTCCAAAGTTCTCTGGGCCGATATTCCAGATTAGATAGATGCGTTTTATCGACGCTGGTTAACCACATTGTTGATTGGACCCTCAGCTCTGATACGAGTTCCAACCACAGTATTTTAGGTAGAGAGTACAGTCTGGTGAAGATTATATGATGTTCTCTTCGCATTACCAAGGGCTTCAAAACACATAAAAGAATGGAGTACTTTCTGTTCTATGTTGGAGAGGATATAAATTGATGACGAATAGGATGAAGTTGAGACGTACTGGACCGATGGACTGGACTACAGGGGGTCGAGAATCCCTAACGTCATCCGAGATACCGCAGAAAACTCCCTTCATCATAGGATGGCGAAAGCTCGATCAGTCCCATGCTAGAAGCCGGCCTTAGCTCTGAAAAGAGCCCTCAACAAGGTCCGGCGGTCGTACCCGAGGCGTATCTGCAACGAGAGGCGCACTGCAATTCGAAATGAATACCAGGAGAAAATCAGGTTTTTCCGCTAGCAACGAATTTGTGCCAACCGTGTGACATGCGTGATTTCCTTTGCGCCGTGGATAGGCAGAGAATTGGTTGTACTCCGAGCCTCTATGCTATTGAAAAACAGTATCCCCTATATTGAAGTACGCCTGCAGATCATCTTCAATGAATGTCTGGTACTTTCCGAGAGAGTGGAAGAGGTCACCGACTTGAGAGTGCTCTGCAAGGGAGGGGGAGACGGGAGTGACAGGGATAAGCATCTCCCAAAATCATATAGTCCAATATGTTTTCTCCCTTTGATAAGGAAGGTCCTGTAGCACCTTATACTAAACAGTATGCCACCTTGGCCAGAGAGAGTAAGCCTTCCACGGCAACATGGATCAACCAGAGGTAAGGGAACCATCGCCGCTTGCTGTAAGTGCGTCATGACTTTGAGGAGAAGGCGGAGAAGTATGTAACGTTAATTCTGTTCCTCACATCCTCCGTCTATGATGGCGTATGGTAGCCGAATGTGCTACGAAAATGTTCAAAGCCCTCAGCAACTTGAATTGCCTAATAAGAAGTAACCTTGATCATCGAAGAATGAAGATGCGTGGTAACTTCAAATAAGTTGAGGAGAGCGTGGAGAGGGTATTCCACAAGGTCCGCGCTATGTTGTTCCTGCCCTCTGGAACTTAGCCTTCGACGAGTTTCTGGGAGTGCTAGAAGAGAAGCGGTTTCCTGACTCGGCCTGGGTCGATGACTTGGCCGCAGTTGTGGCGCCCAGCAGAAGAACCGGCTTGAAAGAAGAATACAGATAAGCGAACCTCGTTGGTAAATGGTGCGGAGGAAAAGGACAAGAATGGCTACTGTCAGATCCCAGACCATCCTGCTAAAAGGTGCGATTGCTGGGGCTAGCTCTATGATTAATTCTTCAATGAATGTCATGTGAATGAATGTCATTCATTGTGAATGAATATACAAGAATATACCCAAGCGAGGTAGTAACCTGCCTTGGTGTGAGGTTTGGTAGAAGGTTTAATGCTACTCCTAACCTGGATTACTTGAGAAATAGGCTAACCCTAGCTTTTTATGGACTATATGTATTGGGGGCGCTTTGTGGGGTCTCAAATCCTCGGGAACTATAACTATTTACAATGCAGTAGAACTGGAAATTCCGAGTTATTCGTCCCCAGCCTGGAATTGAAACCTCTCACAACAAAATAAGAAAAGATTGGTGGCAATCCAGAGAAGGCCTCTGTTGATCATGAGGCGGTCTTACAGGGAAGGGTACCTGCCCATCGACCTCCTCCTCAAAGAGAATTTTCAAGAGGATTGGGGAAGAACCAAGAAAACGGAAAAGAATAATGATTTACGGAAAAGAATAATGTCGATTCCTTTCCTCAATCGTGTCGACCGATTAAGGAAAGGAATCGACGATGGATAAATACTCAGAAAGGCTACCTTGAAAAAATACTTCCCTAACGTCCACCATTCACGGGTGAAGGCCAAATGGTCCTCTCTGGTTAGTGGATGTCGCAATTTCTCACCAAAATAGGGGGTTCCATGCCAAGCTCCACTACTTCTGGATAGACATCAACCCCTATGCCACTGTTGTGGTGTTCCGGAGACAGCTGAACACGTCGTCGCTGTATTAGAGGTAATAAGAACTAAACCACAGAGTAAAACCGTATACGCCGGCCACAGAGAATGCTTTCCGAATCTTCCGTGTGCGTGTGGAAAGAAATAATGTGACCAAATCATTTTAGCCACTTAAAACGAATAAAAGTGATGAAATAAATAAGAAAATAGAGGAAGACTGAAGGCTAGTTGTCAGTAGTGGTGGCTTTCGCATTGCTACTGCTTCCGAAACCAGAATGACCGAGACGCAGTGCGTTGTTGGCAGTCAATGTGTGCGGATTGGATTAAGTTCCGTTTGATTACCAGCAACAGTGATTTCTCTATTGCTTAGTATATTTGACTTTTGTCTAGTTCCTTTTTATTTCTTTTTTTTTTCTTCTCTTACTTTTTTTTATCCATGCTGTTATTTTTATCCTTTAATTGTCAAGTGACATAAACTTACAGTGAGATGACGTTTACGGGTTTGAGCTTCAACAATTTAAGCTAGTGGAAGCAAATTCGAAGCATTCTAGCAAAAGAAAAAATCGAAGATACTAGTAATGCATTCAGTATTAGCACTAACAATAGTTATGAAGCTCTATCCGATTCAGAAGAAATGATCGACGAGCCGGTTGTCGAAGTCGGCACTTCAACCCAACAGCAGCCGTCGCCCGCTATTTATAAACAAGGTAAACTCCCACCAACAGTAGTTTATAGTTACATAGAAAAGCACGCTGAATCTATGAAATATCTAAAAAGCAAATGTAAAAAAGATTTCGGCGTAAAATATCGTGGAAATAGAATAATATCTTACCCCCAATGCAAAGAAGATTATGACTTCATCCTGAAAGATGTCAATTCTAAATTAGAATGTCATACGTATACGCCTAGCGAAGAAGCGAACAAAATTTTAATCTTAAGAAACGTTCCGCCTAATATAACTTGTGACGAGATAACTGTTGATCTGATTGGTAACCAGTTACCCGTACTCAAAGTCACTCAAATGATCAAAAAAATTGGTGAAAATGAACTTGTTAAATTACCAGTTTTAATTGTGACGTTTAAAAATATTGCCGAATTAAAAAATAATAATGTCAGTAAAAAAGGTTTGTCAGTGCATTGTTACGTGGGAGCGTTACAAGAATATGTCAGGGGTTACACAATGGTATAAGTGCCAGTGTAGCGAAAAACTGTTATAGAAGTCCAAAATGTGTAAAATGTGCCGGGGATCACTTAACTAAAGATTAAATCGGCCAATCTCTTAGCCGATTACTTTGAAAATGTACATATAATGAATTTAGACCTGGGAATAGCATCTTTTTACTCGCAAGGTTCTCAGACAAACTAAAATCTATCGAATTCCTATTAGCGAGAAATTTGATAACTGTAAAATTGTTTCCCCAAAAGAATTAAAAAATATTATCGCTAAATTAGTCAACAAAAAATCTCATGGTGCTGATGGACTTTGCAATGTATATTTAAATCAATTATCTAAAAAGTCGCTGATTCATTCTACCAAAATAATTAATCATATATTAATGTTTGGTCACTTTCCTGAGTCATGGAAAATAGCAAAAGTAATACGTATTCCAAAATCTGGTAAAAATCTGTCACTTCCTAGTAGTTTTCGCCCAATATCATTTCTCAGCTCCCTTAGCAAAGTGGTCGAAAAGATTGTTTTAACAAGCATACAGTCGTTTGTTGATGAAAATGAATTGATTTCTCCTTTCCAATTCGGCTTTAAGAGAAATCATTCCACTGTTAGTCAACTTGCTAGAGTAACTGATACCATATCTCACAATTTTAACATTAAAAAACATACGGGTATGGCACTATTAGATATTGAAAAAGCTTTTGACTGCGTTTGGCACAGGGGTCTGATATACAAACTCGTCGCTTATAATTTTCCTAAATATCTTATTCATTTAATAAACAACTATCTGTCCAATCGTAAATTTTTTGTCCAAATTAATCATTCAAAATCCGACTTAAAAACCATCCAAGCTAGTGTTCCACAAGGGTCAGTAATTGGTCCCATTCTTTTCAATCTTTACATCAACGAAGTCACAGCAATTAAAGACAAAACTGAAACCGCCCTTTTCGCTGATGATACATGTTTTTTCATCTCCTCATACAGAATTGACACAATAGCGAATCATCTGAAGATAGCAATATCAAAGTGTTTGAAATACTTTCATAAATGGAAAATCCGACCTAATCATCATAAAACAAAAGCTATCCTCTTTACCAAGCGCAGACCTACAATAGACAGTTTCGTAGTTGTAGATGGAAATGCTATACCTTGGTCCAAAAATGTTAACTACTTAGGAGTTAATTTGGATTCTCGACTAATCTACACAAACCACGTCAACATTCAAACAAATAAAAGTATAGGCATCCTACACATACTATTTCCTTTACTATCCAAATATTCCCATTTAAGTATTATAAATAAAAAATTGCTATATTATGCTTATATAAGAACTATTATATGCTATGCCTGTCCTGTTTGGTCCAATACGTATGTTTCCAACTATAGGAAATTGTAAATTTTACAAAATAAATGCTTGCGGTTAGTTGGAAATTACCTAAAATGGACTCCAATAGATTTAATTCATTATACTTTAAATGTGCCCCAGCATTTCCACCTTTATTTACAAACTAACAATAGACTTTTTTAATTCATGTGAGGCTAATTCTCATAGACATATAAGGGAAATTGTCAACTAAACCAAAGCTTACAACATTTATAAACACAAAAGATTAAAACATATTGTAAATTAGATAATAGTTTTATGTATGGATATATATTTTTTTTTTTCGTTTTATCATTTTGTAGTGTTATTTTATTTTAGATATATATATATATATATATATATATATATATATATGTATATAAAATTCATTATACTATAATAGTTTTACATAATAGTTTTATGTATGGATATATATTTTGTTTTCGTTTTATCATTTTGTAGTGTTATTTTATTTTATATATATATATATATGACATGACATTGTTTTTATTATATAATTATATGTTTCAAGCTATAAGCTTTTATACATACTACCTCTGGTTTTATAATAATTCCTTTAGTCAACAGGCACACTATTATATAACAATAAAAAATAATCGATACATTTAGGGATCAAAGTAGTATAAATAAACAAATATATAAAATAAGCAGTGATCTTTATTTTTTTATTGAAAAATGTTCCTAACTGCCTCGCTAGTTATTAGGTGATAGTGATCAATGTGCACATCCAAGCCTAATTAACAAGGAATATAAAAATGTATAAATACGATGATAAATATAATGAAATATCAATAAATATATATATAAAATAAATTTATAAAATAAAATAATATTTCTTTATTTATTTTCAACCTAATTTGCCGAGACGCAAATTATTTTATATATTTGTTTATTTATACTACTTTGTTCTCTAAATGTCTCGATTATTTTTATTGTTATATAATAGTATACCTCTTGACTAAAGGATTTATATAAGAATCTAATCAACATATAGTTATAATATATGAATGAAAGGAAAATATATACCAACTAACTTAATGACCTGCGACAATATACCTACTTTAATTTTTAATTTTTCGTTAATCCGATACTGAAATCTTATTGACATCTTGGTCGAGTGGATGGCTTAAGAATTAGAGGATAGTTATTTAATGTTAACATAGTTGCCTCATATTTTTCTTTAAATAATGATAAAAAAATGGTAAAACATTAATAATTAAAGTTTCAATATTAATAAATCAAAAATATTTAATAGCGCTTAGTTTTCTTGGTATAATTTTAGGTCACTGTCGAGTCGTTTATCATATGAGGGATAATTCTTCTTGACTGTACCGAGGCCATCCCGCCGGGCTAAAGACTTAAGTGCGACGCCTTATCGACCAGAGCCCAAGTGTTTGCCATTGTTTGCTAAGCTGATGCTGATTCATCCACTAATCTCACTCTTATGATGTCAGGCCTTTCCTCTCTATCTCTCATTCGATACGGAATCAAAAAATATAAAATATATATAATTAATTAATGTAACCCAACTATACTTACCGGAGGTGATAAAAAGCTTTTTTGAATGGCTTAAATCCGACTTAGGCCATCTTTTCCCACTTATTTATATTACAGAATGCATTATCTATCTTTGCTGTTTTTAAGGTAACCGTGGCCATGAATTTTCTTTTTTTTTCTCTGTGGTACTTTTAGGTAGGGAAATTTTCCCTTTTTATCTCCCTGTGGATCCGCCACTGGTAATGATAACGAACAAGTCTGGATTCCATGGAAAAGTGGAAGTGGGCAAGAAACGAGTAGTCAGGAGGCTGCCGAAAAAATCTATTTTCTGAACGGAGATTATTTTTCATTACAATTCTTTAAAATATATATATTTAATAATTGATTATAACATAATTGATGCAACATGATATTAATAATGTGAATAAAAACTAAAAAAAAAAATCAAAAAGTGTTATTAGCTGATTATGTATTTTAAGATTCCAGATAAATTAATATAAATTCTTAGTTAATATAATTAGTATAATAATTAATATAGATTCCATATAATTAAATTTTTGAGACTAATGAATAGCAGTAAATAAATAGCCAGTTTACCTTTCGGCAATTCTGGCATTATCACAACTGAAAATTACAAAAATGCAAGATCAAAGGAACTACATCTCACTTCACCCGTTTAAAACATACCAACCACATACTAATAGTTCATCAGTATTAGTAAAATATAATTTTTATTTACTTACAATTTTTTTTCTAGGAAATGATCTTTAAATTAGATTAAAAGTGGACGGACCCCTTAGTAAAAAGCACGAAGGTCCTCAATAATTATTATAATGGAGTGATCAATATAAATCTTTTTTAAATTCATTTTGCAAAATAAATATTCATGATGGGAAATTGAGGAAGTGAGAACCAGAGAGAGAATACATCCCACATTTTTGTGAAAATTGAATTTTATGTTTCAAAGCATCCTCTGTCTTGTCATCTGTTGTCTGTTTAAAGAATTTCATTAGCTTCAGAACAATTTTAACAGATAAACCAATATGTCTTTGATATAAAATTGGCTGTGAAAGATTGGATCAAGTGGCTTATTATCAAACTAATACATTTTTAAATTTTTTTAAATTTTTAAAAGTATTGAACCTAAATTGGCAGAAAGTAAAGTTTCACTTTCAAAACTAGTCGAAAGCAGTTGAAAAGAAATTGATAAAGGGTTTTTCTCATAATCACAGCTGGTTTATTTTTCGAGTATAAATACTGTAAATAAGCAAAAATTATAACAATGTATGCTCCTTCTTGTTTTTCTTTCTCCAAATTGCCCTTCAGCAATGGGGTGCTTCCAGCCATTTGCGCCATCCGTCTCTCTCTCCTTGGTACCTCATTTCTCCAACGGTTTCCCTCTGTGTCTTCCTATTCGTTCCATGTGGTTGATATATGAGGTTCTTGGTCGCCCACATTGTCTTTATTGGGTATCTGTGGTGGTCCTTGCGGTAGATATGATCACACCATCTTAGTTACCTTTTCTTCAGAATTTCTGTCACCGGGCGTACTTTCAGCTCTTCCCTAATCCTGTCGCTCCGGACACCGATCCTCTTCTGATGAAAAAGAAACCAAAAGAATTATCTTAAGAAACTTCATCTCAGCTGCAGTAACACGTATCTGTAGTGTCTCATTCAGTATCCAGCTCTCCGCTCCTTAGAGAAGTACTGGTAGGAAAACAGACATGAATAAGTGGAGCTATACGTCTTACCCCACCTCTCTTTTTCCGATAACAGAATTATAGATCTGGTAGTAAATAGAATTTGCCTTAGAGATCCTGCTCGAGATTTCTAAATCCACTTTATCAGATCTTCTGATCATCGTGACAAGGAACGTGAATTCTGTCACCAATTCCTTAACCTCTTCACCACAAATAAATTGGACATCGTTTTGAATTCCACCGGCTTGAAGGATTTTGCTTTTTTGGGAATTAATAGTGATTCCCTTTCTCTTCTATTCCTCATTCCAATCTGTTACTGCCTGTTGAAGTCGCTCGGTGAACTCGGTAATAAGCATGATATCGTCTCCAAATAGGAGAAACTATATAACGACAGGGCGCAAGTTCCATTGGCATGTGTGCATTCGTGTTGTGCGTCTTTTGCAAATGGAGCTGTTCTTATCCTTATTTAAAATAAAGAGAAGGGGGCTCAGAGAGTCGCATAGAATCACTAAAGCAGTTAGCCATTAATTCATTGATAACGATGCCTATGTGCTTATGATCAAGCATATTAGTGATTTTTATGCAAGATATCCCCATTTTTTTTTAAATCTTTCGTAAATATACGATTTGAGATTTGAAAACTATTGAATTCTGAATTTCTAAATTTAAATTTACGATAATATTTTTTCAATTCGATGAATTCTTCAAATATACGGAAACACATTATCCTTACTGAAAAGTTACAAAGACCTTAAAAATACCATGTGCTTCTCAGAACGTCTAAGTGATCGCCTTCGAAAGAAACTTTTCTCTAATCCGCTTTATATTTGAATAATCCAGATACATTATACATAAGTCGTTGACTTATCAACTTTTTGACATATCTATTTTGTTTTTTTTGGGGGGAGGGGAGAGGAGGGAGGAGGAACGGGAATGGAGAGAGAGGGTGAAATACAGGTAATTCGGTCCAAGCCTCAGTTTATTTTTATCAATCTTTAGAAACAGATGAAATTCGTTATTAGGAAACCTGAAAATGTTATACCTCATACGATTTTATTTTGGGTTTAAAACTTATACATCTGGAAACTTCTACTACAAAATGTGTAAATAAGAGTTAGAAACAGCAAATATACTTACGGAACGTTGAATGAAAGTTAATTTTCTCGCGAATTATTGACTAGCATCTAAAAAAAAAAGCTACTTAAGCATTGCTAAATAATCAACGAAACTCGATGTATAAATCAGCATATCAACATATATTAAGTTCTTATGACGAATTTCACAACTTGCATGCACTTTTTTTTTTCATACAATAACATACGGCATTTCCAGATCAAATTAGGAAAGATGTTGATGATCCGATATTTTTCATAGAAGCTCCTCGTTCTCTGGCACACATTTACGTCTACGGAACATATTGTTGAGAACACTCTTGTATGCCAATTTTATTGTTATGGCTTATTTCCAGATCTTATAAATATAAACGAATGTTATATAATGCATTTGTTTTTTTTAGTTTATGCGATATTTAAATTTGCCCAACTTACATATATAGACAACTCCTAACTGGATGCCTTAGGGCATAACATTTCACCCAAAAAATAAAAATTTCTAATGATGATAAGCATTTCAAAACAATTTTACTGGCTCAAAAAAACAATTTTGATGACTTTTTTATCGAGGTATCAAACCTAGATTTATGTTTAATATATATTAGATACTTAAGAATGTATAAAAATTTAAACTATTTAAGTCTTGGCTGAAAATATTCGTGCAAAACACAGCATTGAATTACAAATCTACCGATCCTCTTCAAATGCATCTAATGTTGCATGATAACGAATATCCATTTCATTGACGTTTTCGAATTTTATTCTTAGCACCAATGCTTGCCTTTTCATCTTAAGCATTTATAAATTTTATTATGTCGTGTCTATTTTTTTTTTTCGTAAGAAAATATTTGTATCTCTACAAACTATGAAAGGGTCTAGGATTTCTTATGTGATACTGTTTCTTCAACATTGCTGAACTAGCGAACTAGTGAACCGGATCTCATTCAACCACGTTTTCTCTCCTGGCGAAGAAAACCAGATTTATACTTTATAGAGGGTGGATATGTAGTAAGTAATGTTGTTTTATTTTTTTTGCAATATTCACAAGGTAAAACAATTTCATTAATGAGCGTAGTAATATTATAAGTAACGCTATAAAAAAAAAAAAAAGAAGACAATAAATTGAAGAAATAAATGTTCACTGATGGATCACGTGGAATGAAAATTGTCCACGCTTGAAACAGAGCTTCAATTAGACCAACCACCCATCACCTCACTTCCCTCCCTTCCCCCAATCCTTTCGCTATTGCAGTGCACTTTAATTCATTTGATCAGTTCGATGAATTCACTCAACAATTTGAAAATGAAAATCTATCTTGCAGCGGTATTTATCAGGAATTGAATTGGAAAATTCAAATCAATTATTTGTAGTTATAAACACAATCAGTTGGTAATTATTAAAAAACAAATGCCAGTTAAGTATCCATTATTTATTTATTATAATTATTGTTTATTTATGTTTTCTTTAAATATATTTATTATATTGTTTTTTTTACGTATCTTTTTGCTTTGTAATTATTTATTGTACCGTTTTTGATGCTTAGGTTTGCGTTTCTAAAACGTTAACATTTGGGATGAAAGAATAAAAAGCTGGAGGAAAAAAAAAATTAAAAATTTCAGAAGGGAACCTAGCAGTAATTATCTTGCAATTTATCAGGATATATCGGCTCATCCAGAATGAATGAGGGACAACTCAAAATTTTTAACGTCAGAAATTTTAATAGTTGAACCTCCATAATCCGCAAATACCAACCAGGTCTCATATATCTTGCCAAAGACACAATATGCGATCTACCAGAACATGCTTCAGAACACACACTTTGGTACTTTCATGATAACTCCTGTGTGTAATGTTTGTTAGAAGCTCTCCTTTGTTAGAAGCTCTCCTTCAGGATTATCCTGCAAAATTTCCACAGTAGTTAGCTAGAGTCTCTAGGTCTCTGAATTAACAAAAATTGCACAGAGTGGAAAACAGACTTAAATGCGGTTAGGCTAGAAGGAACTCTAATTTATAGAGACTTGATTCAGATCAATAGATATAGACTTGATAGTCAGCAATAGATGTCTTTTTCTGAAATTATCTGAAAAATTGAAATTTACCACTCGTAAAATTTTTTTTTGTACGTTTCCAACTACAAAATGCGAGTCATTTCTTGTAATGCTTATGATATGAGAAGGTCTCCATATTATAAATAAGCGGTTGGGGTAGGTGGTGTTTCTGTACTGGATCAAAAAATACACTAGGCTTAGAAAATATTATAGTAATTTGTGAAACATTTTCCAAGATCTTGAGGAAGTTATAGTCCTTGGAGCTCATGCGTGGTTAAGTATAGTATTCCAAATAAAACTGCTTCTTACTAAACACGGAGGATATACCCCGCAAAATTGATTAGCATCCCTGATGATATGCAATAGCACCCGCTAGTACCAAGGAGCCGAAATAAGTTAATCATTCTACTATGCCGAAGAACTGAGAGGGAAAAATACTTTAAAAATGCCGCTAATGTAGGAACTGGCAGCCCGGAAGGTTCAAACAGCCTCGAAAAATTTTAAATGGCTACTCGGGAAACAGTATTATCTTCCCATCTGTATGAATAATTTAATAGCTGACTTATATGTGCAGTGTCCAAAGGTGATTGTCACTTCCCGTTTATGGATTCGGAGTTGAAAAAAAATTACAATAAACTACCAAACTTGATTTATCAAATCCAATTAAATCCTAGATGAAAAATTAATTAAATTAAAAGAAAACAGTTTTAACAGTGAAATCGCCATTTCTTCAACTTATCCAAATTTGACTCTTTTAACGGACCATTTATAATGTGATTAAAACTTTTGAATATCGATTGATTTAACCTGTCTCGTTTGAGAATCTTTTTCCCTCCAGCCGACAGTGTTGATTAAGGAAGATTATAAAGAAGTCACCGAGAGTTTTCAATAACATATTGGTTCCCGAAAAAGAGTGAACTGTCGCAGAATCACCGCGTGTTTTAATTGACCGTCATTTCCTCACGCTCAATTTAAAGGTTAGTAATCTACTAATATTTTGTAAATTTCATGATGTTAAGCGCTAGTTTTTTTTTATTTAATGCTTCATTGTACAAAGAACGTATTGGAAATGACAGAAAGAAATTTAGATAGCCTTGCTAAAGGTCATTCCATCATCTGGCATTTTCTATATATATAGCGTGCATTAATAATATATTAATTTATTTTCTAAGCAACTTTGAATTACTACCAGTTACAAGTTAAAAACATTATATCATTTAATATTTGAAAAGTAACAAATATAAAAAAAAAATGTTAAACACTCATAAGATGTAGAGAGCCCTATGGATCGCGGAGCCCTTTGAGGCCATGGGATGAAGACGCGTCAATATCTGGCATTTCATCAGTTTCCTCTAATGAGCATCATTAATTGACAATGGGTTTCATTCCCTCTCTTTTGCCTTTTTTTTAATAAATTAAAAAAGGTGGTTATGTATGATTGGCGATTAGACTTCAATGAGGGTAGTCAGAGGACCATCTCTGTTTTTTTTTTTTCTGAATTTTATTCGCACATTGAATTTGCACGAAATTCGATCTGCAAAATTGTCAGTTCTCTGAGAATAACCAATCTGATGAAATTTGTCTATTATATCAATTTAAAAATATTCTACAGCGATGTTCAATTTAAAATTTTGGGGGTAAATGAAAATAGAGATCGACTCTCGAGTTAATAATATTCTCCGAAAAGTTCAACAAACCTGCATTAAACACATACAAAAAAAATATTAGATACCGGGCTAAATTTAAGAAAACATTTTCGGTATGTTTGCCAAGAGGATAAAAAAGGGAGGCACAATAGAGATTATTCCTAATAAACTTAACATAATAACGTAATTTAACAAATAATATATTTAAAAGTTAAGAAAAGAATACAAATGCTGAAATATAGGGATACATGGTAAGCATCCAAATAAGGGTTAAAAGAATGAAGACAGATCTCGGCAGGGACGACAGCCCACTTTGTTAGGGCTTGTATAAATGGAAAGCCCACCCTTTGAATATATCACTCCATGCTCGAAGTGTCCATGGGAACATTCTTCTTGTGTTCTTAGAGGAGATTTTTGAATCTGTAAGGCAGATTCAATCTATGCTTTATTTTTTTACATAAAGAATTCTTTTTAGTTTTATATTATCGAAGGTATGTATTTTATTGTACATAAAATATTTTGTACTTTTTCAATATCTATATTACTTTATATCCATAAAGGTATATCCATATCCATATATATCCATAATCGTCCGGAAATGCATTCATCTCTAGAGCTGAAGGAAATTTCATAAAGGATGGAGGAAATTCTGAAGGAAATTTCATCTCTACGAGGAAATTTCGTATAGAAGGATGGCAGTATCTCTTAACAAAACTGTATATATATGTATATATATATATATATATATATATACATACATATAAGATTAAAATAAAATAAAAAAAAATATATAAGAGAAGTTGTTAACTGGCAAACGAAAAATATTGCTTAATTATTAAAACTGTAAAACATGCCTTTTTCAAGTATTTTCAGAAGCTTTTTGAAAATCATTTTCTCGATAAATAAAATAAAAAATATTATAGTGACAAATATTAAAATCGAATTTTTACACGGCGTGAAGGAGTTGACATTTGAATTGATTTTGTTTTATTATGACTAGATGCTCGTTAATATGATCTACTTAAAAAGTTTTTTTTCTATTATAGTTCAAAGTGGCAATGCACAATTAGATGTGTATCATCTTTAGTTTTTGTTTTCATTTATATTTTCGCTCTCAATAATTGATCAGCTGTTATGTTAATAATTTGGTAACTAAGCTTTTTTGTCTTTGTTTTGTTTTGGTTTGATGTTTATACCAATTTTTTTTTTTTTTTTTTGTACCATGCATTAAAAAAGATTGTATTCGTACTGGCTTGTATAAAGCATTACAGATTGTATAAAAAATCAATGTATGGTCATTATCTATGAAATTCTTTTGGCTTACAATGAAAGGATCTATGTAAATAGCATGTCCAAAAAATATTCAGATAAGTAAAAGTACTTATCCTTGTAAAACCCTTCTCCATTTTAACATTTGCAGGCTTTTGTAATGTACACCATCAGGTGCTATCTCTATATTCGTCCTAATTGAAGCCGGCCTACTGCGGCTATATCTACTGTTCCATAAATACGTCCGATGCATCCGGCCTTAAATCATTTTCATTAACTCGGTTTGCTTTGTCTTATTTGGGAAAATACGAAAATGATTTCGACACTTCATTAACTGTATTCACGTTTAGGTGGGATAAAATTATAAATATATTTGGCACACTACAGTAATAACTTCTATTTTTCGATAATTTAGAGCTGGATACACGATCTTTTATTTCGTGGTAAGATTTATTGATTTTTTTATTTTATCTGGTTAGGAGGATTTTACTGCCCCCAAAAGTAAGGCATATGTTGTGAAACATGAGTTAGTAAAACTTTGCAGTTGGAAAGTAATGAAATTCCGAAGATACGCCTTCCTAAGTTTGTTCAACCATTGGCATGCTCCTATATAAGCATATGGATATTTTTTTTTTTAAAGTTGAATCAAAAGTTAGCACTCTCATTTAAGTCATCAATTTATACATATCTGTAGCTAATAAACAAATATAAACTTAATAATTACTTATGTGAAAATGTTTCAAGCCAGAAAGGACGAACTGTTTTGAGAAATGAGATTTGATATTTAAGGTCTTTTTGAATTCCCTTTCACAAGCAACATCCTGCAGGTATACGGAATTTTATCAATAACATAATGGAACCAATCTTTCAGGACCACAATGCCGGTATTAGTAATTCCAATTGAATTCAATGCCCGCTTTGTACTCGTTTTCCCCACAATTTTCCCCAAAATACATGCACAATTTTTTGACAGAATGATCTTAATGGATAAAATAACTTGTAATTCTACAAAAAATTAACATACGTTTGAAGTAATTTCTAATATGTAAATTTAGCAACCAGAGATTCCATTGATTGCGGTAAAGCATTAATTAAAGACAATATTAAGGAATGCCTCAAACAACATATGGAATATATCAACGAAAAAAAAAGATACACCTATGACTTTATACTGACTATAAATGACAAATTCAAAATTAGTAAGTCATGAGTCTTGAAGAGCTTGATCATTGCTGTGCTGTAGAGAATTTAGGCTTTGCGGAGCCCCCCGTTAGGACGGAGGGCTGCCGTAAGGTAAGGTAGATATGGAATAAACCCCAAGAGAAAGGGAGGGTCCGGGGGCTCTCTAAAACTATATATTCGTTTGTAATGAATCAGTTATTTCTTATATTTTTGTACGGCGTGGGGCCCTGGGCGGTTGTCCCCTTCGTCCCTTCTTCCAGCTGATTCCGCCACTGTTGCTGAGAATGAGTGAAAATTATTCAATCTCTGAATAGAGCGCATTCGCCCTATAATTAATCAAAAGAATACATGACTGTATGTAAATTGTCAAAGGCCTGCGTGGGATGTGACGTTCAGAACCTCGTCCCAGAACCATGAAACTATGAAAACGCCTGTGAGCCAACGAGCAGCAAAGAATTTGAAAAAATTGAAAATAATAATAACTTAGTAAATGATAAAGATCGAGTATTATTCTTTGAACGACATATTATTGACGTTTTTAGGCCTGGCAAAGGCTTAAGTTTTTTCAGATGAAGCTCATATTTCATGTAACAGCTATTTATTGTTGATGATTGGCATGTTCTACTCTGTTCCAACGAGAGTAGGCATATCAAAATTGATTTCGTAAAGAATTATATCATCGGTGAAAATGTGAAACTTCGTAAGTCATAAACAGTTTTATTTAGATTATTTGATTTTGATTTTTTGGGTAAATTATTTGCACAATAATAACTTTTTTAATTGTTTTCCTGGATACCACTTGCAATCGATTTCAAAGAAGGACATGAACTGGCAAGTCATTCTAACTAAGTATCATGTCTGCGGCAATGTATGTGTTAAAAAAAAAACACCTCAATAGCATGAAAATCACGCTAGGAGTCGTTTCACTGTGAGGTTCCTCCATCTATGTTTCTAGGTCAATCCCTTAGATCCCTCGGAGGTTTCCCGTAGATGAACATTCATACAGATATGCCAAAAGTCATTTGTAGATCTTTTAAAATAATTATTATTATCATTCCGTTTTCATCTATTTTATTATAATTCAAACATCGCGTATTCTGGTCTTATAAACAACCAACTAATCTAATGAGGAATTTTGCTTTACTTCATAAGACGCCAAAGCAATGCCTTCTTCATGGATATATTTCCTGAGAGAATTGGATGTGGTCTGGGCGACTGGATACGGAAATTGACGCATTTCCTGAGGTGGCAAGAAAGTTCGTCTCTAATGATTTTTTGTCTTTGAAATATCTCGAGTTTTATTCTTACACCTAATAAATTTCTATACTATAAATAAATATTGATATGCTGTATATTTTTACATCTAAACTCCTATTCTCCGATAACGGTTTTAATAAATAATATTAAAAAAGTAACAGAAGTTCATTTCTATCTGAAGATTTATACTTTATGAATCTCTAATTTGAATTTTCCTCTTGAGAGGTTTTAGTGGTTTATTGCCACCATAAAATATTTTCCAATTTTATTTCCCCATAAAAGAAAATTCTTGCCATGAAACGAGGACGAATATGATAAAAATGCTATGTGATGCAGAGAATATGACAAACGATCTGGATATTAAAAAGTGTAGTTTCTTTTGAAATGGTTAATTAAAAAAAGTAATTTTTTTTTATGTTGCAATAATTTCTGAATCATGGATTTATGGCTCAATACTGCATATTAAACCAGCACCAAGCCTAAATAAAAGCTTGGCTATATCGAATCATTGGCATTAACATTCGATAGAACGTACAGAGAAAGTCCTGCCAGGAGGACCTCTGAATTTTCGAAGTCTCGTAAAAAATAGTAAAAGTTTAAATTTATAATTTTTTTTTGTACCAACTCAGAATTTTTTGAAGTTTTGTTGATTATATCGGCCGTCCTGTCAGAAAGACAAAAAAGTTTTTCGTATACAATCGTAATGGTGAGTCCTACCGTCAGGACTTCGTATCCTTCCAGAAGGATGTACGCTCCATCATTATTGACGGTTGCTTGAATAATCGTATGATTATATAGATCTGTACCATGCCTACGGACAAAATATAGATAGGAATGATAAACGAGTAAAAAAGTTCTTTCGCACATCAAACACAATAAAAAGTCCTTTGCACAAATTTATTAATTTTACATAATTTCTTCTTAATATTTTAATAATGTTGAGATTTTCGTGTTTCTGACGATACTTCCACTATGACTTACGAGGTTTCACATTTTCACCGATGATATAATTCTTTACGAAATCAATTTTGATATGCCTACTCTCGTTGGAACAGTGTAGAAAATGCCAATCATCAACAGCAATATGAGGTCCAGTATTTTATTAATTGGTCTTTGATATTATCTTTAGATAGCAATTATCCTCAGCTAAAATAGATATATTAAACCTCACAAAATTACAGAAGGTAATTTACAAAATTATTATAATTCACAAAATTACCGACTCACAATAAATAATGTATTACGAAATTACAGGCACAAAATAAATAGCTGTTACATGAAATATGAGCTTCATCTGAAGAAACTTAAGCCTTTGCCAGGCCTAAAAACGTCAATAATATGTCGTTCAAAGAATAATACTTGATCTTTATCATTTAATAAGTTATTATTATTTTCAATTTTTTCAAAGTCTTTGCTGCTAGTTGGCTCACAGGCGTTTTCATAGTTTCATGGTTCTGGAACGAGGTTCTGAACGTCACATCCACGCAGGCCTTTGACAATTTACATACAGTCATGTATTATATTGATTAATTATAGGACGAATCCGCTCTATTCAGAGATTGAATAATTTTCACTCATTCTCAGCAACAGTGGCGGAATCAGCTGGAAGAAGGAACGAAGCGGACAACCGCCCAGGGCCTCACGCCATCATTTACAATAGACACCCTAGGACCACCTTTCCTGGAAAGCTGCCCCGGATTGGAGGGGATTCTTCTCCACCTGACTCTTAGTGCCAGACGAGGTGAGCGTCTGTGTCCATCATGTGTTCCTCCAGTCACTAGCCTGGACAGGAGCTCACCTCGTCTGGCACTAAGAGTCAGGTGGAGATGAATCCCCTCCAAGCAGCCTTACCGGCTGCTTAATAATAGCCCCGGGGCGGCTATTATCACACCCAATTACATCACATAAATTTAAGAAGGTCACTACAGCCACCCCTTGTCATAACTTGCCGGAAAAACAAGGTATGACACTCCTCGGCCGCTGGAATAGTAAAGGAGCCCGCTCAACTCAACTTGGAAGGAGTGGCTCTATCAGTCCGGTACAAAAGTGCGAACGTTGCAGTAGTGCCAGTTGGTGACTGAATAGGAACCCAGCTGCACGGACCGGAGTTGCTCCCGCGAGGCAAATGGACTTCTCTCCCGGAAGTTTAGCTGCTCTGGCCAAGTGAGAAAGGCGGCGGAGACGGTTGTACATTTACACTAACACCACACAATAAACAATACAGACCTTCCACCTTTTTTACAAATATGGAAAATAATGAAGAGACCCACATGACCCGCTCTCGGTCGACCCCGTCGATCGAGATGGAACGGCTAAATCAGCTATCTACTGGCGTCAGAGCACCTAGAATAGAGGGCGAAGCGCTCAAAGCCTCTACAAAAGCAAGGGAAATGTTAAAGAGAAGGCGTATAGGTAAAAGAAAAGGAGGAACGAAGCAATTCAAAAGCAAGCCGAACGGGAGGCCATCAGAGCGAGGCATCAAAATCCCATCACTGACCCGGCTAACCACATGCGGCCCAGCATCAGCGGGCGTCTAGCGGGTCGTTCCCCTCTGGCTGGGCTGGAAGAGAGTGGACCAAGGACTGTCCTCGAGCCGATTTGAAGAGGAGATGTGACTATGCCTCAGTCCATCCCTCCTTCACGACGCGGTGGAGACTTGGCGCACGCACCAGAATAGGCCCGTCTTCTCAGCATTACTAAAGACTAAGGCCTATGAAGGAGTTTCCACCGAGCGACACGCGTCGGCAAAACTATAAAAGAATAAAATCATCCTCTAGGAGGTCCAGAGAACCTATTGCTGAACCTATGTCCTAGCAAAGTGCTCTGAAGGATCAGTTGATAATAATCAACAGCCTTGCAAATGGTTATAATGGGGAGCCAGGAGGGCGCTTCCATCACTCAGGAGGAATCTCAGCTCATCCGTAGGCTCCTCATCGAAAATGAAATGAGGACGAATGAACCACATCCCAGAAGACCACTAGAGTTTATAAATTCTGGTCATCAGGCGGAACCGGGATGGTTCCTCCTCACCTGCAAAAACGAAGAGACGAGGGACTGGCTTTTCAGCTGATTACCTCCTATATGACGCACGTTTATAGTGAGGCGGTCCGCCGAGGCTTCCTGCCTCAGTAAAATTGCTATCGGGCTGAGGGCCGAGCGGATCGAACCCAACAGACTGGCCAGTTTCTTGGAATATCAGAATCAAGATCTAACGGGAACGAACCAGTGACAGTTCCTGAGTGTAGAAGGAGATCCGGGGCAACTGAGTGCCATCTTCAGGGTGCCAGGTAGCACGATCGCCTAGCTGGAGGCGCACGGTTGGCGGATCAGATATGAGCTGGTGACGCTGACCGTCAGGAAAGCGCCTTCATAATCAACCAGACATCAGGAGGAACTGGCGGCAATAGGCCCCCTGTTTGTCCTACTTCCTCCCCTTTCATCTTTTATGACTATGGAGTTCGCTGCGATCGAAGTAGGACAAATTAACTTACAGCATAATAAGTCGGCCTCGGCTGAATTAGCAAAGCTTCTTTCAGTGGTGAAATCCACATCGTCTTAATACAAGAACCATACTGTTTTAAAGATTAAATGAATAGGGAATCATCCGCCTACCCTCAAGTGAAGACCCGAGACAGATCATCTGGGTCCATAAGGATCCACAGATACTACCAATACCTTAGACTAGAGTCAGTAGCGAGGTTTTAGATATTACACTCGCTTCAAGTCAAAGTGAGGGTCTCTGTGAAGACCGGAAGATCACCTCGAACATTACTATGTCTGATCACAGCATGATCTCATTTAAGATTAATTCTGAACAAACCCTCTCCCCCTCCATTCCTGACTGGAATCAATCCAAGAAAAGTTTGGACAGACGCCCACACCATTCCATGGGTAGACTTCCAACCAGAATTCAGATAGACAAAGAAACTATCCCTTTAGAGAGAATAGTACAAGACACATATGAGGAGGCCTGCCCTTTAAGGCAGAACCTATGAAAAAGATTAGTTGGTGGTCCACTGAATTGACTAAGTTACAAAAACCTACAAGGAAAACCTATATAAGGCGTATAAATTGAACCAGAAAGCTGACTGGGACTCATACCGCGTTCCCTCTATCTTATATACAAAGAAAATTAGGAAATACAAACGGTAAGACTGGGGTAAAATTTGTAGTTATACAGAAATCACGCCTAAAGCCTCTCGACTTGTTATGCTGCTAGGAAATGGAGTCCAGCAGCCACTAGGAGGCTTAAAGAAACCCAATAGTTTGTGGACCTCTAGCTTAGTAGACAGTTTATTCCACTTGATAGAGACCCACTTTCCAGAATGTAGGATTAGTAATTAAGTTAATTCTTCAAGTACCGACTATGGTAGCGAAACAGATAAAGAGGAGAATTGGGCTTGAGCGAAGTTCATAATCAATGGTGGGACCATTAGGTGGCAACTCAAGCCGTATAAGGCCCCAGACATAGATGGTATGCTTCCATGCATTCTCGAAGAGAGCCTCAATGTCTCCGAATTAGCTCACTTCTTGGAGTCTCTCATGCCATCGGGCACATTCCGGAATAGTGGAGGAAATATTTAATAGCTTACATTCCGGAGAATGGTAAGGTGAATCATAGTGTCGCCAAAGCTTCTCGACCTGTTAGCCTTCTTCTTCATTTTTAACATACTGGAGAAGCTTGTAACACACACCTTACCAGCAAGGCACTACCACTCCAACCTTTTCACCCCCAACAGCATGCATATTTTCAGGGAAAACAGGGCCTTAAACAGGGCCTCCCATGTTCGAACGCTCAGCCGCATTCAAAGAATGGCATGTATGAGCATTACGAGAGTGTTTCGTATCACACACACCAAGGCTTTAGAAGTCCTTCTCTGCTTAACACGGCTTCACCTATGATAGAAGTGTGGAGCGGTTACGGTCTACCTTAGAATTAAAGAGAACATACAGTAGCAAGCGAGGGGTAAACCTACTGACCATTCAGAGATAGCCAAAGTGGTGGAAATGGAGCTTTCTATCCTTCAATATTGCTGTCCTCCACTTGATAGAGACCTCATTTTAAATTTTAAGGTATACTTGTACTCTAGTATATCTGACTGAGACCAAGGTTCAGTAGAACTCAAATAGACAACCTATCCTGTTTCACGGATGGATCAAGGAAAGACTCGACCGGCTTAACAGGAGCGGGAGTCTACATAGAGGCTTTAGGCATAATTTAATTTTTCATTGGGCAAACACTCTTCCGTGTTCCAGGTAGAAGAAACATTTGCGATATTGTCCGCACTAACAGGTACTGAAGTTCTTAGCGGCGACAGAGCTGGTTTTACTATCCATGCTCTGTAATCCTTTCTTTCGAACTATAATGAAACTAATTGGAATAAATCATTAAATAAATAAAAAATGTTTCTTTTATTTTTCGTTGACAAATATTCTCTTTCATTGGATTGCTATTAAGTCAATAAAATAAAATTAATAAATATGAAAAAAATGAAATAAAAAAGGTTCTATATTTTATACTTACATAAATGTTTTCCATGTTCAATCTGATCAGGTGAAATAACTCGATCTTAGAGCTATGGAATCAAAATGTTTGCTGCGATTCAAGTAAAAAAAAAAGTTTTAAAATACAAAATAAAAAGATGTAAAAGAAAACAGTTGTTTTTTTTTTTGTACAATTAATTAGCAAAATCTGCGATATTATATATATATATATATATATATATATATATATATATATATATATATATATATATATATATATATATATATAATATATATATATATATATATATATATATATATATATATATATATATATATATATATATATATATATATATATATAAACGGGCATAATACAAGTCTTTAAATGATGTATCCTAGAACCTAGTTACCTGTTCGGAGTAAAAAAAAAGTTGTTCAGAAAAGGAGTGTGAAGGTCCACAAATCAGTCGTACTCGTTCCAATTGGCGATTAATTTCATAATATATAATATATAAAGATAAACGGAATAAGTGCCCTGATGCATTGAGTACAGCCAATTATATCAAAATCGATGGACTCGACCATCTACCCGCTCTACTGCCCTAAGCAATGGCATAGCAATGGCAACGTGTTCTGATAACTCAGGCGGTATCCGATGATCCTACAAGTGGGCTTAGATGCCAATGAGATGGAAAATACAATGGAACTGGATCCATCGGACCGGCTAGGTATATCTGGTATATATATGATGTCTATCATGCTATGTGGTATCTATTTATACATATGGCGGCGGGAAACTGAAATCGGAATAGTAAATCAAATAATTTTGAAAAAACATTCATGATATAGAATTTGACCCAGAAAAGAGGAATTCGTGAATTTTCGAAAGCAAAAGACGTACACTGCCTTTGCTCCATATGCATAAATAGGCTAATATGTATTGATATTGGACAATATTATCGTAGCAGGTGCGAACAAAAGATAATAAGGGACGAGCAGGTAGAAAGAAGGGTAACTGAGAGGCGATGACAGATGTCACCTCATCTCTTACCTTCAGAGATAAGAAATAAGTTAATTTAAAACCCTACCGAGAAGTTAGCAGTGTGACAAAGCCAAAGCTGGGAATACTTAATCAATTTTAATAACAGCCCCCCTTAGGCTGCGGCTGGCTTCGAGGAAAAAGTAGGTATAGGTATGATTAAATTAGAGTTGGATAATGGATTCTTAGACACCGGACAACCCAGGGGATGTCAGGACAAGGGGTGGAGCCATCCGATGAAATCCCAGAATTTCCTCCCTCTATAAAACTAGTCGGCCAATGAACAACGTTTTCGACCCCCTCTTAGAAAGAACAAGAGAGAAAGGGGAAGAGAATCGGGGAGGCAAAAAGGACTACTTCTTCTCAGAGCTCTGACCTCGCCTGACGCAAGACTTCCTCTCTGATCTCGTTTGAGGGCGGAACAACTTGACTCTGAAGATGAGAGATGCGCTCTGGCTCCATGACTGAAGATATGCAGGGGAACCCGAGGGAGAGATGCTGAGGAACCATCAACACCGATTATTACATATAAGAGATTTATGTTAAAACAGTTAATGGCTAAGTCTTGGCTGAATCATTCCATGGTTAACTTTTTATTGTAATAGTTTATTATTTTAATTTTGAGGAATAAAGATAAAGGTTAGAAAGGAGGTTGTTCTTTAGTAACCATTTCCATTATTAATTTGAATATATTTCATTAAGTATGATAGCAGTAAATATGATTAGTATTAGTATTAAACTTAAAAGTAGGAACATTATCTTGGTTAATTATTAAATGATTACAAACCAGGCCCTTGAAAAGGTATCCAATTTAGAGGACAAGATAAGAAATTCAAAAGTATTCATAAGCTTACTTAATTTTGGGATAATCATCCATCCTCAATGATTGCCCAATGGCATCCCTATATATATATATATATATATATATATATATATATATATATATATATATATATATATATATATATATAGACTAAACATAGCAAGTTAAAATAGTATAAATCCTTCCATGAATCTTGTGCCAGGCGTTATTACATCTGATGAAAATATATATTTTTCTGTAGGCTTAAAGGTATGCAGACTGATCATCATTTACATCACTGCAATTCTAATAATTTTCAAAATTGATTTAAAAAATTTCTTTTCATTATTATTTTACTAGTACTAACTCAATAGCTATACATACACATTTCATAATATCCCAAAAATGATTAACATGTCACAAAATAGGCTGTTTCGCAATAAAGACGTTTGCAAAAAAAATGTGAAAAGATTGTTTGTTTTTTTATTTCGGTATGATAATTTGTATTTACTATTTGAGAACCTATTTTAGGACATACTACCAATTTTTTGGATAATGTAAAGTATGTTTTTTTAGCTATTGTCTAACTGCAAGTGAAATTATTATATGGAAAATGTTCAAATCAATTTTGAATATGATTATAATTGTGGTCGAAACGCCGAATAAAATATTTGGTCTGTCTACTAACCTTACTTTCCTAACCTCAACAATTCCTAACCTAACAAAATCGTTTGCTATATATTCCCTAATGTTGGATTGATTTTTTTTTTTTTTATAAATTCAGGTTTTTTATACATTAATCATCTTGCAAATGAACATCTAGAATGTTCCGAGAAATCTACAGTTTTTGAGTTATTCGAAATATCAAACAACAAGTGAACGGTTTTCCATGGGTACATGCACAGAATACATTTAAGAATATATGGTGTCAAACGACTTTTCTTACAGTTTTCGGTGCAAAGTTTAATAAAAAAATATCTTCAGTAATGCTGGTCCAATTAAGGATTTTTGTTTGGTTTAGCATTGTAGTCAATATAATTAATTACCTTCAAGTGAGAATCAAGAATGTTCCGGGAGATGAATTGTATTCGAGTTATTTGAAATACTAAAGAAAATTAAATATGTTTCCTTCCTATCCTCGTATATTTCGTTTTCTCTGTATTTATTATCATGTTTATTCTTCTTAGTTCTTCTTGGAGAATACGGAGGTTGAATTGGAGGTTCCCGCAATTGCTTCCGAATACGACCAGTTCATCTGCGAAAGCTAGAGTTGTGTATGTTACTTTCTGAAAATATAGAGGTTAGCTGGAGTGCTATCAAGAAAATTATCATAGAAGCTGCAGAAACAGTGTGAGGGAAAATTAGAGTAGGTCCACGAAATAAGCAGACACCCTTGTGAAATGGAGAGGTAAAATTGAAGCAAATACGATGGAAAAAGTTCACCTCAGCTCTAATTCGGAAACAGATTACAAAAAGTACAAAGAACGACGGAAAAAAAGTGAAAGAAATAGTCCAAAAGGCAAACAAGATAGCATGGGAAAACTTTGGAAGGAATCTCGAAAAGAACTTCAAGGATAACCAGAAGCTCTTCTATGGAACGCTAAGAAGAATGCGAAGAGAAAAGGAACCTGCCCTGAAACATGTTAAAGACAAACAGGGAAATATTCTTGCATCCCAGGAAAAGGTAATGGAGAGATGGGCTGAATATTTCAGGGAATTGCTGGCAGACGATCAGGTACAGGACCCACAAAAACTCAGTCAACCCATAATACCTATAATATCTCCTGAATGCTGGGAAGAAGAATACTACATTGCTGATGAAGAAGTTATAGATACTATAACCTCTCTAAAACTGGGGCGTTCTTCAGGCATCTACGACATAACCCCAGAGATTATGAAATACCTCGGAGAAAAAGGTGTAGAGATTTTCCAACCCCTCTTAAACCTCATATGGAAAAATAAAAAGATACCGAAGGACTGGGAAATATCACCCATATTCAAAAAAGAAGATAACAGAGAATGTAAAAACCATAGAGGGGTCTCTCTTCTCAGTGTTCCAAGGAAGGTTTACTCAAAAATCCTAGAAAAACGCTTCAGAACAGCCACTGAACCACTCCTTGACGAAGCACAACACGGATTCAGGCAAAATAGAAGTTGCCAAGACCTGATATTTACATTAAGGCAAATTTCTGAGAAGGTAATCGAGAAGAATAGGGAAGCATGTGTCTGTTTTATTGAATTGTCCAAAGCCTTCGACAGAGTTAAAATTTTGTTGATTATTTTTTATTTTGTAGGAATTCTTATGAGAGGGATTGTTGATGAGAGAATTAATTACATCAAGCCATGAAGGTTTTTATACAGTTCCAGATTTTTGAAATCCTAATTCCCGCATTTATTCCACTATGTTTTCATTCCAATATCGGGCTGGAATCAAGTTTGATCGGTTTATATCGGATCGGAACACCGTTTTGTAAGCATATGTGCTAGATTTTCTGTAGTTCATGTTTGTTTTTGTTAGCTGTCGTCCGAAGATTGGGAGCTATTTATTAATGCAGCCTTAGTCGGATAAGTACGAACACATCTGATGTATTCATAATAATGTATTTTATTTGTTGCTACAATGATGCTTTGATATTAAAGACCCATTTTTTCCGGATATGCCTTATATTGTCTATTATCTTGCCTTAGCGATATGTTATCATCCCTCATAATTTTTGTAAGCAGGCAGTTAATCCATGAGAGATCATGATAATCGGTCAAGAAAACGTTTTCAAAATCTTGCTTGGTTAGTATGATTTCCAACCTCTGGATTAAAAGTAATAAATGAAAAAAATAAATAAATAGTGCCGTTTATTTTTGATAACTCTACATCCTTTTAAACTACTCATCCGTTTAAAACTAATCTTAATATATATGTAGCTGTTCAGAGTTGTATCTGGACACTATTTGTTACGAGAAAAAATCTTTTGGTCGATGTTAAAAGGGTCAGTAAAGGATAATAAATTGTATTACAAAACCATGAGTAAATCAAAATTTTTGCTATATGCTTTTTGCTAATCTTTTCGACTTCTTTGTAAAACTTTTGAGATGTGATGATTAACAAAACAAAAATATTTGTTTATTTTGGTAATCTATTTGTAATAATAACTCAAGATATATGCCACTTTATAGTCATAAAACAACGTTCCCAATCCCTTTGGTGGAAAACGAAGTACCCTTCTGACAAGGCATTCAACAACTAGTTTGCAAGACTACTCTATCTTTAAATGAACATATCAATCACTACAATACCTTCTAAAAGCTTAACTGCAGTAATTTGTCACTATGGGCCGCAACAAACACCTACTTAAGCCGAAAAGAACTTGAAATTGCTTCGGCTTACAGAAAAATTAAAAGAGAAAAAAGCGACTTCATTAGTTAATTGTTTACGCAAAATATTTATGAACTTCCGATGCTCGTGACAACCTTTCACGAGTACAAAAGTATCCAAGGAAAATGTTCGACAGTATAATGTTCGACAGTATACCAAGCAACGCCTAACGAATTAAATATTATATATAATTGGAAATCATATGAGGCGCCTTATGAAAGAAGGGCGAATACACCAAGTCACTATCATTTATATTTTAATTTAAAGGCTGATATATACCATTTTTAATATTAATTAAAAATGGTATAAATAAAAACGGTATTCTTGATATATATATATATATATATATATATATATATATATATATATATATATATATATATATATTATTTTATATTATATTATATCAGACTTCAAAGACAAAGAAAGAAAACAAAATCGCTTCATAGTTAGTTTTAGAGCTCATATATAGCGCTTTCAGTGCAAATTAATCACTATTAATCTGGGTAATGAAAAAAAATATGACAATTAATTTATTCTGGAAAAGTTCATATTAAATAAAAACTAGTATTTTAGAAATAAAACCATATTTGTCAACCCAGCACTGTGGGTTTTAAATAAGGAATATCTCTTGGGGTATTGGCTCAGAATATATTACTTGAAATTACATTATTCTAAATTAACTAAAGTAATTTAAATTACTGAATAACACAAAATGAAATTTAAAATAAGGCGAAGTTGCTATTATAAATATCATAGCAGGCTGTTTATTTGTTTTAAAGTTTATTTTCATTGATCAGGATGTTGAAATTTTGTTTAATATTGTTAAAAATTTTTCTTCTACTGTCATTAGGCTTTTTTTTGCATAGATACACGTTAGGCACTTCGATTTTTTTTCCTCATGTTTTTGAGTTGATTTGATTATCTTGGAAATTTTCTTCTTCTACTGCTTTGTTATCTTGCTTCGTGTGTGCCCCTCCGGTATGACCCGCATTTCCTAAGCAGGATATCTCACATTTGGAGCTTTGCCGTCAGCAACTAACTCAGCTCTTATCTCTCTAGCTTCATACCGTAGTTGGCATGCTTAAGACTGTATCCAACTACGAGTATTTATATATCGATTCAGAGTCGGGAACAAGGCTTCTTTAAACCTTAAAATACATGCAACATAGATTTGACCTTCGAACTAGACAAGATATATATGTCTCTAGATTTGAATAGATTTTATTCATCTAGCTATCAACGCAACATAACACAGCGTTTTGTGATGTGAAGAGGTTGATGAAACAGGAACATTGAAATGTTTGCAGAAATAACGATGCACAGAAAGCTTAGGTATTAATTTTTTTTTAATTTTTTCAAATATTCCATAAAAACAATATGTAAGTAAGTATAAGATAATAAGATAATGAAGTAAGTATAAAGCCCCTAGCTCAAAAAAATTAAACTAAGTTTAGAAAAAGAAAAACTCATTGGTCACGTCCATAAAAGTATTTCCTGATTAGTTTCCGAATTTTTTTAAACATCCTGATCCTCAATTTCTATTAGTTTCTGTTTCACTCGTTCCTAAACATTTAGGACATCATCATAATACCAAATTCTATAAAAAAATTATCGTTTCTATGATAGTAAATATAATTTATATGTATATTTGGTGCACAAGTTACATCAGTGCATATATCTACCTACCCCAATATTATATAGATATTTTTGTATGCTGAATCGGCCCAGAGACCCCGAGATAGTGCAAGTTATGATCCGAGCGCTGGCTAAGCTGACGACTCTATCTTAAGCGAGATTTCACTTTTAACTTAATTTGTTTTTACGATTACTTACATCCGACATAGTAATTGAGTGTGTGGGAGAGAGTAAGAAAGAGAGGTTTCCGAAATCATTTACAAGAAATAGTGCGAAAAAGTTAAAAAAAAAAAAAATAAAAATGAGTTACTAAAACTAAACTAAAAATCTACAATCCCGGTGTAGAATTAATAAAAGAGTCTTGTGTTTAACATGTTGTAGATTGATTTATGAGATTTAACGCAGTTATTGTTTTTACAAATTAGATTTTTGTTGCTGTTACAAAACATTAAGTATTTGATGAACGCTGCGGTACAATGCCCTGTTGACAATCTTCGAAGAAGAATGTATAGGCGAAGAGCTATCCATCATCGTGACTAAGCTGGTACATCAGCTAGCGGTGCACTGACCTGAACACAATGAGCTAGCACGCTCAAGGCGAACTTACTATGCCTTTACTCTTACAGGCACAAAAACCTATGCGCAGATTGTACAGGTCTTCCAACAGTGTATAATGAGAAATTGTTTATGCGTTCCCAGTAAATGTTAATAATCCGTTAATTTAGTGCCTATTGATTACAACTTAGTACATATTAGGTTCATTATACACAAGACGTTTGAAGATTATCATTAAAGAGTCTTGATGAAGCAATTTAAAAAAAAAAATAACTTAATTCTCCGACTATAACCGGATTATAAATTTTCTGGTTGCAATCGAAAGAATATTAACCTATTAGGAGAATTAACCAATATTAACAAATTAGAAAAATACAGAAACTCATTTTATGATTTTTGAACCACATTACGATTTACTGTTCCCTGCAAAATATATTTCGCTTTTTTGGCTAAGCTGGTATCAATTTCAAGTCTCTCGACATGAGTGAAAACGGCCAGTACTCAACAATAATTGTAATATCTCTTCTCCCTAAAGGCGCGTTCTAACCAGTCAAATTTAGTTGAACGATTACTGTTCAAAAATTTAATGAAAACTACAGTGAGAACCGTTTCAATTGAATCGCTCAACATTTTAGTGGATCAACGATCAACTTAATCACTTTTCAAGTATAGCCTCAAAAGCATCCATCAAATATTTGAGATTGTATTTTTGTTTATACATGGTTGACGAAAGCAAGTGTTAAAAATGAATCTTCTGTAGCTAAATATTTTGAAATTACTTGCAGTTCTAATTTTGGCAAAGTAATAACATCACAGTATTTTGCATATATATGCGATTCTGAATTTACAACAATGGTTTCTCAAATTTTTTTTATATGATATTCTTAAACGATTTTATCCTCTAATGCTACTTACTTCAGTATGATAGAAATAGCTCCCAATCGATTTCTTCTTAAAATGCACTGTCTAGCTCAAAAACGGCGTTTCTTATGATTTTTGTACTTCTGAGATAAAATTGTTTTTAGTTCTTCTTGTAGCACAACAGTCACTATATGTAATACTTCACGCACAATCTCTTTCGATGCCAATACTGAAACAAAAACTGATTCAAATAGAATTCAACTTCTGTTTATCAACTAAAATCGTTCAATTAAAATTGAATCGTGAGAACGCACCATAGGGTGAACACAAAAAAAAAAAAGAAAATGTTCCAAGTCATCGCGACAATGCTACGAAAAATCTGGAAAAAAAAGTCAGTTGTGAAGGAAAACCATAGTAATCTGACCCAAAATAAGTTATGGTCTATTTAATAAGTTAAGGTGGTAATACAATGTAAGACATAATAATACCATCCCTAAATATAAACAGAACTAATATAGTATATATAGATTACTAAGAGAAATAAAGCAATCTTAATTCTTAGCAATCTTAATTCAGATCTCGTGAGTGAAGAGCTCTTCTTGCACCCAGTTCCATTTAATTTTTTTTCTTTTTTATAACCAATAATTGTAGTTGGCTGAACAAATACCATAGTTTGTTCAGCTAACAACAATTATTGGTAAACTCTATTAATTATTTATTAATAGCTAAATACAAGCTCTCAATTGGACTCGAATCTGGATAAAGGCATTGAATTGAAGAGGACAAGATAGGATGAAGAACAAGATGCAATAAAGCAAGTCGAGTGCCCTCCAGTTATGGGAAGCGGAACTAAGGACCTCGTCGAAGATTTCCGAATGTTATTGGGCGAACCAATTGGGTGGCACCCGAGGCGCTACTCCAATATTGCCATCGCATCTGCCGGGGAGGGAGGGGGCCGTTGACGATCTCCTTCACTCCTATAAGATTCTGTCAAGTGTCATCTGAATGGAAATGTCTTACAGATTTTACCTAAATTGATATTCATTTGTATAACAGTAGAACCTTATAATCATTAACTGTTGTTAACATTGAGGAAATCATTAAATTACCTCTTTTCAAGGTGCAGCTAAAAATTGTTTATCTCTTGAAATCTTAAGTATAAACTAACAGCTTCTGTGTTGTGTCTGTGAATTAAAGCATTATCAATACCAAATGGTCATATTTAATTACTTTTATTTTCTTTTTCTCTTTTAATGAGACTCCAAATGAGCTTAATAAAACAGTAAAAAATAAATACATAATATAGAAAATGACTGGCATGCGTCAGCATAACCCTATTTATATTTATATAATCTATCCATAAATTGGAAGGATGGGCATTTTATCCATTAGTTAAATTTCAGCTATTTGTCAAAATCCGAAAAATATTAAACGATTTCCTAAAATAAAAACCTAAAAAACTAAGACAATGCTTTTAGAGCATTATCATGGAGAAGGATGGTTGATACGTATAATGTGCTATTTTTAAAAGTGACTTTACAATATTATAAGAAAAGAAAGAAATGGACGTTGAGGTCGATGATGAAGTCCTGTTCACCGTGCCTAGTCCACAGACGACCAGATGATCTTATCACCAGATGAATATGATATGGAATTTATTGATGATAAATATACTCGTTCGGGCTTATGCACGGTGGTTTTTGGAGATAAGTACCAAGAAAATAGAATATTTGCCTTTCAGCTCTTCTGTTTAGGCTCTATCTGTGATCCCTCATAGTTTTTTCAAGTATCTTTAGGTGACATTAGAAACCTTCGGTACAGTGCAAAAGGATATAGAAAATAGAATCACAAGTGGGAAAAAGATAATTGGATTTGTCAACGGAGTACTATGCAACAAACAGGTTTCTCTCTCTCAAAAAAAAAGAGAGAAAGCAACGTAGGGACAATTTTACATAGGTCAGAGTCATGGACGGTGACAAAAGTATCTGAAAATAAATTACTGGCTCTGGAGTTGGACTTTCGGAGAAGAAGCTGTAGCACACCAAGGTTGCAGAAGATACCAAATGTGAAAATAAGGGATAGAGAATGTTTACTGAAATAATCCTTCTTGATGAAATTAGCAAAAGAAGATTGATAGAAGACAACTTCATGCGAATTGAAGAATCATGTTGGCCCCTTTGAATACTGAAGTACTGCCCGGCGAAGAGACGTAGTGCATGAAGGCCACGGAAGATGTGGATTGAAGACTTCGGGGAAGATATGACGGTTAAAGGTCTGAGGTCATTGGAGAGAAGAGATACTGAATATCGAAATGCATCACAGTTGTAGGACCCGAAACAAAAAAAAAGGTTCATGTACTTTACAAAATAATTGAGGAAAAACGGAACATTTTTAGAAATTTCTAAAACATATAACCAGCACAACGCATTTCTAAACTATAAATAAGATGCTGCTATTTGCAGAAGGAATACCTCTAGACCTTCTTCTGTGAGAAAAGTACTTCTAGCTTAAGATTATTATAGAAGGCCTAACGAATCTACCAGAGAATATTTGAGTGAGGAATAGTGAATATTTTAGAAGATGGAAGAGCTTCCTCCGGAAGGAAATAGTTTGGACATGGAAATGTGAATGACATCCCAAAATGGAGAAAATCTAAAAAATTACTTTACCGCCGTCTGATTGCGACTAGAAGCGGTGTGGGTTCTTTCAGTGAAACAACGGATATCCTCACGTGTCATGGATAACTGGTAAAATAGATTCTTTCGGAAAGTAAGCACTCTCAGATGAAAATTTGAAGGAGAATTACCCGCATTTTAAAAAATTTGAATGCGGACGGAAGAAGATGGTGGATCCATACCGCTTTTCTTCGGGGAAGAAATCAGAAGGAATAGTTCCAGAGAGGCCATTGGACTAAGGAGAGATAAGAGGATGGTGGCCAAACTGTGAATTAAAAAGAGAGCACAGATCATTTTATAGCAGTTAGCCGCATTGTGTTGTTATGTAGTCATGCATACCATCTAATTGCGGTATACAACCGTATTGCCTAATGTGCTGAAGAGTATGGAAAATAAAATTAATAAAAATTACCGCATGCGTTTATAAAATTCCTAATTAAGTTTCAGCTTTATATTCGTATTTCATTCTTATTTATATTTCACGTTGCTTTACATCAACACTTATTGTTGGCTCTTAGACTATTTGTAAAAGGATTTGCACTAGCAACTAGCCATGTTCTTTTGAGTCCAAGCAGGTCTAAAAAGTTCTCATTAAGGCGGATTTATTTTATATCTGAGTTTAGCTGTTTTATATCTGAGTTTATTACACTTAGCCTTCTCATAAATCTATCTTAACAGAATGTTAATGAATAAAATGTAATTTGGAAATGTTTTTTATACAGTGTTTGCTCTAACATTTGCTACGCCTTTTACACCTAGCTTCTTAAACTACTTGCTCAATTGAAAAATATGGTATATAACAAATGATAAAAAACAACATTTTTTAAAATAATAATATAATATCAATGTTATAGCTTTGTGTTTGTTATGATAGCTATTGTATTCATAATATGTCAACATTCTTACAGATCTGTCAAAAAAAAAAAACCTGCACATTCAAAACATGCAGAACCTGTAATTTAAATTGTCATTGCTATAGTATAGACTCATTCCCAACATATTAAAAAAATTTCGTGTTCTGATTGTAAAGAACTCAAATTCTTGTTACAACTTGATATCCGGCATTGTACAATCAGCAGCCAATATTGCTTTTTTGGCTTTGAAAAGGCTGAAAAAGATTTGGTTGAGAGATCTCGGTCTAAACACCGAAGTCGTCGAAATTTTGAAGATCGTCTCTCAGGGCATTGTATCATTCATGCCTAATCACATTATTTAACTATACTATTGCAAAATTTTCAAATTCCGTCATTGTTATGCATTATTGCAGAGATGGATTTAAAAAAAAAAATTAGCCTGTACCACTGCAAACCTTATAGGATTACTGGGTCCTGTGCTCATAGTGGAGAAGTGATGTGGTCAACATCCAAAATCACTGAAGGGTCTGAATTTTCACTCAAACTTAATATGGGGTCAGTCGTCCACATTATTGAATCTCCTGACCCCAGAGTGAATTCAACTGAACTTATGAAGGAAAAAATAATTATATTAGCGACATTCGAATAAGGATCTCTTGGGAAATGTGTTTAAATATAACTTTAATACCTAATATAAAGCAAAAAAATCTGTTAAATAATATATTATACTTTGTTTACAGTTCTTCTTTAACTAATAAACTAATTTTAACTAGAATCCAGTTAATGCTTCAAATCACTTACTGCTTCAAGCTCTTTTTTCCAACTGAATTACCTCAGCTAACTTTGTTAACGACACCTTTACAAATTTCTTCTCTAATTATTCTGAGCCAGCTTGCCTTGAAAAAAAGTTTGATTTCTTCTTAAAACTTGCTACTTTCTTTTTTTTTGCGTTACAAATTTTATTTAAACAACTGATGTAGCTCCGGCAGATAGTAAATATTTCTACAATTTCAACGGATTATCCAACTTAAGGAAATAGTAGTTTTGGTTATTTTTATAGCTTAATCCAAAATGAATATTTTAAGCGATGTTAAAAAATAATTTACATGCCTTTTCAGTTCTCGTTTTGCCTGGAGATTTACGATTTGTTAAATATGTAACTTATTTAAATGAAATTCATTCAAAAAAATGTATTTCAAAACTTATTAATTACATTCATTTATACAACTTGTTTAATTTTATATCAATAGACTATAAAATATTGAATACTTACCGTCATGTATAATCTAACACACCATTTCACAATGAAATATCTATCTTGAGAGCCCGTAAGAAAGAGATTTTTATGTGATAAGTACATTCTAACGAAATCGACATTTGGAGATGGCTATATTCTTTAAATAGGTCACAACCGCTCTAGATTTATTTTTTCTGTACACTCATTTAATAGAATTAACTTTTATAAGCCTGAGAAAGAAGGAAACTTAGAGGGGGAAATCCCTTTAGGCCCGGTTCGGTAAAAAGTAGTCGCTTAAGGTTACAGGGAGCTTTCCCGAAGTTTTTCCGCTATTCCCTGAGGGTTCTGGACTCTGAGGGGCGGTTCTGCAATGAGCAATGGCAATTCACGTGTGAAACATTTTCTGTTTTTCATTGCCTCTGCTAGTGGTTTTACCTTAATTGAAACAATATATTATTAAGTATTGTGAAAAAGTGTGTTAGTCGACTTCTGACGAAAATGAGTTAGGCCTACCATTTGGTTTTAAAAATTAAATTATACATCGGGTATAAATGGCTAACTGTCATTTCCAAAATAAATGATATTTTACACATTTCATAACTATTTTTTTTCAAAATACCACAACCCTCTAGTGCTCGGGTGAGAAAAAGTCACGTGAAAGGACGCTATTGACCCAATAATTCAATTTTTTGCTCAGTAAATATTGATTATGTCTTAATAATGACTTCTGTGTAATGTAAATAGTTTAAATTTAAAAAAGTTAAATCTATTTTAGTTTAAATAGTTAAAAAGTAATTAAGAAATTAATTAGACATAGTTTTTATTTTTGAGAATCAGAACTAATATTGAAACAAAAAATACAAATTTTACAAAAGAAAGCAAATTTGTTTAGCATATCCTAATTAAACTTATTAATGTATTTAATTAATGTCAACACTCAGAGGCGTCGCCGCATACAGGGGCCTCCAAAATGCAATCATATCATTTTTTTACAATTGTTTTCCTTCTTTTTCAGGATCCGAAAAAATTTACTTTAATGGATTTAAGTCGAACATACATTTAAATTAGTAATCATGAAATAATGTTTATAATTATCAGATAGATACTTACAATACCGATCGATATAAATGAAGTATCGATACTTTCCTATTAATAGCAAGTAATTTTGGTATCGATACCACTGATTCAATTTTCCTTTCAATATTTTAATGGTTTCAAATAATTTATTTAAGTGGTTCAATGAGTGCCATTATCGATAATTTGTCGATATCGTATTACCCTAGGAGTACATAGAACTGTGTCAGCTCAATTTTTCCGCCCCTTCTTTCACCTCCCTCCAATCAAAGTCGAAGCTTCTATATCAGTACTTTAGGTAATACATTCGAAATAATCATCATCGTCTTATAAAAGTGACAGTTTTATTGACAGAATAAATGTCAAGACTATCGAAAAGAAGAAACATATCTTTAACTTAAATTAAAAATAAACGTTCACTCGAAAATTGCCACCTTCCAGTTTCTGCTGATTGTGGCAAGTACAGACCAAAATGAACCAACAATGTAACGACAAATTCAACGTTTCTAAAGGAAAATTTACGACAATTAGATCAGAAATCACTCGACTGACGAAGGGAGCTTCTGGAGGCACAACATGAAACGTGCAAAACATCGTGCTGTGTCAGTGCGTCACTGAAATGAAAATAGTTACTGGGCCGCGTCAGACATTGACAAATCTGAACTGTTCTCAAAAATCATCTTTCTTTTGTTTTTTCACCGCATACTGACTTCACTCAGTGTTCTCAGGGGATGGTTTTAGTAATTGTCGCTTCTGGAGCATCTGGATGCCGAGGTAAGTCAGCAGCCCTATCAGACTTCGTGTTACCAAGGATACCACAATGAGAGCGTATCCAGAAGAGAACTGTTTCTTAACTTTACTGTTTCATTAATGACCAATAAAACTTATTTATTTTGACTGTAGATAGACATGGTCATTTTTTGCATGATAATAATTTATAATTATTATTGTATAAAATGTTGTATATGCATAATGAATTATGCTGGTTTTAATCTTAATATTTTTAAATAGAGATGAATATGGTGCTGGTATAGACCGAAAGCTTCTCATTGAAATAAAATATAAGTGAATTGAGACCGTGTATGGTATTTTACCTTTATCCAATGAAGATTATTCATTTATTCTATTACGGGATTGTGAGTCTTTGTTTGGGCTGATGGATTCAGATCACCATTATATTGTTGAACTCTTTGATAAAACACTGCAAACTAATATGTAATTAGATAATTAAATGTATTTATTTATTTCTGCCCTTAACATAATACCCCAATGTTGCAATAATCAGACCCTACATTAAATAATTAATTTAATCAGACCCTACAATTGATCTTAAATAATCTAAAACTTTCCTTATTTCATCTTTATCATTATGGAGGATTTCTTTTGTTGTTGTTTTGCCTCTGGAAAGAGAAAGGTTATCTATTCTAGAAGGACGTCCTTAACTGTTCTGACCATTTGACATTGAGTGCATGTTGAGGCTTCCAGTCCGCGTGCCTAATATGGTACAGAGAGGGCAGAGGATGACTTCTTCCACTATAGGTCTTCGATTTGGTGTACTGCGAGCGGTCTTTCTTAATTTTTATTGGCTTTCAGTACTTATACCCCATTTATTCCAATAAAGTTAGTTAAGTTGAGGCGTCCAGTCTTCTCTGGGGATGATTTCAGTTAATGTGGCTTGTGGATCATGTTAATGCAGGGCTAAGTTAGCAGCCGCATCGTTGATTTCTCGTTGCCAGGGATACTAGAATGCGAGGGTATCTAAATGAGTACTGTTCCTTTATTTTCTTCCATTAATATCCAACACATAATGTTTATTAATTTTATAATGGAATAGTGAATCTTTGATTTATTGATTATTTTAAAAACACTCATCAAGATGGCAACAGTAGATCGGTGCGGATGTCCACCAGAACTTCTTTCATGGCGTTGGCTTTTCAAGTGAAGACGGAGCAAGTTTCTGGGAGTTTGTAAAGTAACTATTTGCTTTTATTTATAACGTATGAATTATTTAAGTAGCCATTCGCATATAACATTTTCGAATTCAACATCGTAATAAGTTTTAACATACTAAGTAACATGAGTTTTATTAATTTAACAAAATCATACTTACAAAATAAAATCTTATATGCATAAATTTAGGAATGTGAAATCCCCCAGAGATAAAGATATTATTCGCAATGGAGAAGTTCAACGTAAAATGTTCTTTTTTTTTCTACTGAAAAATAGCACTCTTCATATGAACAATTTTCCAAAGTTGCAACTGTGTCTACAATTTTACAACGACAGATAAGAGCTTCTTATTATGCCTCAGATTCATTGGAGGATCACGCATTAACTTCATGAGAATGCAAAATATATCTACTTTTTCGCTATTCCTGTGTCAATTGTGCTGGTTTTATTTCTATTTTAAAAACCGATTATTTTTCATTTATATCCCTGGGGCTTGCTACCGAAGTGGTATATATGCATTTCCATTTGTTTGCAAAGTAAAAGGAATTTTACCACAATTAGAGAATTAATTTATACTTAAAACAAACTTTTCATTCACTCTTCTATGGATTTTTTTTTTTTTTCAGAATTGGAGGTAGCAGGTTTGGGATACATAGCAAATCTCGTCGAAATCTGTTTCGGTCAGAAGATGTCCACTTTTGGTAACAAGCTCCTCATTCATACTAAATTTCTGAATAATTTTTTACTTGTTAGTATACATAGAATTATTAAAAAATTTTTTGTTTTTTTTTAAATTAATGTTTTTATCTAGATTGTTTTTCTTCAGGAGCCTCACTCTAAACGCTGTTATTTTTTTCCTGGCTTCAACAGCAATAAACAATATTGTTTAAGGTATTTAACAAAACAGAGAGGATGCAAACAAGTGAATTAATGCACTCACAGATTGATCCATTAAGGCACTTAGAAGTGAAAGTGCTACATGAACTATTTAGTGGGAGGCGACAGCACTTTCAGAATCTATTGTGTTTCTTGTCAGCATATTAGAGCAGTCCTCAGCCAGGGTCAGGGCACTCAGCACACGTCTAAATGGACATCATTTGTACGTCCGTAAAGTGATTAGTTATCAAGTGAGAGTGGTATTTCATTAATATTAACAAACTTTACTATTGCATACGATACAACAACATCGATTTTTAACTTTCGGCCAATACTTTTAGGTGGTTCAAACACAATGATGTAAAAATATTTAAAAGAAATCCCGAATAAAGTAAAACAAGAAAAATAATAAATAATGACCCCAGCCATCGAAGCGACGTAAAATAAATGTAAATACTATTATAAATAATAATAAAAAAATAATCTTTTTAAAATAATTCAATTAAAACAAAAGAAAACTCCATTACAGGAAATGGAAAAGATTTTTGTAGTTAAAGGTACGAGTTGCTACCTTCAGGAATGTTAATAAGCTAATTATAAATTTATTAATTTATTTATTTTTTGTAATTTCCTACATGGCGAATAGAAATTACATTGAAGTAACTTATAATTTCGAGAAATTATTGATTAAAGTTAATAATCGCCAGTTGAATTAGCCATCCTCACTCAGTCTCCACTGGCTTTCAATGCCAGTGATGCGGCAGGGTGAGAAGCGCTGAGTTCTTCTGGAGCCCTGCCCTGCCATCCATGTGTGGGTGGCATATGTGGGTGGCTTGGTTCGGACTTCTCTGGACAGACTGTAAATATTATATTATTTTATTTTTACTCTATATAAATTTACTTTATCTTGGTTGTTATTTTGCAACTATTTCATTGTTTCGATTTATTTTCATTGTGATATACTTTTTTTATCTCTCTGAATTAACCGTAG
This sequence comes from Rhaphigaster nebulosa, assembly GCA_948150685.1. Taxonomy (NCBI): domain Eukaryota; kingdom Metazoa; phylum Arthropoda; class Insecta; order Hemiptera; family Pentatomidae; genus Rhaphigaster; species Rhaphigaster nebulosa. Next base: position 149,370,850 of record OX411306.1, on the reverse strand, counting down.
TTTAAATCTTCAAAGAAATTCTGTAAGAAAGTAATTTATTAAGAGACCGATAAATTCTGATACTAGAAAAAGAATGAAATCAGAAAAAAATTAGCTATAAATAACTTATATAAGTAATAACACACAGTTTCTGTGACAGTATACAGTTCCTGTGACCGATGTCTTCTGTCACCTGATCCACGACCTGAGGATGGCACACTTGTTTGAGCCGAAACGGCGGCTTGAATAATAAAAAACTCAATATTTTGTTTATAGACAGGCACTGGTTCCTGATAATCTATGATCTAGATACCTGTAGGATTAATTAATCCCATACTTGTAGGAAAGACTTGGGTAATGGCAGTTATCTATAATTATAATATTATTATATATAATTATAATTTTTAATTGTTTGAAACACTACAACTCCTTATAGGACACTTTGACTATAACCTAAGCACTAATCACTAAATATTACAGTAATGCTGAACATTTTTCTTTTAATGAAAAAAGTTAAATATCAATTTTGACAAGTTTCAACCCGAATTGCGAATAATGGCAGTCAGTGGTATAAGTGATTATGAAATGTTTTTATGTGTTACTGAAAAAGCTATATTTTTGTGTATATTACATCACTTTTGGTGATGTAATATGGCTTTCTCGGCGGGGTAAATTTTCAGCAATAATTTTTTTTTGATTTTTTCAAATCTTTTGTAGTAGTTATTTAGCGTTTAGCTTTGTCTGGGTTCCTCATATATTGTTCTAGCCATCCCAATCTCTAAAACATTGAAATAGTGTCCGTAAACATGCACAGCATCACTCCGATAATGGTGACTGCCATTACTCTGAGCACATGGTTTTATTCAACAAGTAAAAAAAATAAATATCATCATAATCAGGAGGAAGTCTATAGAGCCCTCTCCACCTCTGACGGCCTTCGACTAGTTGCCTTCCATTAATCCATCAAAGTCCTCTTTTGTGGAAGTTTTTCTTTACTTCTTCTTTAGTTTCCATTTCTTCCATTTAGTTCTAGGTCGTTCTTTTCCTCGCTCCCCCTCTAGTTTGGCTCGATGGGCTTCATTGGCAATTCTGCTCGGTCCCATTCGCATAAAATGTCCAAGCCAGCGCATTCGATTTTCCTCTGTTACATCGTAGGCCGGTTTAACATTGAGATTCGATCCAATGGTGGTTTCATGGTCTTAATCTCTTCTTGTTTTCCTCTCGATCTTTCGGAGAAATCTCATTTCTGACGCTTGCATTCTCGATTGATGCTTCTTCGACAGCGACCATGATTCCGATGAGTACGTCAGAATCGATAGAAATGTTGACCTAAATACAGCAACTTTTGTTTTCTTTTTCACCTCTTGTCTGATTAGAAAACCTCTCTTAATTGCCTCAAACATCCTGCTCGCAGCTGCGATTTGCTGAGTCACCTCCGAATTAATTTAGCCATTTTCGCACCATATTCGCTCCCGGATATTTGAAGCTTTCAACCTGCTTAAGGACTTTGTCCTCAACTCTGATGTCATGCATAGTTTTCCTTGCCTTCTTCCCAACGATCATTACTTTCGTGTTTGTAGAGTTAATGACCATTTTGATCTTCATCAATTTTTCTTTTAATCTATTGACGAAACCTACTAAATATTTCTGTCATCCTCTGAGAAAACAACAATGTCATCGGCGAATGCAAGTAGTGAGAGGCTCATACCTCTCACTATCTCTGTTATCTCTTTTTTTAAATATTGGGGCAATAATGGTTACTTCCCAATCTTTCGGGATTTTCTTTTTCGTCCACACTAGGTTTAAAAGGTGGAATATAATCTCTTTTCCTTTGGGCCTCAGGTATTTCAACATTTCAGGAGTTATTTCGTCACTACCTGCGGATTTCCTAAGCTTCATACTTAACAGTGCTTCTTCTAGTTCGTCATTATCAAAAAAATTATGCTCCTCCCAGAGGCTTTCCTCTCTCTGCTCTTCATCTATTTGGAATGACTGTACATTCCCTTCCAGCAGATTCTAGAAGTATTTTCTCCACCTTTCCATAATCTCATCCTTCTGTCTTTGTTTCCTTCCTTATCTTCAACAAACTTCAGGGGTGGCGATCTTTCTTTCTTAATCCCTTACGCACAAGGTAAAATAACTTTTGATTTTGGTGGAAATCAGATTCCAATTTTCGTCGAAAATCGGTTCAGGTTATCCTCTTGGCATCTATCTTCTTGTTCTTATACTTTTCCATCACCATACTTTTCCTCTTATACTATTGTTTTGTGTTCGAGGCATTCTTCCCAAAGAATCTCCTTTTCTCCAATTGCTTTTTAACCTTATCGGACCATTATGCTGTTTTCTTATTCTGGACTACTATTATTTTTTTTACCACAAACAAAAGTTGCTGCATTCATAATTATTTCTTAAAGTAGAACCAGCTTGATTCTGAGTCGTCCGAGTCCCATGGGTAGTCTAAGTCTCTGACCATTCTTTCAATTTCTTCCTAGTAGTAGGTAGTAATTTCATCCTCTTCTTTTAATATATGCGGCTTTATCACTTCTATTCTATTCTTTTCTGCTCTGTTTATGACAAAACCTTGGAACTCCTCTAGTCGCAGCATACGAAGAGAGGAAATGGTTTTTACCCGACTAAGGATTGGTCATTCAAGATTGACTCACCTTCATCTAATCACTAAAGGCTCACCACCAAAATGTCAACACTGCAAACACCCTGACAACATTCTACGTTTTCCATGAATGTCGGTTCTGTAGATATAAATTAAATGAAATCGAAATACCTTCAAACTTTTCAATAGCCTAAGAACGTAAGTTTGAGGGAGGGAGGTTACAGCTACAAAAAGCCATTGTTTTAACAATCTCCAAGTTCATACCCGTTGAAGCTGGTTGGCCCTTAAGCCTATCAGGAATCGCATAAGGAAGGGTGGGTTAGGCAAGAGGCGAGGAGGAGATAATTTATACATATATTGTAACGTTCTTAGGAAACGAAGAGCCGACAAAGTAATATATTTTCTCGTCAAAGTAAATTTATTTAAACTGATATAGTAATTAATAAATAAACACGAGTTAAATTTCATTGCATATATATATATTGTTCATTTATACATGTAAAAGAGATTCTTTAATAAATGGAGGATAAAAAACAAAAACAAAACACGAGTTAATATTAATATTTTTTAATAATTTTGTAAAAAAATAATAATTATTATTATGGTTTTAATTTTTTTTTCTTCCTTATTTCCTACAGCAGTATTATTATATAAATCGGAGGCTATTGGCATCGATGTTTTGCAACTAAAAACATCAAAACAACTAACCAAATCCATCTTTACAGGTAATGGACGTTTATTATTTCGAAACATCATTTAATTCGCAAATCAATCAACTCTTTTAGATTGCTTCTTAACTAGGAAATAGTCTAATGTAGACTCCCCATTTTTGTTCAGTTCTTTCTTTCTCGTAAATTTGTGGGCGTTTTTTTGAGATAATTTGTTCTTAACAACAATCATTCTATTATTTGAGCGTAGTAGGAGTATTCTTTCGCCATTATCGTTTTAATCTCTTTTCCAACCTATTACACCTATTACAAGTAAGAATCTGTTCCAACTCTGCCGTTTAAGTCTCCGAAGACAATTAGTTTTCCGTGTGTGCTCTTTATTTCTCTCTTGAATGCTGTCAAAGAAATCTTCCTTCTCTGTGACGATAACGTTATCGTTCGGTCCGTAGACTACGATGATAGTCTTCAGGACATCTCCTTCTTTCATGTCAACCACCTATAGCCGCTCGCTTACAAATGTCCATACTTTGATCACCGTATTCATTAAGGTTTCCTTAAAAAAAAAACCTACGTCTGGCTTTCCAATGGTCTCCGAATAGTCCAAATTATTATAACCAATTCTTTCTTCTCCTTTTCCCCTTCTCTAAACTTCAATTATTGCTAAGGAATCAATCTTTGCTAACTCGTACTCCTTCCCCCTCGATTCTCGCACGTCACAGGTTGTCAGTCGTAAAATCCTTTTTACTTGCCATGTCGAATACCATAAAAACTGTACGAATGTATTTCTTCCATTGCTCGAGCTAGCGTAATTTAATCGATTTTGAGTATGGTAGTGATTTGAGAAATGAGTGTACATAAATGGACTGATAAGGAGAACAATATGTAAGCAGAGATTAGTTTAGGGTAACATGTATTATATAAATAGTTTGGATATTTGAGAAATTCCAATCTGTAATTAAAAGAGATGTTGAAGTAGGTAGTAGACATGAGAATCTAGTAACGAATGAATGCACTTAATTTTACGAAATATTCGTTATTTGTGAATATACCGCATGCATCTGATCTAAAGGTGATTATTGAGCCTGGATGTGACTGTGCTCATTCTAGTACATAATTTTTGTAGATTAAGAAGAATTTCTTGGTACTTTGAGGATTAAATAATGCAAAATGGAATATTAATAGACTGAACCAATGATTAAAGATGAAATTTTTTAAAATAATTATTGAATACAGACAACAGTAAAGTTATAAATTGATATTTTTTTGTTTCATAAATGTCTATTTGGCTTGTTAGGAATAGGATCAATTTTTCTTGCCATTTAGATTATTGTGTATTTCATTTACAATTAGAATGAAGTTTTTTTTTGTATATAATTGTAACTATATGTAAATAAATGTATTTATTTAGTGAACTACTAAGCATTATTGTGCATATTTGTTTTGATTTTTGTTAGAATTTTTGTAAATAAATGTTTGTTTTCTTGTTGTACAGAACTTAGGTTTAATAGTACCGATATGATTATAAATTTAATGTATAATAATAAAAGAAAACCCAATAAACATGCGTTTATTTATTTTTATTTCTTCCTCAGGACTAGGAGAATGCTGTGTATTGAGAATACACGGATGGAAGGAATTATTTCCGATTAAATAATAGTAATTAAATAAAGATTTTTTTAAGTAGTTGCCACGTAATTTAGTCAATGTTTACATATATGGGTTCCCTTTTCGAACAAAGAAATATCGTGCCCGGGATCGCTCAGACCTATACCTGAGATGGTCAACTTGAGAGACCCAAGACAGGGCCAAATAAAAGCATCATAAAAATAATACATTGGCCGGCTGGCAAGGTACAATAAAATCGGCCGCCAATGACAAGAGACAATAGAAAAAATTTTCAAAGGACTCGATGCCGAGTGAAGGATCCATTCCCCTAGCCAAAATTCTCAAAGGATCCACCAAAAGAAAGGTCAAAAAGGAGAGTGGGAGGCCAATAGATTTTTTAAAACGTGCAGCCGACACGGAAGTAGATTTAGTAAGAACTGGAAGATGACACAGTGAAGTTCTGAGGGTAAAAGCTGGAAGAGCAGCTGAGCAGTCCATCCGGGATGAAGTCAGCGTAGACTGGCAGCCGAGGAGAGACGAGCAGACCATCTAGCGGCAAGGCAGAAAGTACCCGAGATGACGAAGACAACACCAGATAAGTCATAGTCCCTTACATTCATTGTGTATATTATTGTTTAATATTATGTGGCACCATAGTAAGATTTAATAATAAGAAAGTTAGACCCAGTATTCTCAAATACTGTATACTGTATTTATAATGAGAGTAATTTAGGTTGTGAATTATAAAACCAATGGTTTAATTAATAAAATCCTCTTAAATAAAGCAAAATCTTCTGTAAAAATCTATTATTATATTTAGCCTGCACACCATCATATACTTTAGTTAAGTGAATTGGTAAAGGCGAAAGGATCTACAATGGTATTTATAATATCCCTACCTAGTGACCATAGCAGGCTGGTCTGTGGTCTGAAGCCTATTCATTTAGTGTAACTAAATAATCAAGTTGATTGATCAGTTCCTTCTGGAACCGATACAGATACAGAGTATATTAAATAAGTAACTTAAGTAAATGCGGCTTCTGGAACCCCCACCTGCCTTAGAAAAGCAGATTGCCAGAAACATAGCAATATCAATTGTTAATCACGTGGAATTTTTTTTTATAATTAAGGGAATTGAGAAAGTAAAATTTGAAAATTAAATAATCATTAAAAAAGTAAACATTCTAGATAATATGAAAATAGTGTGAATCATTCAGACTCAAATTCACCGCTCTAGAAAAAATCGATTATTTTGACTGTCCAAGATTCTCACCTAGTTCCAAAGAAATAATCTATAGTTTATTAATCCTAAAAGCAATAGAAAACAATAAATATCAGCTCTGCTCCTATTAAAACAATTCATAGGCTCCACAACACCGAGAGAAGCAAACTAATACGAGCCCTGCTAATCCTGAGAACAGGGGCTGTTAGGGGGGCTTAAGAACCGGCCTCGGCTAAAATATGCCCTGGCATGTTGGAAGGCTAAAGTTCCGGCCACCGGATCCAAATCGCTCCTAGCGCTATTTTACCATCGTTCGCTAATCGCCGAGTCAGCCCCATTCCATTAGTAACCAATTAGAATCCGGAGGTGTCTCCCGCTCAACCTGCTGCTTCAATTTGCAAGCGGATGAGGTCCTTCGCTCCTCTCCCAGGGGAACAGCCTGAGACTGACGGTTCCTATAACAGACTTGAGTTATTAAGATTGCAGAATATTATGATGGGTGGTTGTAATATAAATGAAGTACTCTTAGTTGACCGATGAGGAACATTGGTGCCATTATCAACTGACACCATACTTGTTGGCGCACGCTGATTGAAGCATTAAACTTTTTCATGATATGGCTTCGTGAAAATTTTAAATTAATATCCAATGATTCAATAAACATATCCTAACCTAAAAACCTAATAATCATAAAAAGGGTAGACTTTGGGTCCAATCATGGGCCTATTGATAACTGTTAATGATTTGAACCTCTTTTTTAAAGAATTTATTATTTTCCGTTACAAATGAAGATTTGTTATGCATAACTGCCCAATAAAAGTAGTGATTCCACTCTGCTTTATCTTCCGTAATTGAAGAAACCTGCCATTTTCTACCATTTCTTTATACCGGTTTGAACCTCTTTTTTAAAGAATTTATTATTTTCCGTTACAAATGAAGATTTGTTATGCATAACTGCCCAATAAAAGTAGAAATTCCACTCTGCTTTATCTTCCGTAATTGAAGAAACCTGGAATTTTCTACCATTTCTTTATACCGGTACCTACTTCTTAGTCAAATACGCTCCTCTAAAACTTACCGCCAGTGCTCTTTTATTTGAATTTCTTATTATTATTATTATTTATGAACAGATTAAATTATTTCCATTTTTATTTTATAATACAATGTAGTCTAGGTAGGTAATACAGTATAGGAAAAATATAGAAGTTTTGTTGTAGTCGTAAATTTTGGTTCACCCCTGAATTTTGGGTCGCTAAACACGTATTTAAGCTTTGCTGACAGATATTTTGACGAGAATCTGGTTTGTGTTGCAAAATAGTTCAAAATTATGGATTTCTTTTTTTTTTGCCAATTATATCGGAAACTATTAGTTTTTCCGAGATCACTTCATACTAAATCAAAGTAGACACAATTTCGACATTCTATGTTCATAAACAAATTCATTACGATTAAGCCACTAGATCGCACTTAAGTTGTACAAAAAGTGGCAAAAAGCGATTTTAGGCTCTTTATTTGCGATTTCCCTAAAAACCATCCATGGTACGCTACTTTTGACCAAACATGCTATTAAACACCATGATTAGCACATTATGGTATGATTAGCCTATGTACATTATGCGTGTAGCATGTTTCGAAGCAAGTGTTTAATATCAAATTGAAAGGGAAAATGATGAGTTGGTTTTGGCGCACCTGCACGTGCTTCAGCAATGCAGGTAAATCACTGGTGATTGGTTCAAGACTATTTCTGGTTCCCTTCCAAACCACACCCTTCCGCAAGTATCTCCACCATTGCTGAGCGTTGCGGTACACACTAACTGTGGTGGCTACAGCTGTATAGCCCGAGACTGTAGGACCAATTGGTAAATCCGTCTCTGTTTTGAGAATCTGACCCAAATTCTTAGGCCGAAACGTCGGCACAAATATATAAGTTCGCTTATGGTAGTGTAATTCTTTGGCCGCATCCCCCGACCAACTTCTCCCTTTAAATATAAATATACGGTCAACAATAACTCCCTCCGTTTTGAAAAATATCTGATGTGGACTTGATTGTACGATTGACCTGACATGACTTCCTTGTACGCCTATTAAACTATTAATCGGTGGCTCAAAAAGTGATCCTCAATTTGATTACTAATTTTCGAAGATTGCAGTATCTCAAAAAGGACACTCGGAGTCGCGACATCCATCTATTGACACACACACACACATACTATTTCTGGAGTTCTCATTCCGTTAATATATATCGTTTTCTTTCAGTAGGTAACTAGTTTCTAAGAGATTTCTTCGTGTTCCGTGACAACATTAAAACTGTGATACTAGATATCTAGATACCAGATAAAGCATTGGAAATCGATAGTTTCGACATTTGGAGTGGAAAAACTTATATCTTATTCTCCTGCTGCAGACTTATTCATTTCACAAATGGGGAGGAAAACCAGTATTTTACAGTCAATTTTAACAATTAAAACAAGTAATAAAAATGTTTAATTGGATTGGAAACCAAATTGCGTTTGTAACCTACATTACCGAAACATATGATTTCTGAATTTAATTTTTGATGTAAGGCTATTATGACCTACAAATAAAGTACCCTTTTCGGCTCACCAATTTTAACAAAATCTATTAAATACATTCATATCGCGATATAAAAGTCCTATTTACCAAATTTGAGATGTTTTACATTATATTTTAATATCATTTTTGATGAAAGTTTATTATGACCTTCAAGTAAAGTACCGCTTCCGGTTTTCCAATTTAAACCAAAATCTAGTATGTTATTTAAGTCAATAAATAAGTTATAAATACTAAATTGGAGAAGTTTTGCATTGTATACTAATATAATTTTTGATGGAAATCAATTATGACCTTCAAGTAAAGTACCACTTGCGGTGATCAAGTGGTGACCAAAAAGGGAGGTTCACGACTAGATTTTACAGCAATTCTAAATACAAAATTTCAAATTTTTATGGCTAATCATTTTTTAGTTATGTGAGTTACGAACGTAGGTAGGTACAGACGCCACGACGAAACTAGTCGAAATGGATTCAGAGATGGTGAAAATGGATATTTTCGTTGAAATCTGAAAACCGAAAATTTCTGCGATTACAATACTTCCTTTACTTCATACAAGAAAGTAAAAAAAATTAATTTCTGGGAAAAATATCGATCAGAAAGTTCCAAATTCGAGTTCAGAGAGCCAAAAAAGGGCATGACAAAAATTTACGTTCACAACAAAACCCTCCTCTTTTTGCACTTTTCTGTCTAGTCTGTCTGGACCACTAATTAATTTAGTTTGTCTAACCACTTATAACTTTAGTTTTGGTGTGCGTGTTTTCTATTTATTCTTCAAACAACCTCCCCAAGAATTTTGAAGACGCAGCTTGCGCCATAAGTTCCTCCCCCTGTTGGCACCTCTGCTTCATATATGTGTATACTTTCGATTTGATTGGAGAAAACAGGTTTTAATTAAAGACTGGAATCAATGTTTCTTATGATTGAGCCTGTTTTAATTTTCGTTGAATATATATATTTTCCCCCTCTCTCTTGTTTCTACTTTTAAATTTTATTTTTATGCTACATTCTTTGTCCCATTTTGTATGTAGAATCAAACATTAGTATTAACAACCAACTTTTTTACAATTTCATTCTGAAACTGAGTTGGAAGGTTATATTATTTAATGTTGAGTTGTTAGTGTTAGATGCTGGCATAACCGACTTTTAGAGAAGAGAACTATCAAGATTCTATCCGCAGGCATATTGGCGACCATACATAATAACGCTTACTCCAACCATATATATGATACCGATAAAAAATAAAAAATAAGATAAGCACATAGAAACAATAAATAAAGAGAACCAATATCAAAAAACATGCATACAAATAGCAGTGTCTTCTTGTACGCCTCATGTGTTAACACTAATTTTCTTATGCGAGATATAAATAAGAGATGCTAGACATAAAATGATCTAGAGACACGAACATGAGACGCGAAGCATGGTTCAATTGATATATTTATTTAATATGTTGAGTAACCATTTCTATTCTCTCCTCAGGCTTTTATAAATTTTCTTATCTGCCCAAACTGACGGGTATTTATAAATGTTCTCAAGAATCTAACGTTATACCCATCCGAACCATTAGAAAAGGCAGCCAAAACGAACACGCTATACGAATGAACATTATGAACAGTTTTATGTGAAGGTATCAAGCATTCATTTAAAGCGAGCCTGTTCTTTTTGAAATCGGAAAAAAACACTCAAATAAAAAGAAAATCATTATTTTAAGACAATTCTTGTACGTGCACTCTTGTTCTTGAGACATTTTAATAGTAATTTCCTAAGAAAAGATACGATAGGAAATAATATAAGACAGATGTATGCCTTCAATGACACATGGTGTGATTTATCCTTATTCTGTGGAAGTCCTATTAACTGTTGTGGCTTTCATGTTAACCACAACTCCACACGTGTATCGTTAATAATAATGTAACTTGCAAAGCTTTCATACAGGTGCCTTTCCTCCTCACACAATAAGCTTTTGAAGTTCCCAAGTCTTAAGATAGCTGCATCAAGAAGGAGGGAGGGAGCGCGCATTGAACTAACCTCCTTTCAGTGACCTCTAACAAAATTATAACAGCAGCATTCATTTTATATTATCCTATTTTACTATGCACCAATACACCAAGAAAATCTCAATAGCTGTTCCGAAATAAATAAAAAAATGAAACACCTGAATTTTACAAATTGGTGGCAATAGAGATTTGTTTTCTTTAACTCTTTACATGGCAGAACTGCTTAAGCTTAAATGACTGAAATGTTTTAGGAACTTATATTGAAAATGAGTATGAAAAAAAATCATTTGTTTATAAAACATTTATGTTAGCAGACCTATTTGTCCTACATTTGTTGAGTGACAACAATTTTTACTCGAGCCCTAGACTAATTAATGTTGTTACGGGTAATTCTATGAACAAAAATGAAAAATTATACAAATACTGTTTTTATAAGTTATATAATGTATTAATGAATACAAATTATAAGTTAAATATTATATTGAAATACAAAAATTAGATCGTCAATAATAAAATTTAATATACAAAAATTATAAGTTAATCCTAGTATCCTGATAACATAAATACAACTAAATAAAAAATAACAGAATACATATTTACAAAAAAAATATCTGATGTGGACAACACATGACTTCCTTGTACGCCTATTAAACTATAAATCGCTGAGTCAAAAAGTGATCCTGAATTCGATTACTAGTTTCCGAAATATAGTATCGTATCTCCAAAACGACACTCGGCGTCGCGACATCCATATCTTGAGATACTCACACACGAGGTCCTGTATCTGGAGGTCTCATTCCATTATTATATTACGTTTTCTTTCAGTAGGTAAAAAATAAAAACTGTCAATGTCACTAGATAAAGCATTTAAAATCGAAAGTTTCGACATTTTAGGCGGAAGAATTCAAATAACTTGTTTCTTATTTTCGTGCTGCTGACTTGTTTTTCTCACAAATGGCTAGAAAAACCAGTATTTTACACTCAGTTTGAACACTTAAAACAAGTAATAAGTATGTTTAATTGGAGTGGAAAAAAATCGCGTTTGTAACCTTTATTACCGAACCATATGATCTGTAATAATTTTTAATATCCTTTTTGATTTAAGTATATTATGACCTTCAAGTAAAGTATCCTTTTCGACTCACCAATTTTAACCAAAATCTAGGAAATACATTCATATCGATATAAAAAATCCTATTTACCAAATTTGAGATGTTTTACATTATATTTTAATATATTTTTTGATTAAAGACTAATATAACCTTCTAGTAAAGTACCACTTTCGGTCTGCCAATGTTAGCCAAAATTTATTACGTTGTTTATATTAATATTTAAGTCTTATATACCTAATTTGAGAAGTTTTGCATCATATTTTAATATAATTTTTGATGAAAATCAGTTATGACCTTCAAGTAAAGTACCACTTTCGGTGATCAATCAGTGAACAAAAAGGGAGGTTCACAACCAGATTTTACAGCAATCCTAAATACAAAATTTCAACTTTCTACGGCTTACCGTTTTTGAGTTATGCTACGAACGCACGAACGTACGAATGTACGTACGTACAGACGCCACGACGAAAATAGTCAAAATGGATTCAGGGATGGTCAAAATTGCTATTTCCGTTGAAATCTAAAAACTGAAAATTTTCGCGATTACAATACTTCCTTTACTTCGTACAAGGAAGTCAAAATCATGCAGCCACGAACATTATTTATTTACTCAGCGGAATAATTTTTATTTTAAGCACTATTAACAATTTTTAAGTTAAACCATGCATTGAATGCCAAAAAAAAAAAAGATTCATAATTACAGCAAAAGATTTCAAAGGTGAATCATGTTGCTCAATATACTGCTGAGGACTAAAATGAACGGTGGGGTCGGGGTCGTTACTAGGCAATGCCCGGAGTAAAATATGAAGCAATATTTCATTCGAAAACGTAATCATGATGTTTTGTTCTGTTGTATTCGCACTATAATCTCAGATAGCAAAAGCGAAATCAGAGCGCTCTTTTTGTAAATTAAAAATAATATGAGATCAACGATGAGCCATGATCGACTAGCAGGTTTGCAATTGAATATGAACGTGCTAAATAAATTGAGCTCAAGTTAGTTGAATTCATAGATTCATGAGAACACATCTTCTCATTTTTCATAAATGTTTACACTTTTATTGTTTTGTTTTGGTTCTTATTTTATGGTTTAACATCAAACCATGGTCATTAATTCAGAAAAGTGGCAAGAATTTCGGCTGTAGTCGAATATAATTGTAGCAAGTGATACGCCGTAGTGTTTAGAGTATTCCCAGAACAACTGATGGTCTGGATCACGACAATACGGTCGCCAACAGGGTTCGTTGCTCTGGGTCGCCTAGAAACTGGCCATCTCGCGTACAGCCCAATCTCCTTGTTCCTTTGGATGGCTCATTGTACACTTGTCCTATTCACTTCGGCGTAACGCTCGCAACTATCATTCTTAGAACGCGAGATATAAAATAAAGCATTTTCAGCATGCTTTATTTATTTTTCTCAGCTCCTAAGGTCCATTGGAGAAAACGGAAGAATTCGGATGAACTTTTTTTTCAATCTAGAATTACCCAAAACATTTTGAACAAAATCAGAGACAGGAAAATCATGCACTCCCCTTGTATTGTTAGTATATTATCAGTGATCAAATTTATCATGGCTAATATTAAAATTTTAAGGCTAGTTTTTAAATTGATGTGGAGGGACTAACATATATCTCTAAATTCAAATGAATAAGTGTCATTGCAATCTTCCAATCATTTCTCCTATTGGTTTCCAGATAATTTATATAATCTTTTTAACGAGACCAATTTCTTTTTTTTCTGAGAAGCCCCTCTCAATTTCCTTATAGTAAATATTACAAATGCATCAGAACATGAATTGAGGGATCAGTTTATTTCTTCCACTTGAAGCGAGTAGTTGAGGACAGATAAACCCTCTTGATTAAATTACTGTTGCAACTGACCACCTAACAAGCCGGTCAATAGTGAAAGATGCAGCCCACGTCCTTCCTGCAATTGGTTCACAGACGTGAGTGATTTAAGGAATCGTATTGGGAAAAGAAATCGTAGAGTAGCTAATTTACTGTCCTAAAAAATAGTGCTAGTTTAGGTCTTAATATAGTTAGAAACGCATATTGAAAATGCATTTAGAAATACTACCAATACATTGAATCGCTAAAGTATATATTTATTTATTATTATTTTGTTGGCTGCAATATAAAAGGCCCAAACTCCATTTTTTTATATACATTTTTATGAAATTGGTCCGAAAAATACACATTTCTGTGATCATGGAAAGCTCCAAATCTAATTATTTGTTGCCAATAATTGGATTCAGGGCTTTCTAATGTCATAAAAAGATGTTTTTTTTTATGAGATGATTTAACAATTATTTTTCCTCGAATATGGCTTTTTTTATTTATAGATCTTCAACCACAGTGTGCTGCTCAGCAGATCATTGTGGGTTCGAACATATAAACTAATTAAGCTAGCATTTAACATCCTGCTACTCATCTCATCTCTAGATTCGTTGATATTCTCCTTCTGGCAGGAGATCAGGAGCAGTTTTGAACTAAGAGCAGCCATTGTGACTGTGCCAAATATTAAACCAAAGACTTCTCGATATTTGTGATACTACAGTTCTATTTGTTATCTATAACTGCCGACCAATTTGGCTAAGTCTATAAGATATCAACTGCTTGTTTGTTTAATTTATTTGACAATACTAAAAAAACTAGGTAAGATATGATTACTTGAAATGCATACAAGATAATTTTCAATATATATATATATATATATATATATATATATATATATATATATATATATATATATATATATTAATTAGTATGAAAATCTCGATTACGAAAATACGAAACATATATTTAAACAATTCTTAGAAATTGTGTTATATATCTACAATAGGTACTCCTTTAATTAGTACTATAAACCATGAATATCTGCGGCTGTATGACACCATTTAAAAAATTACAGTTTTTATGTGACGGTGTCTTAGTATGCATCAAATAGGGTACATTATCTTGGACTTTACAACGCGATTCTCCGAGTGTTATCGGATATTCGGGTGTTATGGGTCACCCTGATTGTTGCCTACATAAACTGATGGACTGTTATCCGTCGAAAATAGGTGTTATATCTTTGAATTTTCTTCATTTAATCAGATGTTCTATAGTAAGTACTTTCTATTCGTGTTAGTTTCAAGTGATATTCATTAATTACCAATTAGCTTGTAAATATGAATAGCTGATTTTTATAATTTATGTTAAAGGCAGAATTGGTCTGTTGCAGTGGCCAGAAATGGGACATCTGGGCAAATATAATATAACTTGGGTCTTCTAGATAGTATCTCGTAGCCCACCAGGCGGAGCTCAGACTTGAAGTAGAACTTCATGACAGCCAGATCTCAATCTAACTTACACGTTTTAGATTCCAGATTTTCCATGGTGAGCAAATGCCGGACTTAAAGTAATCTCGTAAAAATCTCGTATAACTAAAATTAAGAATTCTGGGCCTTTATAAACTTTGGTGAAATTATATAAGCAATTATAAAAACATTTTAACAAAATGTTAAAAATAATATATGCTTTATCGAAAAGCAAGATCAGAAACAAAAATATTTCTATGGACATATCGGTGGTCCTGATAAAGGAATAATGTGAAGTTTATTTTCATTTTTGATTAAGCGTAACATTCTTTAGTTTATACCAGTCGTTGTAGAGGTCTGTTATTCTTCTGAGGGGTCATATTTGGACAATAAGTGCAGTGTTGTAGTGAGTAAGTAGCTATTAATGTTTCAACCCCCTACCTTTACCCTTCGCACTTAAACACTAATCTTTATAACTATGCAATCAATCCATTACAAAGACAGTCAGAATTCATTACTTCTTCCATACCAAAAGAAACATGACAGACCTATAACTTCAACCCTTCAAAAAAAAAAAGTGACTAACTACTTATGATACTTCACAAAAAAGACTCTTGCAAAGATAATAAACTAATTACAAAATTCAAAATAGTTTAATCTAAATAAATAGGTTTTTAAAAAAATCTATATGGTATGTACTCATTCATATTAGAAAAAAATTACTTTACCACTAAAACACATATAGAACTTTGGGTTCAGTACTTGGTAAGGATGCACTGAAGCTGAGGTGATGAAAGGAGAAGATTAAGTTAGCATCAACAATCAGCTGTCAGGTTGATTACTCAACTCGATGAGACCAGGTATTCACATTATGGAGGATGGGTAATGCCCCTATAACAGTCTACCAGCTAGCCTCTGATTTTTAAATGAATTGGCTCACTTCTAGGGTGAAGTCCGGTATGGTGTCATTTATTTCGTATTTTTGCGTAAATTATGAATATCTTAGTCCGTATATAGAGATTTATTAAGGTACAAACAATAAAAAAAAAACATTTTAAAATGTGTTTTTATTTTTTATTTTATTCTGAGAATATGCATTTATAACTTTTGTAATTATGTGTTTTTAGCTAAAACCCACCATTTAGGGGTTTTAAGCAAATAGCTGAAAAACGTTAGAAAATTTTGTTTGATAAATTTGGTGGACAAAACTTATTTCCCCCATTTTACCAAGCTAAAACAATAAAATCTTCTACCCCATCTTTTGGAAGGCAAATCTGCAATTTAACGGAACTAATTAAAAAGGTCCAGTTACACTTAAAGCTAAAACTAACGGTAACGGACCTACGGAGTTTCAAACTTGTGAAACTTTCGATATTTCTAGAAAAAAGAAAACACCCTTACGGCAGATTTTTTTCTTGAACTACCGAAAATTTAACAAGTTCGACGCATTTTATCAAAACGAAAGTTGTTTTACACTAAGCTTTTCTATGTAACAGGTTTATGTAATTATTACATTTTAAGCTGAAACTAACCGTAACGGCTCAACGCAGTGTGAAATTTTTCGATACTTCAAGAATAACCTGTTTTTCGCTCCCTTAAATTCTGTTTTTTTTCGTAGATAATGAATACCATTATCCGAAAATCGAAACCGGATTCAGCTCAAGCTCATCTTCATTTTTAGCTAAAATTAACGATTATGACCCTTTGAAAACCTTTAAAATTTTCATTATGACCCTTATGATTATGACCCTTTGCAAACCTATAAAATTTTCATGGAATTCGTAATTTACGCAAAAAAACTGAGTGTAAAGTTCGTGATAAGCTCGTTTTACTTGAAATACCGAACATTTCACAGGTTTTATTATCTTAATATGTAATTAGACCTTTTTTGTCGGTAATTTAAAGTGGAACAAGATTTGTTTTGAACTTTTTTTGATGAAATGAATATTTTCTGAAAAATGGAAAAAAAAAATTAAAAATACTATATTTTCAGGTTATTTTGACTAAAACCATAATAAAGCTAACGATTTCTATTTCCAGATCATATCATCAACAGATCTTCTTATGAATATCATGATATTCATAACCATTCCAGACTTTACCGTTAGCTGAATATTGAATGTAGGACCTTTCGACACCACAATCAATCTACGGCTTATATTACATAATTTATAAATTATCTGTCTTAACTGGAATCAAACCTGAGCCAACAAGTTTAGAGTCCATTACTTTACCCACTGAGCTAATCAGCTCCACCCCTTCCTTATTAACTAAGTACTTATTAAGTTCAGGGAAGTAATAATAAAATTGTACAGTAAATTGTAACGAGACTTATGACATATCTTTTAGATACTCTTAGAACAGTAAAAAGGTGCAGAACGGGAAATCTTCTCTTTTTAATAGGTAAGATTTAAAACTAGATCAATGTTATTTAATATTCTTCTTCAAGACCTACTTGCTAAACTTATAAAAATTTGTTAATTCCGTATAAAATAAATAAATCTTTTTTTATTTTAACACCGTTGCCAAATAATCAAATAAAAAAATAAAATAATTATTTTTATGACTTTCAACTCTTTTTTTTTAAAATATTCATTTTACATTATATTATTTTTCAGAATCTACTTAACTTAGAAAATGGCCAAATAAAACAACTGTAGTGGCTTTCTACGCTATGTTACATCAGCACTGAACCTATCCGTTATATTGCAAAGAAATATTCAGGTTCTTCTCAAATTAGCTTTTTAAATTTAAAGCATTCATCAGTTATTCTATAGACTCTTATTAGAAATAGAATTACCAGATATAGTTCCGATAAAGTTCGTTAAATGAGTAAACATTAATGCCATGGACAACTACCATACAGTTATTACCTTGTGCAAAAACCTTATTAAAATTTATGAAATGTTTATTCGGGACAGCGTGGTCAGAACTCATTTCCAATCGGCTGATATCTCCCTTGACTAATTTCAGAAACTCATTTATTAAAGGTTGGGTGTTTAATACTTTGGATCCAGAATCATCAACCGGTAGGATAAATAACTCAAGGAGAAAAGGCTTAGATGGTTGGCCAAAAATTTATGAGAAAAAAAGGTTTCGAAATATTTACGAAGAATTTAAGCTGATACGGGAGAATAAATTTGGTCGAACAGTGAATACTGTTATGGAGAGACCGGCATGCGGTGAATTACAATTGAACACCATTGATTGGATTTTTAGCAGATCTAGTTACTAATTAAATCTAAGATATATTCACGTTTACAATCAAAGATTTACCTCATAGCGATTTTTTATCGTAATTTTATATAATTAGTTGGTATATTGAATTTATTAAGATAAGTAGATAGTAATTCATGAAATCGGTAGACATAATTCATTACAGCAACTGTGCACTTTTAGTAAGTGTATTGTGTTGTCATAACGTTTTATTAAAGCTGATTCAATTGGTTTATAATGTTAGATAGATATTTTATTTACGTAATTAAGACTAAGCACTGCGCTACTAATCTCAAGATCTCGGGTTCAAAACCGGCTGAGGCATATAATTATTAATTCTATATTCAGTCTTGTATCAACCCTGTAGGATCGGGAGGCCCTCCAGGGGTTGAGCGTGATCTCGACCGAGTCACCTCCTTGCACAACCGTTGGCTTAGAAACAGTATGGTCCTTACCAAATACTGAACTCAAGACCCTTTACGGGTTTTAATAATACAGGTTAAGTTAATTGATTAAAGTTATCGTATGAAATTCACAAATTGGAAGATTGTGTGTTTCCAAATGACTTTTCTGATCGTTTGTTGAAATTGTAAATGCAATTTAAACAGTTTGATTAGCTACGTTCAGTAATTTAATCAGTCTCCTTTTTACATAATTCTCAAACAAATTAGGTAACATTTTTTTTTGAATTCTCACTTTTCATGAATTATTGGGAATGTTTTAAAATTACACAAAATCAGTCTGAGCATCTAAGATTGTAGATATTGAAAATAATACATCATTATTATGACTAATAATTTTTCATTTTGCTTTAATTTCTCTGTTCTACTGGGTTTTAAAATTAAATTAATGTATTTGAATTAAAAAAAATTAAATGAGCATTGACTAAATAAAAGAGAGAATTAAATATATATTCACTCCATTTTATTTACTTGTATAATATAAATATGTAAAAATTTTCCTCCAGTAGTATCTCCGTATACTGTATATTTGATGTAATTTATATCATTTAAAAATATATATTTACAAAAATTGAAAAACGCAAGGTAGTGATTAATAGCTGGTTGAAGTATGTTGAACCTAAGATAACTAAAAATCACTGTAGAGAATCCTTTCATCGTGTACAACACCAGCCTGAAAAATAACTTATAACTAGGTTGGCTCTACTTCGGACAGTTCATGCTACATTCAAACACGTGAGTATGTTTTTACATTTACTATAAACATAAATTCCAGAGGCTCTCTAAAGCGGCTATATTTAGTTATTTAGGCTTTACCTTGAATTTAGAAGAGCTAGGGATAATAATAAAATTTTTTGATAATTTTGTCGGATTACGTCGAATAGACAAGGGCGGAGAGGTAACTGCCCACCAAAGCGGAGGCTTCTTCACGACTGGCTCATCGAGTCTGGAGTCGTCCCCACCATCAGCTGGCTACCCCCTCCCTTCCATGTAGTTCATTCATGTATCCGTAGATTCTCGAAAATTCACTTTTGAGAGTCTTGTACTACTCAAAATTAACTGCCTTGATTCGTTCGAACACTTCAAACATCCTTAAATTTATTTATTTTCTCATAGTTAAAATAAAATTCATATACTTAGAAATTTAATTAGTTACTCTAAAAATTAAGTTCATAAAAATAAATGTCTAATCATAAAACAAAATAATTAATAAGGTTGTGATAATCCAACACGTGTCAATACAAACTAGAAAACTACTATAAATGGAAGCCTCTGGTTTCTTTTTTTTTTAAATACCCAGAAAACATTTATGTCAATATATGATAAGAATAAATCAAACAACAGTGCCATGCTATATATATTTTATATCAGCAGAAAACACATCCGTTATGTTTTGAAGAAAGATTTTAGTTTCACCGTCTCTTCTGAATGCAACTGAATAAAGCATCTTAGTTTCTCTTAAACTGATAGAGTATTAAAGAATTAGTATCAATGAGGTTCTATAGATAATGATTCTATGTTGATATAATAAACAGCGACATAACAGTGATTAATAATTGCATAAACCTTATTCAAATTTCTTATATAAAAACTGATGTACGATCGTTCAAAAAGCAGAAAGTGTGGTCAGGACTATGCTCAATAATGTTTATCAATAGAACAGTCTTAACAGGATCCAAAACTAATCTCATATACTTTGATAGCCACCTTTGCAGACGAGACAACTGTGATAAGAAGAGATCACAATTAAACTACAAATGCCTCCCAGGTTCATATCAGCTGTTTATAAAACATTATTAGAGTCACCAATGGAAAATTCGACTTATTCAGGACGAATTTAAACACTCTACACATACACTTACGATATTCGCTCTCCAACTTATGTTAAAAAGATTTTGATCCCTCAGGAAGACACGGAACAGTATCTATGCCTAACATTTGACAGTAAAGCATTATTATTAGGATCAACAATCATGAAAGGGCGTAAGCTAATAATTAATACATTTGACGACGGAACAAAGAGAAAAGCGTGTAAGGTATGACTAACTGACAGACGTTCGTCCATCTGATAGACAGATATTCAATTGACTAAACAATGAACTTAAAACACAATTTCAATTGAACAATTTATGAAAAAAAGAATGTTATTAGATATTCTCTTTTTTGTAAGAAAATATCATCAATATATTTTTAAACCCTTTGAATTTAATTTACTTAATCATCTCTTGGATAAAAGTCACAACTGATAAAAATAGTTTAAAGGGGTACATTTATAAGCGAATCACCAGATTTTTTAGAATAGTTTCTATCCAAAAAAATTAAAATTAATTTAAAATAACTAGTGGATATAGATTTTTCCATCACCATTACTTTCTCACACAGTGTAGCGCCTTAATTGTTAAACCTTCCCTACCCGCACAACAGTACAGTGATGCAGGCACAAGCCAGTATTGAAGGGGTTTTCCTTTCATTGTTTCTAAATTTTGTTAGTATTCATTAATATCAAACAATAATGTGAAAAGGAGATAAATAACAAAACAAAGTATAAATAATTTCTCAAGTTATTCATTTTTCTAGTGTCTTTTAAATTGTCTATAAAAGCGCAAGCAAGTACATTAACTCTTGTGATTTCGGTATAGGAACTTTATAATAAATGCATTAGTAAAAATAAAAATAAATTGAAATGTAAATTCATTAAAGTAAAATAAGATAGTGAAGTGGTTCAAACATCATCAGTAGCAGAATAAAATTAAAAAAAAAAAAGCCCCTCATGATGACCGATAATGGACCATGTTCATTGTTTTTGTTTAAGGTGTTTGAATTCAAAAATCCGGGCACAAGTATCTAGTATAACGGTATATCTAATAAGTTCAAATTTATTAATTAGATTGGTAAAAGTGAAAATGGTTAATGGAGATTGTAGATTCCTCTGATATTTTAACCATTTCCGTTTCCAATTCGTTTCATCCCGAGGCTTTTTTTTCAATGCTGTCGTATTTACTTCAGGATATTTCTCCATCATTAAACAAAATAGATGAAAGACAAAACATTAACTTTTCCTACCGTTCATTGTTGCTTTCGTACTTGGCGCTCCGATCGGCTGTTTGGAGAAACAGCGATTTATCTCTAATTCTAACAATTGATTTTTTTTATGTCTAAAATACTTGGATATGCAACCGACGACTTTTCCTTTGGTTACTCCTTGGTACTTAATTAAACCTTCACAAGCGAAAATATATATATATATATATATATATATATATATATATATATATATATAAGTTAAGGTACACAGTGTAACTTTATACAACTTAATCCTAACTCTAAGATGTAAACACTCCCTAAGACTATATATAGAGGATTACTAAGCCAATAAAGTCAGTCTTTTCTCAACAAGTGTGCGTGTCATTTCGTTCCCTTTTTTCCCTTTTTTTTACTTTAAGTCCTCGGAACGAACATAAGTGGTGCCGAAACCCGGGAGGTCATACTCGGAATAGAGAGTTGTTTTTTTTTTCTTTTTCTCTCTTGGTGTTTTTTTTTATGTTCACGCTGTTCGCGTCTGTTTTTTTTAAAAATTGACCAGGACAAGTGAGAAGGTTACAGTATGCCAGATGAGATAGTGCGGCCGGCAACCTTGATACTACCACAGGACATCCCAGCGTTGCCAACGGAAACCATGGCGGCGGCGCACGCGAATTTGGCGGCAGCACAAGCAAACGCCCTAGAATGGCTAAAGATAAAGACGGCGACCTCGCAGGATCTAAGGAAGGCGATCACAGATCTAGAAAGGTTCAACGGAGAAATCGGCGAGCTAAATCATTTTCTCAAGGGAGGCGACCGGGTGATGACACGCATAGAGGCAAAGTTGTCGGAAGACCTCATAGACCCAATGGATGCGAACGCACTGAGAGCAGCGTTAGTATGTCGAGTAAAAAGGAACATACTTAACCTAATTCAGGCGGACGAGGATACACCTTGGATCATAGTGAAGGACAGGCTAAAAAAGGCATTTGGGGGAGGCCGGTGGGCCCCAGAAGAGGATATTTTTCGAATGTTCAGGGAGACGAAGAAGCCTCACCAAACGAATGGGCAGTATGCGGGATCGCTATTAGCCAGATACAACAAGATAACCGAGAAGATGAGGGAAACTCTGAACGCAGCCGAGGTGGAGGGCAGGATGGCGTTTTTGTCAACTATATTGAAAGTGCAGCTAGCGAGAGACACGGGAAAGAAAGAGGGGCTGTCTAGAGACAAAACGTTCATCGAATGTGCCCAGGAGATGGTAGACGCTAGTGCCAGGGATGAAGAGGCGAGATTCGGAGAGGAAGCGGAAACGGGATGGAGTAGGGTAACTTACAGGAGGCCCGAGACAAGTAGGAACAAACCTAGGCCAGATATGGGAAGGAGAAGAGAGACGGAATTCGTTGGACGGGAGAGGACGATGGCACGAGAAAGGAGGCAAGGACCGGAGAAGAAGATCTGGAAAAGGGAAGACAGGAGGTGTCATGGATGTGGGAAGACGGGACATCTGGTAGCCCAGTGCCCCCGAACGAGATGTTTCGAATGCGGCACCGAAGGACACATTGCGAGGCAGTGTCCCTACATGAGCAGACGCGGTGAAGCAAATCGAGGGGAACCCATGGAGGTGAATGCGCAAAGAATGTGGAAGAGGAGCAGATCACCATCTGAGTCGATAGGGTCATCGGAAGCCTCGGAGACGGACGAAGAGGAAATCGAACCAGGAAACAGAGGAGCTGGAGGAGGAAGGAGCGGCAGAAGAAGCGGCGGACGAAGAGCAACGCAGGAGAGGGTATCGAGAGATAATGAATGAGAAAAGTGCGAGCAGAGAGGCAACCACGCGGTAGTGCATAACATAGAGAGTGAGTGTGGTGGGTTGCCTATTATCAGAGTTGCGAGAGGAGTACGGTGCTTGGTGGATACAGGCAGTTCAAATACGATAATGTGTCGGAGTGCGGTAGAGGCGTTGTGTGAAGGAGAGAGGATACCCCAGGTACAGGTATGTGGATGTAGATTAATCACCTTGAATGGTCCATGTAAGATAGAAGGGGAAGTGGGGATAGATTTGAATAAATGGGGAACCGAGGGAGGAAAATTAAGGGTGCACGTAGTGGAGAATATGCCTCGGGAATACGGGGGAATAATCGGGTGCGACCTGCTAGGGAAAATGGGAGCGCGGATAAGAAATCAGGACGGGAAATGGATTATTAGGATAGGAACAAAGAAGTACAGGTGTAAGAGGGTTCTGAAAAAGGACAAAATTAGAGTCGGGGCAATTAACCGGGAAGACTGGAGACAGGCGTTACGAGATGAGTACGCGGATATTTTTTTCCAAGAGGGAGATATATTGAGTGTAACGGGGGAAACGGTACACGAGATCCCGCTGAAACAGGATAGGGTGACATACGTCAAGGAGAGAAGGTACCCGCAAGCTTTACGGCAACATATCCGGGAAGAGCTGGAGAGTTTGAAGAAACAAGGGATCATTACCGACAGCACGTCGCCATACAACAGCCCCCTTTGGGCAGTAAAGAAGAAGAGTCCGGAAAACGGCGAGCGGGAGAAGTATAGGGTCGTGGTAGATTTTAGGAAACTAAACGAGAACACCCTGGACGAGAAATACCCGATACCGAGATTCGAAGATATCTTGGATAGGTTAGGAGGAGCGGCTGTGTTTAGCACGCTGGACTTAAAAGCTGGGTACCACCAGATAAAGATGCACCCGAGGGACCAACATAAGACGGCTTTTACTTTCGAGAGGGGTCATTTCGAATTTACCCGGATGCCGTTTGGGTTGAAAAACGCGCCCATAACGTTTCAGAGACTCATGGACGAGTTTTTGCGGGGACTGGATGAATCGGTCTGCCAGGTTTACATGGACGACCTGCTGATCTTCAGTAAGAATGAAGCGCAACATATAGCAGATCTAAGATGCGTCTTCGACCGGCTGAGACAATTTGGACTAAAGCTGTCTGTAGAGAAATCGATTCTGGGGCAAGACCAGATCAACTTTCTGGGGCATAATATATCAAAGGAGGGAGTACGACCCGATGCGCGGAAGGTTGAGGCTATCCAAAAGATGGCGATCCAAACGGATGTGAGAGGAATAAGGAGGCTGCTGGGAACGCTAAATTATTATCGACGATTCGTCCCGGAGATGGCGGAATATTTAGTACCCCTAAATAACCTTCTGAAGAAAGGGAGCAAAGTCGTGATAACGCCTACGATTGAGGGTAATATCCGAAAGTGTATGTCGCGATTACAGGAAGAGCCGGTACTTGCGTTCCCTGATTTCTCGAAACCATTCACTATCACCACAGACGCGAGCGAATACGCGTTGGGGGCGGTACTGTCGCAGGACGGAAAACAGGGGGAACAACCAGTGGCGTATGCCAGCAGACGCCTCACGGAGACGGAAGCGCGTTATAGCGCGTTAGAACGCGAACTGTTGGGTATTGTGTGGGCGGTCGAACACTTTAGGCCGTATGTCTTTGGGCGGAGATTTAAGGCCCAAACTGATCATCGACCCT
Source organism: Rhaphigaster nebulosa (assembly GCA_948150685.1). NCBI lineage: Eukaryota > Metazoa > Arthropoda > Insecta > Hemiptera > Pentatomidae > Rhaphigaster > Rhaphigaster nebulosa. The sequence goes on along the minus strand of OX411306.1, from coordinate 149,345,557 downwards.
TATTGTGGGTAGGAAAGCTCAAAGAATCATCGGCGAGAGTTACCCGCTGGAAAGAGTTTCTGAGCCAATATAACATGGAGGTGGCTTATAAACCAGGAAGAGAGAATATTGTGGCAGATTGGCTATCTCGAGCGCTGCAGGTCAATGCGATAGAGACAGAAAGAGGGGAACATTCCGGAGAGCTACAGAGATTCGTAAGGGAATGGACACCTGAGGGTGAAGGGGAACCAGAGTCAGGGGAGGCAGAAGAAGAAAGGATGTCGACGGGGGACGGAAGCGTTACGGAAGACAGGCCAACGGATATGGAGGAGAGAGAGGAAATCATCAATGACAAGAAACGTCAGATTATCTGGAAAACCCGGACGTCGGGATTGATGAAGGTGGATTACTCAAAATATGGTATGTATAGTATTAACACGATATGGTCGCATCCAGGAGTAAGAGAGGAGCAGATTTGCAGGGCCCTGAAAGACGCGTCCAGACCAGGAACCACTCATTATCTGTATGTAGGAAACACATCGGTCTGGGAGAAGATAAAGCGCTTATGGCAGACCGAGAAAATCGGAATCGATAGGACGTTCGTCAGATGCAAACTCATGGTGGAGACGGTCAGAGATCCAGAACGGCAGGAGGAGGTTACTCTGGCGTACCACCAGGGTAAGACGAACCACCGAGGAGTAAACGAGACCTTGCAAGCATTGAAAAGGAAGTACTTCTGGGAGAAAATGCGAAAGACGATAGAGAAAGTGTTAAGGGCATGTGTAGTGTGTCAAACCACGAAATATGATCGTCACCCTCCAATTGGGAAGCAAGAAGAGACGACGACACCTAGCGCACCGTTAAGCGACCTGCAGGTGGATACATTCACGTGGAAAGGGTTTAAATGGGTTACAGTGCTAGACGTATTTAGCAAGCTGGCGATGGCATATCCAGTACAAGACCGGTCGGCAGAGGCAGTGATCGCGGCTCTACGAACATGGTTCCAATTTTATGGGATACCGGATACGATCTCTTCCGATGGAGGGAGAGAATTCGATAATGCGAGTCTGCGAAACGAGACGAAGGCATTGGAGATAGCTTGGCATATCAACACACCGGGACACCCCAAGAGTAGGGGAGGGATAGAGAGGTTGCACAGTACGCTGGGAGATCACCTGCGAGTGTTCCATGTAGACAAGGGGTTGGAGGCTGATTGCGCGATGCCAAAGGCGGTAGCAGCATACAATCATTCGATTCATATGGCTACAGGATTTTCCCCGTTTGAAGTAATCTTCGGGCTTCGAGAGCGGCGAAGAGACGGAGGGAGCACGGTAGTAGACGAAGGGTTGGCAGAGCGATTAGTGAGTAATAGGGTAGCGCTCGTAAAACTGCGGGAGAAAGCACACAGGAGGATCGCGGCGGAAAAGAGTAGAAGGGTGGCACGGGAAAATATTCGGGTACGGGACAGGATGGAGGATGTTAAGATAGGGACGATCGTGTACCGAAAATTGACATCAAACAGGACTAAAGAGGCGGTACGTTATGAGGGACCATTCAAGGTGATTGTGATACGTGAACACAATGTAGTGACCATCCAGAGTATCAAAGAACCGAGGAAACGGAGAACCGTTCACATTGAACAATTAAAGATTCCGCTGGGCGAGCCCGGACAATCCTGATCATGCAAGAGTGAGTATCCTCTCTTCTACGGGAGCAGTTCGGATGTATCAAAGGATGATTTATGTTCATTTTGACAGATGTCGATTTCTTAAGTTGTTCATTATTTCTTTTGGTATAATAGTTCATAAGTTTAGCTATAAGAATTTTGTATTTAGTTGTATTATTGTATTATGTTTCATAGTTTTGGGTGTTTACATGGCAGAGTATCATTTTTCTTTTTTTTTTTTTTTTTTTTTCGTGTTTTTGTTTGTTGTTCAGAGTGTATTATAGGAGTAAAGTTTACGAGAAGTGTTCGTAAACTGGCAGGGGGGAGTTAAGGTACACAGTGTAACTTTATACAACTTAATCCTAACTCTAAGATGTAAACACTCCCTAAGACTATATATAGAGGATTACTAAGCCAATAAAGTCAGTCTTTTCTCAACAAGTGTGCGTGTCATTTCGTTCCCTTTTTTCCCTTTTTTTTACTTTAAGTCCTCGGAACGAACATAAGTTATATATATATATATATATTTTCTTTTCATCTTTTCCTTACATGGTAACCCCACATAAGGACCGTTTATTATTTTTTTACATGCTCCATGCCTTAGAGGCATACTACATGATTGGTTCGATTTATAAAATTTACATATTTAGTGGTTTAATACATACATAATTAGTGGTTTAATTGAAATAAAAACAAAACTAAATCAAACAAACAAAAATAAAAATAAATAAAAATGAAGTATAGCCGAAAAGAGATCACCTATGCTGCCCATCTTTGGTCAGTGAGTCAAAGTCTATATTTTTAATAAATTTCAGCAAGTCTGTCTTGAATTTAGAAAGCAAATTTTGTTCTGTATCAGGCCATTGTCCATTTCTGAGAATTATACTTTTAATCAAATGAAAACGTTGTTTGTCAAATAATTTACAATCATAAAGTATATGTCTAAAATTTTGGATTTGTCCGTCTTCTTCGCATAAGTCTGTTTGTATAATGTTGAACCGTTTGAGATATTGTTTTGTGTTTCCATTTTCTGTCAGTAGTTGTGTTAGTTTGTAATCATTACTGTGTATAGTTCTGTAATTTTGTGATGTAATATGAGGTATAAATCTGTGTAAGCTAGGTGATTTGGTTGAGTTCACCCATATTTGATCCCATCTTTTAACCAAATCAAATTGTAGATCCCTCTTTATGTATGAAAGCGGTACTTGATGGTATGAGGGCAATAAATCACTTTTTGCCGCTTCTTTAGCAAGGTAATCGGCCCGTTCATTACCCTCAACCCCTGAATGTGCCTTTACCCATTTAAGAGTCACTGATTTCCCTATGTTTTGAAGCTCTATTAAATTTTGTCTAATTTGGTCAGTCAAATGGTCATGAATGTCGGAATTATTTACAGAGTCCAGTAAGATTTTGTTGTCTGTATGTATAGTGATGTGTGTGTTCGTTAGTAGCGGGTCGTTACTGATGTATTCCGTCACTTTTAGCACAGCAAATTTTTCTGCCTGGTTATTCGAGCAATAGGATTCCAATTTGTATTTTTGTTCCACATTGCTTCCATCTGGTGCTTGGAATAACCATGCACTTCCAGTATTCTCGCTGTCCTTACTACCGTCTGTGTAAACATCAGTGTTTTTGGTGACCTGAGTAGCAAATTGTGATCTAGTCCATAAATTTGCTGCTGGATGTAGCCAAAACTTGCAGTCAGTGATTCTGTCCATTTTGTCTAGTGTCATGTCTTTATAAGCTGTCTTTCCTTTCCTAATGTTAAATAAGGTCGTACGTTCGTCAATTTTTAGTTGGATTGGCAAAAGTCCTGTCAATAGAACTGCGGCCTCATATGAAATTAACCTTTGAAGCCTCTGCAACTTCAACAAATTTTTCTTACGTTGTACAGCCAGATGCCAAACATGTACAGCGTAGAGCATCTTAGGAAGTACAGCGCCTTCATAAATTACTTTCAATACTTCCGATCTGAGGCCCCATGTTGCTCTAGCAGCTATTGACAGTCCATTTATAATTCGTAATGTGTCGTTATAAAGATTGTCCAAATGTCTGTTCCAATTTAGTTTTCTGTCAAAGAGTAGACCTAAATATTGTAATGTGTCACATTGAGTTAGTCTTACTGAATTGAGTCGTATATCTAGTTCCGGTACTCCATGTTTTTTGGTAAAAATTATGTATTTAGTCTTCTCCGAATTAAATTTAAGTTTGTTGCGTCGAGTCCAATGTCTAAGCCTTGATAGTGCCAGGTTCGCTATTGTCTTGTGGCGACTGGGCAGTGATAGTGATATCAGAGCCAGGGAGGTTATGGTTGTAAAATGGGTTTGCCAATGTATATAAAATTAATTATTTCATTTTTTCGTTTTTCCGCTAAACATTTTCAATTAACTAATTTTCTTATTGCAAATTTCAATAGTCAAATTTTCTTGCGTGTTCATTGGCAAGCCTATTAATTACCTCCCTGAAAAAGTTGTTCTGTTGAGAGCTCTCTCATGTGTGTATTGTTGTCCAATAATTCTTATTCTGCTATTTTCTCATTTTGTTCCAGTATACCTTTTATGTACCAATTGTTTTGGAAAATAAAATCACGGCTTTGAATTATTATCAATTATTTAGTGTACATCGTACCCCGAACACCAATTACATTAAAGTGGTGACCCCGACGTGATCGGTGAGTACAATCGTTATAATTTTTTTTTGTACGCTAAGGACTATAAGTGAAGATGCCCCTTAGCAATAAATTCGATTTATTGACACTCGATGGAGCCGATGAGGGCAAAGAGACGGGGTTTGCTCCCCAGGTGATCGAAGCTGCTTCGGCGGCCACAGTTGCGGCCCGAATGCCCACATTTCGTAAGAGTGACCCGGAGATGTTTTTCTTACAGTGCGAAATGGTTTTCGACCTGTACCGGGTCACTAATTCGCTTACTAGATTTAGATACGTGGCCACGCAATTGGACAGAGAGCCGCTCAGAGATGTCATAGACCTCATCAGGCAACCTCCATTGGAGAACCCCTACGAATTACTCAAGGCCAGGCTGATGGGGAGTTTCGGTGATTCCGAACATACTCGAATCAAGAAACTCCTCGAAGACCAACGTCTCGGGGACCGCCGCCCATCGCACTTTTTGAGGGAACTGCAGTCTTTGGGAGGAACCACACTGCCTAGCGACCTATTAAAGTCAATCTGGCTACGGGGACTGCCAGATGGGATGCAGGCAGCGCTAGCAGCTGCGGAGCCGGCCGACATGGTCAAACTCAGCACCATTGCTGACCGCATCGCCGAGATCCAGGGGTACCGAACCGGCGAAGTAGCTGCCATGCGGCCCTCCACCTCCAACGACAGAGAAGACAGGCTTCTAGCGGCCCTGGAGAGATTGACCGATCGCGTTGCAGCTCTAGAAACCCGAGGAAGGTATGAGGGGAGGAACCGGCCACGAAGCCGTAGCAGAAGTAAGGGTCGCCGCCTGTGTTATTACAACAGGTTTGGGAGTAAAGCGACAAACTGCCGCCAGCCGTGTGATTGGAGGCCCTCACCCGTCCCGAAGCCATCGGGAAACTAGTCGCAGCGACGGACAAGGCGGACTCTGTCGCTCAGGTAATTAACCGCCGACTCTTCGTCACGGACAAGAAGTCCGGGCACAGATACTTGGTGGATACAGGAGCCACCCTATCTGTGTTCCCGGTGAAGACGCCGACGAGAAGAATGAGCGAGGAGTTCACGCTGTATGCAGCGAACGGCACCCCTATTCCGACCTATGGTAGCACACTGCTGAACGTGGACTTGGGGCTGCGGAGGAGCCTTCCCTGGCGTTTCGTCGTGGCAAAGGTGAGCTATCCCATTATCGGCGCGGATCTGCTATATCGCCATAACATATTAGTAGACCTCGCCGGTTGCCAGTTGGTAGATGGCATCACTGGGCTAACGACGCGCGGCAGGCTGGCGACAGTACCAGTTCCCACTGTGGACTCCGTCCCAGCAGGAGAATGGTACACAGAGATCCTGCGCAAGTACCCCAGCGTCACGAACCCGACCACGTTCACGAAGCAGCCCAAGCACGACGTGCGGCACTACATAGAGACACGGGGAGCTCCAGTAGCAGCGAGAGCTCGGCGCCTTCCACCGGAAAGGTACATCGCCGCCAAGAGGGAATTTGCCCAGATGATGGAGGAAGGGATTTGCAGGCCTTCAAACAGCCCTTGGGCTAGCCCTCTCCACATCGTGCAGAAGAAGGACGGTGGAATCAGACCTTGCGGAGATTATCGTCAGCTAAACGCCAAGACAATTCCCGACAGGTATGCAGTTCCGAACTTGGCGGATTTTAACATCAATATGCACGGTAAGAAGATCTTCAGCAAGCTGGACCTCAACCGTGCATATTATCAAATTCCGGTGGCAGAGGAGGACATACCGAAGACAGCAGTCATAACTCCCTTTGGCCTATTCGAATTTCTCCGGATGTGTTTTGGTCTCAGGAACGCCTCTCAGACCTTTCAGCGTTTTCTCGATAGGGTTCTTCAAGGTCTGGAGTTTGCGTGGTGGTACCTGGATGACATCGTCATATGCTCCAGAGACGAAGAGGAACACCGAGCACATCTGGAGGAAGTACTGCGACGGCTGGATGACCAAGGGCTGACCATAAACTTGGCCAAATGTGTCTTCGGGCGTCCGGACGTCGAGTTTCTCGGATACCACGTGAATTCGGAGGGCGTCACCGCACTGCCTGCTAAAGTCGAGGCCATCTCCACCTACCCACGACCTGGCACGGTCAAGGATCTCCGACGCTTTCTGGGTATGTTTAACTTCTACCGACGTTGCATACCCCGAGCGGCAGAGCTGCAAGGTCCGCTTAACAAGTACTTGGCTGGAGCGAAGAAGAATGATAGGTCGCCAATTACTTGGAGTGAAGATTCAAACCAGGCGTTCGAGCGCTGCAAGGCCGCCATTAAAGCAGCGGTGGTGATTGGACACCCCAAGCACGATGCAGACCTCGTGCTGGTCTGTGATGCGTCCAACACTGCAATGGGTGCTGTCTTGCAGCAGAAGGAGGGCGACGCCTGGCGGCCTCTAGGATTCTTCTCTAAGTCCCTCGCTCCAGCCCAGCAGAAATACTCCACATACGATCGGGAGCTGCTGGCGATCCATCGGGCCATCAAGCACTTTCGAGGCCAACTGGAGGGGAGACAATTCGTCATCTGGACAGACCACAAAGCTCTGGAGTTTGCATTTTCGCAGAAGCCGGACACAGCGACGCCCTTGCGGATTCGGTTGGTTAACTTCATTAGCCAGTTCACAACCGATATCCGCCATGTAGCCGGGAATGACAACACGGTCGCCGACGCGCTGTCGAGAGTGGAGGATATTGACTGCACGGAAGACTTTGCTCGTCTAGCTGAGGAGCAAGCGAATGATTCGTCGATCCAGGAAATGCAGAAGAATCCTCGTCTCCAACTTCGCTGGATGACACCTCCTGGAAGCTCAACAGCGGTCCTCTGCGAGACCTCCACTTCTCATGCGCGACCTTACGTTCCTGAATCCATGCGTCAGAACATCTTCAAGCGGCTACATGGGCTCAGTCACCCCGGCATACGAACCTCCAGACGCTTAGTTGCCCAGAGATTTTTTTGGCCGAGCATGAATGCCGACATCTCGAGGTGGGCTCGCTGTTGCATACCCTGCCAGCGCTCCAAAGTGGTTCGGCATACGGTCACCCCTCCGGGTAATTTCGAGCCGAGCGGGCGGTTCGAGCACATCCATGTGGATATTATCGGACCTTTACCGCCCTCTAATGGACAGCGATACTGCCTCACGATGATCGACAGATGTACCCGTTGGCCCGAAGCGTGCCCATTGGAGGAAATCACCAGTGTTGCGGTAGTCGAAGCAATATTGGGCACGTGGATCTCTCGATATGGTACGCCTGCAAGGATTACCACCGACCAGGGACGCCAGTTCGAGTCAGACCTTTTCACTAGTCTCACTAGTGTCCTTGGTATCCAGCGTTGTCGCACGACGGCGTACCATCCGCAGTCCAATGGGTGCATCGAGCGGTGGCATAGGTCCCTTAAGGCATCCCTCATGGCAGCACTCAACAATGATGGCTGGACGACTGTGCTGCCAACAGTTCTCTTGGGTCTCAGGTCGGCCGTTAGAGAGGAAATCGGGGCCAGCGCTGCTGAAATGACCTTCGGGCAGCCTCTACGTCTCCCTGGCGAGTTCTTCGAGCCTTTCAGACGTCCTGAAGACACCGAGTCGACGTTGAGGTCTCTTCGCCAGGCCATGAAGGACCTTCGCCCAGCTCCTCACCGCAGCAGCACAGCCAAGACGTTCGTCCACCGAGACTTAGGGCACTGCAGTCATGTGTTTCTGAGGGATGACCACGTCCGTAAGTCACTGACTCCTCCCTACTCTGGCCCTTTTAAAGTCATCTCGAGGGAAGAGAAGACCTTCACTGTCCAGCTGCCTTCCGGTCGGAAGGTCATATCCATGGATCGACTGAAGCCGGCCCATCTCCTGGACGACAACGGAGAAAGCACCGCCACCAGAGATCGACCCACTCCTACACCTGCCGCAGGACCTTCAGGCGACCATCCGAATGACCTCGACGCAGACCCTCCTACGTTGCAACGTGGTTACCGCACTCGCTCTGGTAGAGAGGTGAAGCCTAAGGTGCGGTTCTGTGCCGATGTCATTGGGGGGAGTGATGTGGCGACTGGGCAGTGATAGTGATATCAGAGCCAGGGAGGTTATGGTTGTAAAATGGGTTTGCCAATGTATATAAAATTAATTATTTCATTTTTTCGTTTTTCCGCTAAACATTTTCAATTAACTAATTTTCTTATTGCAAATTTCAATAGTCAAATTTTCTTGCGTGTTCATTGGCAAGCCTATTAATTACCTCCCTGAAAAAGTTGTTCTGTTGAGAGCTCTCTCATGTGTGTATTGTTGTCCAATAATTCTTATTCTGCTATTTTCTCATTTTGTTCCAGTATACCTTTTATGTACCAATTGTTTTGGAAAATAAAATCACGGCTTTGAATTATTATCAATTATTTAGTGTACATCGTACCCCGAACACCAATTACATTAAAGTCTGTAAATCGCCAAAATCTCGTCGTTTTATAAGTAATAACAAATCATCAGCGTATGCTAATAATGTAGTATTTTTCTGTAAGTCCGTCTCAAAAACTGTATTTATTAAAATGTTCCATAGTAAAGGTGATAATGCTGACCCTTGAGGAGTTCCCAAAGTCATTTTCTTATCAGTATAATAAAAATTTGTCTGAATGGCAAGTTTTCTATCAGTAAAATAATTTTGAATGATTTGGTATAAGTTTTTAGGACAGTTATAGTTTTTTAGATTAGTCAAGATCGCAGACCACCAGGCGTTGTCAAAACCACCTGCAATATCCAATGATACAACTAATAAGTTATTGCTCTGCCGGAGTGCGCTAGTGATATGATCGGCCAGTTCACTGAGAGCGTCGTCAGTTCCTGATTGGGGTCTGAATCCGTACTGGTGTCGGTCAAGTATATTATTAGTATTAAGATGATGCATTAACCTGTTTTTTAGTATTTTTTCAAAAATCCTACTCATTACAGAGAGCATACTCAAAGGTCTAAGTGAATATGAATTAGACTTAGGAATCAAAGTTAATTTACCCACTTTCCAGCTATTTGGAAATTCTTTTCTCACAAATAAGATTTTATAAAGTCCAGTTAACAATTTTGGAAAAGTGTCAGCCATTTTTTTAGGAGTCTACTTTGTCTATTCCAGGAGCTTTTTTGTCATTTAATTTATTAATGATTTGCAATACTTCATAATCTCGAATGTCTACGTCATCGACAGTAACAGGTAGGGTAAGTACGTCTTCTCTCATTCGTTTATGTTCGTCACTGTCAGTGTTTAAATTATCTTCTTTAATTATCGTACTTAAGATATGAGACAATGTTTTAGTGTCAGCTGTAAATCCTTCTTCAGTTCGAACAGTCGTCAGTAAGCTATGTGATTTTAATTTATTGGTGGCAAACTTGTAAGGCCACTGCCACGCGTTAGATGAATTAGCATATTCCTTCCAGGACTTTAATTTAGATTGTTTAAGTAACAGTTGATATTCCTGTTTACTTTTTAAATAGTCCATTTTTCTAGTTTCTCGTAGTGCAATGTCTATTTTTGTCCGTTGGTAAGTTCTTCTAAGGTGGTTTGTCTGTTTGCGTAAGTCAGTTAATTCAGGATTCCACCAAGGAACTGATCTGTGTTCCTTTCGATTTTTGAAGTTACCTGATCTTTTAAATGTAATATTACAAGATTTTATAATCGATTTTGTTATCTTGCTAACTATACTATCAGTGGAGGTATGAGGAAACTCATGAAGAATCAGGTCTTCTATGTCAGTATCCGTCAGTTCCATGTTGCAATTAAGACGTTGAGGAAAAAATTGTTTAACCAATTGATGTCGTAAGTTAGTCAAAAATTTAGCCCAGTCACCATTTTCGGTCGAATATAAGAAGCCTTTAATTTTTTCTGCTGTCCTGTCATTTCCTTGTAACTGCAACTGTCCGAAAAATTGGTTTCTCTCGAAATTGTCCAATTTCTTACAAGGTTATGTCGAGTCACTATTGTATTTACTAAAGTCAGATCAATATTACTACTGCCTCGCGCACCTTGGAAAGTCATTAGTTCTGAGTTTGTGTATAATAGAAATAAATCATTCTCAACAATAAAAGATTCCAGCAGTTTTCTCCGATCATTATTTTGTTTGTCGAACCAATATTTAGATCTCGCATTAGAATCCAAGCCGATAATGATATTAAAACTATTGAAATCCTTTAAATTTTTTTCTATCTTTTGTAAGTCTAAAATTATATTCCGGATGATATCGAAATAAGCACTAATTACAATACATTTTAATTTGTCATACGATAGTTCTACGCATACATAATCGGAGTCAGAATGTTGCAATATCATACAGGCATCAATATTTTTATTGGTTACTATGACACCAGCTCTGGGATTTTTATCTACTGTTTGAAAAACCTTTGATTGTTGATAACCTACAATTTTATTTAACCTTGTGTAAGGCTCTTGAAGTAATAAAATGTCTATACCTTTTATGTTTATGTATTGTTGTAGCATGTCTGTTGTGTATTTGGAATGATGTGTATTGAGTTGTAAGATGTTTAATTGTCTATACGCCATGAATAAATAAATCGAGTTGTGTATAGTATATGTTGATAGCTGAAATATGGTCTTTGGTACTTAATGCTGTAGTCAGTGTTAGATGCCAATTTCTGTATTTCTGTCAAGTACGATGGGCAGTTTCGGTCAAATACAGAGTGGTTTATTGGACGCTGCTTATGGCTTTTCTTGAACTTGTTGAAGTTTTCGCAGGTAATGCATCTAACCTCTTCAGAAGTACAATCACTCGCCGAATGTTCCCCTCCACATCTTGAGCATGCTACTTTTCCTCTGCAATCCTTACTGCTGTGATGGAACTTTAAGCACTTGGCGCATCTTCTTATTCGAAAATAATCTTGAATCGCAACCTTTTGATGGCCCAAGCTAATCCTATTGCACAGTAGTAATTCCCGTGTTGCTGCATCTACTTCTAACACTGCGTGTCGGGTGTTGTTTCTTCGTGTAGTTAGTATAACTACAGGTCTTATTTTATCTTGTTGCAGTGGAATATCATCATTTTGAGCAACGATGTAATCAGTAATATTTTCCAAGGTTATGTCCTCCTCAATATTTTTAACAATAACACGAGGAATCCTTTTTGTTAATTTATGATATGATATTTTGTTCAAATTTTTTATGTCTTTCTTCAATTTTGTTTAGGTCTTTTTCTCGGTCAAGCTGAACTATTAATGCACCATTTTTAGTCTCAATAACCCTCTGGAATGGAATATGTAATTCTTTAGGATTCACTAAAGCTTTAAACTCTGTACTAATTTCTTTCGGTTGTAATTCCTGTTTAGGCTTGATAATTGCTTTAAAAACAAGTTTATTTTGAACTTTCAATACTGCCTTCTTTGTTACAGTGGAATATGTAATGTTATTGTACAAAGTTAGGTTATCATTTTTAACTAGCTCTCCACCCTCTAAATTAACAGACCGATTACAAATATTACTTACGTAATTCTCCAACAGTTCTATAGATTTACCGACCATCGGTCGCAGATCCTTTCTTAAGAGATTGTAATCCAAAACATCCTTCAATGTGTTGATAGCAAAATTTAAATCGAGTACTTCGCCGGCCATCTTGGTGGATTATATATATATATATATATATATATATATATATATATATATATATATATATATATATATATATATTATAATTATAAATTTTTTATTTTTTTTTTACTAAAATGAAACCAACTATAATGATCGTAAAAAATGTTTTTAAACATTTTGGTGCAAACTTTCTCATTAGAGCAAAGTAACCCTGTTCTACAGTACCACTTTTCAGGGAAAGAATTCAAAAAATGAATAAATTAAAAAAAAAATTTAAATTAATTAATAAAAAAAAGAAATTTAATGTAATTAAAGAAAAAGGCGTTATCTGATTTTTTTTTTGTCTAAAATACTTGGATATGCAACCGACGACTTTTCCTTTGGTTACTCCTTGGTACTTAATTAAACCTTCACAAGCGAAAATATATATATAAAGGGTGTCCCACCTCGTGATGTCAGTACTTTAGGAGGTTATTCTAGAAGTCATTTGTAGTTAAATGGCGCAGAAATGAAATTTCTATCTTAACCCATCGAAGAGAGATTCTATTTTATGTGTATTTTTAAAAATACACGATTTTTTAGTGAAAAATTGTAATTATTTAATTTTTGGTTGATGTATCGTAAACAACGAGGATATTTTCAAAAACTACATTAAATTTCCTATAAGGGACACCCCCCTTTAAAATTTTATTTATTCACACAAGCGGTGTACAGTAATTAATAGCAGTTAAAAATTTAAAAATTAGTATTTTCTGATTGCTTACACTTTTCTAGCACAGCCAATTTTAGGTGCAGAGGTTTGCCTCTGGGTCAAAAGTTGCAACAATTCATAAGCTTTAAAATGATTCCCCATTCACCCAGAAAAATAAAGGTTTTGTGTAAAAAACTTTAATTTCCAATTTCAAAACCATAATTACGCTAAATTTATCGGCGGCGTAGAACAAAGAGTGAACACACTGAGAACATAATACAAAGAAGGAGGGGATTTTTTTTGCTTTTCTTTTTCTTTTCTTTTTTATTTTATTATAACAATCTAATGTTTGGAGAACCTATTTATTCACTCACATGTTGAAATTTCCATATTTGTGACGCGCCACGAGAAAAGCGCGAAAAGAGAGCTTAGGATGAAGACCCCAGACAGACGGTTGCCGGATCGCAGAACGTTTTCTTCTACTTTTCGTAACCTGAGGGAGACCGGATCGCTGCCGAAACATCCTGTCGGGGCACGGGATGTCCAGGATGCTGAACGTGAGGAAGAGGTGCTGAATTTTTTTTTATGAAAACTCCTCTTCTAGTGTTCGTGAAGCAGAAGCACAACTTGGGATCCCCCACAGCTCAGTGCACCGAATTTTAGTCGGTGACGGAAGACATCCCTTCCACCTCAGCCCGGTTCAAGAATTGCTGGATAGAGACATGGCGGCCAGGAGACAATTTTGCGAATGGTGTGCAGACCAATGCCAGGAAGACCGCTGGTTCCCTAGACGTGTTTTGTGGTCTGATGAAGCAACATTTACGCATGGGGGGCTTTTTAATGCCCGCAATACTCATGTCTGGGCGGAGGATAATCCGCATGCTGTTAGGCCATCCTCCTTCCAATACCAGTTCAACATAAATGTATGTATATTTATTTAACACATGATAATTCTATTTTAATTTCAATGACTTACAAGTCGGGGTAGAAAATCCAATTACTGCCTCACTCGGTTGGAAGGAAACTGCTAAACTTGATTAAAGCTCGTCCCCCTAGAGGGCGGGGAAACATCGACACCAACGAAGAGGAAGAAATATTCGATATCGGACCACCATCGGTGGAGAATCGCTAATGAAACAGATGACAAACGCGTCTCTCGCATCGTCGCTCATCCCTCTAGCCACCATTGGATATGACCGTTAGTTAGAGGGAGTGCCCATTAGTTTCTTCTTAGGGTAATAATCATCCCTTTCTGGCCCATTAGTCCAGCACCTATCGGCCTCATCTCTTAACTCATTCTATCCAATTCTATCTATCTTCGAAAACATCCAACGACCTGAATTATTAGTCAGCATCAAATTATCAAATAATGCAATATATTATTTTTTCATATTCATTTTATAAATGTTTCTAAGATTTTTATCGCAAAGCTGACAATTCATCATTTAACGCGATGCTTGAGGGTAGTCTGAAATATCTAAATCGAGTAAAACTTTTGACAGATCCTATTTTAACTTAAGGACCCAGAGGAAGGTGGGAACTCGTCGACTCAAATGTTCATGGGGGACCGCTGACTAGAGATTATAACGATTAAGGGCTTATTAGGGATTGATAAATTATTTGCCACGTCTCTAATTCTATAACCGACTCCGAAACATTGAATGCTGCCTAGACTGGTGAAAACCAATTTTATCAAGAAACCACAACCCCCTCCTCCTTAATGGCCTCACTGATTTAGAAAAATCACTCACTTAATACATTTACAAAATTGGTACTAAGTGTAATGGAAAAACGCGATGAAATCACGACGTATCATGACATATAACATTCACACTTTTTCGATGTACCTGCCCAACACATACGTACTCTTTGTCTCCGTATTTATAACAAGCTTCACGAATGTACCTACAGACTGATTAAAGAATATGTTTACAGCCGACATACCCAGTAGGAGGCGATTAAAATGGAGTGGGAGTGGGGGAGTGGGAGAGATCTCCTTTTGTGAATTACGATACAGAAATCAAGACTTATAGATGTGCTGCTATTTATTACTGTCCATCTCAATGCCTGAAATGCCATAATTATGAAATTACCATATGCTGATTATCATTATTATACATATGATTTATCATAAAATAGTTTATGAAGATAATAATAAATTTAACTAGCTCTAATTTAAGTGGTAATAGATCATTACTTTTACTAGTTCCCTAGATAATGCTTTTCGAAAAACATCTTGTACACGAATTCGACATTATGCAATTGAGTGATATCTTGAGAAAAGTTTGATACCTCAGGAACTATTAGAGCTACAGAGGTACGGAGATAGTTAAGTGCACCATAAAGTAGTTCATAATGATTATCTTTCTAGAAAATATTTTTTGGATTTTTTTTTTTTTTTTTTGAAAATATTATCTTGGAAACTATTAAACATAATCTCTATTAGGCCATAAACACATAATCATAATCTCATCATCGCGATATAATCTCTATTCTATTAGGGCTAAAATTTTAGACAATATATTTTACTTAAAAAAGGAACATCTAATTTTGGAATTGTAACGATTCGATCCATCCGGAGAAATTTAATATGAATTGTAAGACTGAGCCATGGAACTTCATTAACTTAGATGAGGTGTAAAGTTTCTCTTTTAATTTAAAATGTTAATGGCTGATCGCGCCTTTTTTTCTAAGATTAGATCTGTAAAGCAATACTTCCTCATTAAATTTTACTTAGGCATTGAATCTCTCATTTTCTCCTAAAGCTTAGTGCTGAAAAAAAGTTCGAGAGAAGAATAAGAGGTACATATTATTGTGGTCCACGTGGCCTCTTACCAACTATTGTGGCATTCATCGTTGTGAAAAGGCGTCCTGAAGGATTGCTTCGAGTTACATTCCCCGCCCATCTTAACCTCCTTGCCTTCATATCATGAGATATTGACTGACCAGTTCCTGTAAGTAGTTCTTTATTGGTCTTTCTTCTCCAGGATTTTAGATTCTGATCCCATATCGCTCCGGTTATCGTGCGGAGGACTTTCCTTTCAAATCTCTCGATTCTGCTTTCTTGGGTGCCGGTTATAGCCCAGGTCTCGCAGCCGTACATCAGAACTGGTTTTATCACAGCATTGTACACCCTTAATTTGAGATTTCTGGAGATTTTTCGGGATTTCAGTACTCTTGACAGAGAGAAGAAAGCTCTATTTGCGCTTGTTATACGCTGGTCTATCTCTGTATGCTGGTCATTGACTGAGGTTATTGTGGAGTCGAGGTATTTAAAGCTGTCTAATTTCGGGAATGTTCTGCCATCCACGCAGATACTATTGTTGGGGTGGATTTTTTTTTTTTTTCCCGGCTATCATGTATTTTGTTTTGTCTTCATTTATTTGCAAGCCGATTTGCTCTGCTTCTCGTAACAGAGTCTTAGCAAGATTCTCAATGTCCTCTTCATTGATTCCAAGGACAGCTATGTCGTCCGCATACGCTAGGATTTTGTGTTTCATTCCGACGTGCACCCCTCCATTTTCGAATGAAGTTGTTCTAATCACCTTCTCAAGGGCTAAGTTAAACAGCATTCTTCTTTTAAGCCTGTCGATAGCTATTTCCACATCCAGAATGTCTGGTTTTTCAACCTCTTGCGGGTCGAGGTCTTCCGCGTGATCCATGTCCTGTTCGTTTGTGGGGTTCCCTTAGTTGAGAAGCTGCTGGAAATGTTCTTTCCAGATGCTTAATACCTATATATATATATATATATATATATATATATATATATATATATATATATATATATATATTTTTTTTTTTTTTTTTTTCGGTTGGCTCGATAGACCTTGTAGATCTTTGGCCGCGCGATGTGGTGTTCTTACAGACATTTATTGCTTGCGGGAGCACAGACAGCCTGGAGGGGGTCACCCAACCTCACGTTGCTGCGAACCATGGTTTCCATGGTGCAGCGGCAGGCTGCACATTGCTCCATAACCGGTCCCTTTGGGGCCAATTCGGCAGTGTCCTTCCCACCGACTCACTCGAGTTCAAAGACAGTGACGAATCGACCTAGATCCGCGTATTATGGCTGTTCGGAGTCAGCAGGCGCACGATGGCCTATATTTCTTTCCCCGAGGCAGACCATCCATGGACCAAACCTCTGGGCGGCTATTTTATGTCCTGGAAAACCACAACGCGATTCACAATTAAGGTACACGAGGTAGGATCATTACTCCTACGCCCGGTCTGTGTGAGTAGCCTCTAGTAGGCTGACGAGGATCACATACCCGGGTGGAGGGGTGATAAATTTCTTGGATTATTATTTTAATTAAATTAAAGTAGTGCCGGTGCCGTGATTCGAACTCCACAACCTTTGGGTTTCTGAGTAGTGCACTTTTGCAAGCGCGCTAACCCGCTAGGTCACCCCGACTCCCATATATATATATATATATATATATATATATATATATATATATATATATATATATATATATATATATAACTTAAGAGCTTCGACGCACGAAACATAAAAAAAAAGAGGAAATGGGGAGATAAAGTACTCACAGGAAGGCTGGTTAAACACTAACTTTATTCAGATTCTAATCCTCTATATATACAATTTACAATGTTTATAATGCTGGTTTGGAATTAGTGGCTATACTAATGTAAGTCCCAACTTAACTCCCCCCTGCCAGTTTACGAACATCCTCGTAAACTCAAAACAAAACAAACGATAACAAAAACAAAAAACCAAACTGCAAACTAAAGTAAATAACAAAAAATTACAACTTAACCTATATATAAAAATTAACATAATACTAACTTAATCTACTTCACATAGTATACAAAATATAACCTAAGGCACTTCCTCAAAACTCTATATACAAAAACTAAAAATACATGTTTTTCTTCCAGAAAACGTATAATACAAATAAATACACTTTTATGGTCTGGGTTCCCCCACTGGAACCTTAAGTTGCTCGATATGTACAGTCCTCCGTTTCCTAGGCTCCTCCAGACTCTGAATAGTGACGAGATTGTGCTCCCTAATCGTAATCACTTTGAATGGGCCCTCATACCTCAGAACTTCCTTTGCGCGATTCGACATAATTTTCCTGTAAACGATAGTGCCTATTTTCATATTACCCATAATATCCTTTACACCCTCGTTCTCCCGCGCTACTCTCTTACTCTTTTCCGCTACCATTCGCCCATGCGCTTTCCCCCACATTCTCTCGATTTCTACTCTATTCACGGTTAGTTTTTCCGCCATGTCCTCATCCACGGTCGTATCTCGCTCGTCCCTCCTTCGTGCGCGTAAACCAAAAAGGGCCTCGAAAGGGGAAAACCCAGTAGCCATATGTATAGAATGGTTATACGCTGCTATGGCTCGGGGCATCGCCTCGTCTGCTTCCAACCCCTTGTCTGCGTGGAATACTCGGAGATGTTCACCCAGGGTATTATGGAGCCGTTCGATCCCCCCCCCTACTTTTGGGATGTCCGGCCGTATTCCAGTGCCACGAAATTCCTAGCCTTTTCGTCTCTTGTCGTAACTGGGCGTTGTCGAATTCCCTGCCCCCGTCCGAGGAGATCGTATCTGGCACCCCATAAAACTGGAACCATGTTTGGAGGGCGCTGCAAACCGCTGCCGCCGATTTTTCCTTCACGGGGTGGGCCATCGCTATCTTGCTAAAGGTGTCCACTACTGTCACCCATTTAAACCCTCTCCACGTAAAGGTATCAACTTGGAGGTCCGTTAACGGTACCGTAGGTGTCCTCGTCTCTGTTTGTAGTCCTACGGGGGGGTGCCGGTCATACTTAGCCGTGTGGCAAATGTGGCAGCTCCTCATTACCTCTTCTACCGTTTTCCGCATCCCTACCCAATAATACCTTCTTTTCAAGGCCGCCAACGTCTCGTTGATTCCTCGGTGGTTTGTCTTCCCTTGATGGTATGCAATCGTTACCTCTTTTTGCTGTTCGTGATCGCGAATAGTCTCCACGATAGAGCGACAACGAATAAAAGTCCTGTCTATCCCTATTTTTTCAGTCCTCCATAAGACACGGATTTTTTCCCACACCGCCGCGTTGCCGACATATAAATAATGGGTCGCGCCTACCTTGGATGCGTCCTTTAATACTCGGCAGATTTGCTCCTCCTTGACTCCCGGTTGGGACCAAATAGTGACGATGTTATGCCTATCATATTTGGAGAAGTCCATTTTTACCAGCCCCGTAGTCCTTGTTTTCCAGATGACCTGTCGAGTCTTGTCGTTAACTATCTCGTCAAGTTCCTCCATCTCTGCTGGTATCTCGTCCCCTGACTCGTCATCCGAGGGGTCCCCATTGCTTTGGCGGTCAGCCCCGCGTTCTCCTTCCCCGTCTGGCGTCCATTCCCGCACGAACCTTTGTAGGTCTCCCGATGCTTCAACCACCTCTGTCTCCATCATGTTTACCTGTAACGCGCGAGATAACCAGTCAGCTACGACATTCTCCTTTCCCGGTTTGTACACTACTTCGAGATTGTACTGACTCAGAATCTCCTTCCACCGTGTGACTCTCGCCGAGGACTCTTTCAAATTGCCCACCCACAACAGAGGACGATGATCTGTGTGCACTTTAAACCTTCTTCCGAATACATACGGCCGAAAGTGTTGCACTGCCCATACAACCCCTAACAATTCTCGTTCAAGTGCGCTATACCGGGACTCCGCGTCCGTAAGCCTCCTGCTCGCATATGCCACGGGCCTTTCCTCCCTCTCGCCTTCCTGCGATAAAACCGCCCCCAGTGCATATTCACTGGCATCCGTAGTGATTGAAAATGGTCTGGAAAAATCTGGGAATGCGAGGACTGGTTCCGTTTGTAACCGCAACATACACTTCCTGATATTCGCCTCGATCTCTGGCGTAATCTTAACCGTGCGTCCCTTCCTCAAAAGTTCGTTCAAAGGTACCAGGTTGTCAGCCATCTCCGGAACAAATCGCCGGTAGTAATTGAGGGTTCCTAACAATCTCCTGATCCCCTTCACATCACTCGGCATTGCCATTTTCCCGATTGCTTCTACTTTCTTTCCATCTGGCCGTACCCCATCCGCCGAAATCACGTGTCCAAGAAAATTAATCTGCGTTTGACCCAATATCGATTTTTCTTTCGATAGTTTCAGCCCAAACTGTCGTATTCTAGTGAATACCTGTCGCAGATCCTCTATATGGTTTGCCTCAGTCTTACTAAAAACCAAGAGATCATCCATGTACACTTGGCACATATTTTCATCCAGACCACGCAAAAATTCGTCCATCAGTCTTTGGAACGTTATGGGTGCATTCTTTAAGCCAAACGGCATACGGGTAAATTCATAATGCCCCCTCTCGAAAGTAAACGCTGTTTTGGCTTGATCTCTGGGGTGCATGCGAATTTGATGATATCCTGATTTCAGATCAAGTGTGCTAAACACCGATGCTCCTCCCAGTCTGTCCAAGATGTCCTCCAACCTAGGAATGGGGTACTTCTCGTCTAACGTATTTTCATTTAATTGCCGGAAGTCTACAACTACCCTATAACGCTCCTTTGTTTCCCCGTCGACGGGTTTCTTCTTGACTGCCCATAGTGGACTATTAAAGGGCGAAGTACTATCCACGATGATCCTCTGACGCTTTAGCTCCTCGATTTCCTCACGAATGTGTCCCCTCAATGCTTGTGGGTACCTCCGCTCCTTCACGTAGGTAACCTTGTCGGATTTCAAATTGATTTCGTGGAGAGTCTCTCCCGTCGCGCTCAGTGGGTCTCCCTCGCGAAAAAAAATATCCGTGAATTCCTCCCTCACGTTTTGTCTCCAATCTGCACGTTTGGTGATTACCCCAACACACCTAACACTCCCCTTCGCGTCCTGCGACGTTTCGTACCTCTTTTTCCCGATCCTAATTACCCATTGACCTCCTGAACTCCTGAACGGATCTTCGCCCCTAATTTGCTAAACAAATCGCATCCCAAAATTCCCCCATACTCACGCGGCATGATTTCCACAACATGCACTGTCATTACCCCTTCCTTCATTCCCCACTTCTCTAAGGGTAAGTCAACTTCCCCCTCTATCGTACAGGGCCCACTCAAAGTGACCACTTTACATTGACATGGTCTCACATCTGGCTTACTCTTTCCTTTAAATAACAACTCCAAGTTATCCCTACCCACTAATGTACAGGAACTTCCTGTGTCTACCAAACACTTCCACCCTTTACAAAACTCTATAATAGGCAACCGATCACACTTCTTTACAACACTGTTCACACAAAGAAGGTTGCCCCTCCGTTCACACGATCCTCATTCTCTCTTTACCTGCTCTGTTCGCCGCCCTGCACTCCGTTGCTTGCTCCTTCCTCCGGGGGTTCCCCTGCCGCCGGGTTCGCTGCTCTCCGTCTCGGACCCTGAAGTCTCTGAAGATCTGGCCGATTCCGACGGTATTCTGCTCCTCCGCCACATTCGTTGAGCGTTGATCTCCATTGGTTCTCCTCGGTCGTGTTCCCTGCGCCGTATATATGGGCATTGTCTGGCCATATGTCCCTCGTTATGGCATTCAAAACACCGCGTACGCGGGCACTGGGCTACCAAGTGCCCTGTCTTGCCACATTCATGGCACTTCCTTTCATCTCTTCTGCCATTCTTCCTGTCCACAAATTGCCTTCTCTCTCTCGGTAATTTTTCTTTTCTCCCAAACTCTCCCTCTCTCCTTCTTCCCAGATCCTGTCTTACTCTATTCCTTCCTGCCTCGTTTCTTCGGTAAGACACCCTGCTCCACCCTGGTTCAACCTCCTCTCTCTCTTCCTCGTCACGTGCGCTCGCGTCTACCATTTCCTGTGCACATTCTATAAATGATTTATCTCTGGGTAGACCGTCCTTCCTCCCCGTATCTCTGGCTAACTGTACCTTCAGTACCGTGGTCATAAATATCATCCATGCCTCGACTGCACTTGTGTCCATTACCTCTCGCAACTTCTCATTTATCCTATTTAGCTTCACGAGGAGACCTGCAGCGTACTGACCGTTTGTCTGGTTCGTTCTCTTCATGTCTCGGAACATTTGAAGCATATCTTCTTCTGGGGCCCATCGCCCTCCTCCATAGGCTTTTTTCAGTCTTTCCTTAATTACCTGCCACGCGGTATCCTCATCCGCTTGAATCAGGTTTAGGACGCTCCTTCTGACCCGCCGTGCTAGGGCCACTCGTAACCTTTTGGCATCTGATTCTTCTAGAAGATCTACTGCTACCTGGGATTGTATGCTGTTCATAATCCCGTCCCCGCCTTTGAGAAAATGATTTAACTCCCCCACATCTCCGTTAAATTTCTCTAAGTCGGAAATTTCTCTTCTGATATCTTGTGCGTTTGCCTTTTTCAGCTTCATTTTTTCTAGTTCGTTCGTCTCCTGTGCGATTCTATTCGCCTCCTGCGCAGCTAAGTCCGCCCGCGCCATTGTTAGAGTTGCTGATGACAATGGCGGGAATTCGGGATTCACCGATTCTGGCTGTGAAGGCTCCAGCGTTAACGTTGCTGGCCTAAGGATCTCTCTTTGTCCTTGTTCATTCATGTTTTAAACAAAAAGTGAGAAAAAATAGAAATAAAAATTGATAAGTAACAAAATCAAAATATTCTTCCGTAAAAAAAAAGGAAAAGAAAAAAAATTCTCACTGCGAACTGCTAAAAAAGATCCCGGGTTTCGGCACCACTTAAGAGCTTCGACGCACGAAACATAAAAAAAAAGAGGAAATGGGGAGATAAAGTACTCACAGGAAGGCTGGTTAAACACTAACTTTATTCAGATTCTAATCCTCTATATATACAATTTACAATGTTTATAATGCTGGTTTGGAATTAGTGGCTATACTAATGTAAGTCCCAACTTAACTTATATATATATATATATATATATATATATATATATATATATATATATATATATATATATATATATATTGTATATATGTATATATTTTTGTGTATATATATATATATATATATATATATATATATATATATATATATATATATATATATATATATACAAAAAAAAATTGTAAAGAAACGCGCGTAGTAACCCCATTTTACGATATATATATAATAAAAATCCCTATAATAAAAAAACAGCTTAAATAATTGCATAACTTCTACATGTTTTATTAAAATAAATTTGGATTATTATTTTATATTTAAACAAATTGATAAATACTTGTTGACAATTTCATTAAACAGATTTAATTTCATTTAATTAATATTTGCACCGAAAAATTGCACCAGCATAATAATAAATTATTTTATTTGCATATACATGAAATATATCCATGCTAAAATCAAAATATCATTTAATATAGTTTTCTGTGATTTTGCAGGATGCTCCGAATATATGTGCATAAGTTAGGGTCCAGAAGGTTTGTGAACTATTCGACAGACAAGTTGACAGAGTGTTTGGAGGCTATTCGAAGTGGTTCCTAAACACAACAACGAGCTTGTGGATAATAAATTTTCACGCTCTCTTATGCAAATGATGTTGAAGTTGAAGCGATTGACGGTTCAGTTTTGGAGCGTCTAGAAAATCAGATGTCACAAATTACAGAGTGAAGACAAATTATTAGAAGAAGAAAAGTTGCTGTGGAACCCGGAAAACGTTTTACATCTGAGGACTTACCTGCTACACAGGTCCAATCATCCACCTCTAGTTGAGACGGAGAAGTGTAAAAGAAGAAAGTGCAATGTAAAAAGCGATTCAGAAGAAAATGAAAACGATCCAGCGTTTCAAGACTCTTCGGAAGACGAAAATATAAAAACATATATGAATCAGCTCTATCTAGTACAAAAAGAAGCAAATGAAGGTTTTTTAAGTTTTCGAAGGAACAAAATATACTGACGTTTTCAGTCTTCCTAAGGCTCAGAGGATAGTGAAAGAACATGTTGTTTTTCGCTATGTGGACGATTTTTTTCCAGAGAAAATCTTAAAATCGGTTATCCTAACTTCGATGGTCAAGTCTATCTAGGTCTGGGAATGATGTTTCCGTATATGACTTGGAACACCTAATTGGCCAAATTAATCCTTCTACTCTTTTTAATGAAAGAGGTTTTTCTCATATTCCAGAAATAGTAAATTTTGGATGGTCATAATTTGATATTTTTCTTGTTTATCGTTTTGTATTATTAAAAAAAATACCTACCTATAAGAAATGATTGTGCGAAAATACTACCTGTATTACGACACATGCAAAGTAAGCTTTGTGCCATTCCTATATTTTCATCGATTTTTATATAAATATTAATCTGGTGCAAGGTATCAAATTATAAATCAAATTAGTATCAAAGTACAAAGTACCCTCTGAGGTAACTTTGCACCGTATAATAATAATATATTTTTAAATAACATGTGACTAATTTTATTCAAATTATATGTATAAAATAACATCAATGAGACTAAATAACATAATGTGTGCAGTCCTACATCATTTATCATTTAAATTATTTTTATTTAAGCTGTTTTTTTATTATAGGGATTTTTATTATATATATATCGTAAAATGGGGTTACTACGCGCGTTTCTTTACAATTTTTTTTTGTATATATATATATATATATATATATATATATATATATATATATATATATATATATATACACAAAAATATATACATATATACAATATATATATATATATATATATATATATATATATATATATATATATATATGGGAGTCGGGGTGACCTAGCGGGTTAGCGCGCTTGCAAAAGTGCACTACTCAGAAACCCAAAGGTTGTGGAGTTCGAATCACGGCACCGGCACTACTTTAATTTAATTAAAATAATAATCCAAGAAATTTATCACCCCTCCACCCGGGTATGTGATCCTCGTCAGCCTACTAGAGGCTACTCACACAGACCGGGCGTAGGAGTAATGATCCTACCTCGTGTACCTTAATTGTGAATCGCGTTGTGGTTTTCCAGGACATAAAATAGCCGCCCAGAGGTTTGGTCCATGGATGGTCTGCCTCGGGGAAAGAAATATAGGCCATCGTGCGCCTGCTGACTCCGAACAGCCATAATACGCGGATCTAGGTCGATTCGTCACTGTCTTTGAACTCGAGTGAGTCGGTGGGAAGGACACTGCCGAATTGGCCCCAAAGGGACCGGTTATGGAGCAATGTGCAGCCTGCCGCTGCACCATGGAAACCATGGTTCGCAGCAACGTGAGGTTGGGTGACCCCCTCCAGGCTGTCTGTGCTCCCGCAAGCAATAAATGTCTGTAAGAACACCACATCGCGCGGCCAAAAATCTACAAGGTCTATCGAGCCAACCGAAAAAAAAAAAAAAAAAAAAAATATATATATATATATATATATATATATAGGTATTAAGCATCTGGAAAGAACATTTCCAGCAGCTTCTCAACTAAGGGAACCCCACAAACGAACAGGACATGGATCACGCGGAAGACCTCGACCCGCAAGAGGTTGAAAAACCAGACATTCTGGATGTGGAAATAGCTATCGACAGGCTTAAAAGAAGAAAGGCCCCAGAGCTGGACGGCATACCATCAGAGCTGTTTAAAGATGGAGGCGAAACTCTAAGAACCAAGCTATTAGAACTAATCCAGAAAATATGGGAGGAGGAAAGGATACCGGAGGCTTGGAACACAGGTAATATGCCCTATCCTAAATAAGGGGTCCATGTATGAATGTGGTAACTACAGAGGCATAGCACTCCTTCCGGTTGCCTATAAGATAATGACTAATATCCTGCTAAACCGGATATATCCCCACTATGAAAATATAATAGGCGACCACCAAGCAGGATTCAGAAGAGGAAGGAACTTTTCAGATTCCGTGGACAGATACTGCCTATGGAAAATCATGAATGAGCTGGGTATTCTCGAGAAATTGGTGAGATTGACGAAGGCGTGTAGTCTGAAGCCTTTGAAGTTAGAACAGGTCTGAGGCAGGGAGATGGATTCTCGCCGATGCTGTTTAACTTAGCCCTTGAGAAGGTGATTAGAACAACTTCATTCGAAAATGGAGGGGTGCACGTCGGAATGAAATACAAAATCCTAGCGTATGCGGACGACATAGCTGTCCTTGGAATCAATGAAGAGGACATTGAGAGACTTGCTAAGACTCTGTTACGAGAAGCAGAGCAAATCGGCTTGCAAATAAATGAAGACAAAACAAAATACATGATAACCGGAAAAAAAAAAAAAAAAAAAATCCACTCCAACAATAGTATCTGCGTGGATGGCAGAACATTCCCGAAATTAGACAGCTTTAAATATCTCGGCTCCACAATAACCTCAGTCAATGACCAGCATACAGAGATAGACCAGCGTATAACAAGCGCAAATAGAGCTTTCTACTCTCTGTCAAGAGTACTGAAATCCCGAAAAATCTCCAGAAATCTCAAATTAAGGGTGTACAATGCTGTGATAAAACCAGTTCTGATGTACGGCTGCGAAACCTGGGCTCTAACCGGCACCCAAGAAAGCAGAATCGAGAGATTTGAAAGGAAAGTCCTCCGCACGATAACCGGAGCGATATAGGATCAGAATCTAAAATCCTGGAGAAGAAAGACCAATAAAGAACTACTTACAGGAACTGGTCAGTCAATATCTCATGATATGAAGGCAAGGAGGTTAAGATGGGCGGGGAATGTAACTCGAAGCAATCCTTCAGGACGCCTTTTCACAACGATGAATGCCACAATAGTTGGTAAGAGGCCACGTGGACCACAATAATATGTACCTCTTATTCTTCTCTCGAACTTTTTTTCAGCACTAAGCTTTAGGAGAAAATGAGAGATTCAATGCCTAAGTAAAATTTAATGAGGAAGTATTGCTTTACAGATCTAATCTTAGAAAAAAAGGCGCGATCAGCCATTAACATTTTAAATTAAAAGAGAAACTCTACACCTCATCTAAGTTAATGAAGTTCCATGGCTCAGTCTTACAATTCATATTAAATTTCTCCGGATGGATCGAATCGTTACAATTCCAAAATTAGATGTTCCTTTTTTAAGTAAAATATATTGTCTAAAATTTTAGCCCTAATAGAATAGAGATTATATCGCGATGATGAGATTATGATTATGTGTTTATGGCCTAATAGAGATTATGTTTAATAGTTTCCAAGATAATATTTTCAAAAAAAAAAAAAAAAATCCAAAAAATATTTTCTAGAAAGATAATCATTATGAACTACTTTATGGTGCACTTAACTATCTCCGTACCTCTGTAGCTCTAATAGTTCCTGAGGTATCAAACTTTTCTCAAGATATCACTCAATTGCATAATCTCGAATTCGTGTACAAGATGTTTTTCGAAAAGCATTATCTAGGGAACTAGTAAAAGTAATGATCTATTAGCACTTAAATTAGAGCTAGTTAAATTTTTTATTATCTTCATAAACTATTTTATGATAAATCATATGTATAATAATGATAATCAGCATATGGTAATTTCATAATTATGGCATTTCAGGCATTGAGATGGACAGTAATAAATAGCAGCACATCTATAAGTCTTGATTTCTGTATCGTAATTCACAAAAGGAGATCTCTCCCACTCCCCCACTCCCACTCCATTTTAATCGCCTCCTACTGGGTATGTCAGCTGTAAACATATCTTTAATCAGTCTGTAGGTACATCCGTGAAGCTTGTTATAAATACGGAGACAAAGAGTACGTATGTGTTGGGCAGGTACATCGAAAAAGTGTGAATGTTATATGTCATGATACGTCGTGATTTAATCGCGTTTTTCCATTACACTTAGTACCAATTTTGTAAATGTATTAAGTGAGTGATTTTTCTAAATCAGTGAGGCCATTAAGGAGGAGGGGGTTGTGGTTTCTTGATAAAATTGGTTTTCACCAGTCTAGGCAGCATTCAATGTTTCGGAGTCGGTTATAGAATTAGAGACGTGGCAAATAATTTATCAATCCCTAATAAGCCCTTAATCGTTATAATCTCTAGTCAGCGGTCCCCCATGAACATTTGAGTCGACGAGTTCCCACCTTCCTCTGGGTCCTTAAGTTAAAATAGGATCTGTCAAAAGTTTTACTCGATTTAGATATTTCAGACTACCCTCAAGCATCGCGTTAAATGATGAATTGTCAGCTTTGCGATAAAAATCTTAGAAACATTTATAAAATGAATATGAAAAAATAATATATTGCATTATTTGATAATTTGATGCCGTCGTTGGATGTTTTCGAAGATAGATAGAATTGGATAGAATGAGTTAAGAGATGAGGCCGATAGGTGCTGGACTAATGGGCCAGAAAGGGATGATTATTACCCTAAGAAGAAACTAATGGGCACTCTCTCTAACTAACGATCATATCCAATGGTGGCTAGAGGGATGAGCGACGATGCGAGAGACGCGTTTGTCATCTGTTTCATTAGCGATTCTCCACCGATGGTGGTCCGATATCGAATATTTCTTCCTCTTCGTTGGTGTCGATGTTTCCCCGCCCTCTAGGGGGACGAGCTTTAATCAAGTTTAGCAGAGTTTCCTTCCAACCGAGTGAGGCAGTAATTGGGTTTTCTACCCCGACTTGTAAGTCATTGAAATTAAAATAGAATTATCATGTGTTAAATAAAACCTTAATTAAAAATTATTGTGAACTTCGTTGAATCGTTTTTATTAGGAGAAACTTTTAATTTTCGTTCAGATTAATTTTTTTCACCTGTTCGGTAAACCGAGAAAATCAGTGTATGAAAAAATAAATGCATCAGAGGCATGAAAGAGAACAATATCCAGCGACACCTACTCCTGGCTCACAGTAAACACTAATGTTAGTCAAGGAGGTCCTTCATCCAACTCCTTTTTAGTTGTCGATATAATTTTTCTAATCATTTGGAATTGATCAGAATGAGGCCGTTAAGACCCGCAGTGCAGCTAAAGCAATAGCCCAATTCACCTCTAATAAAGATGGCAGTATTGCAAGAATTATGCGCATGCCGGGTCAAATATATTGTGCTGTTCTTGAATCTGCCATTCAAAGGTAGTGAAGGCAAGAGTGCACATGCGTTTCATCAGGTAACAAGAAACACAAAACTTTTTCGTCTGTTTTGCCGAAACAGTAATTTACTTCGATAAATCCCGTAACAACCTATTTGCACATTCCAGTGTTTTGCCGATACATCCAAAAACCGGTTATATGCACGTGATTATGCCGAAACAACCGATCATCAATCAGCCTTCTGAAAAAAGTGGATAAATAAATACATACATATTGAAAACAATATAAAATGTATAGACTGAAATTTATATAAAGCGTTTATTATAATAAATTCCATAGTAAATAATAATAATTATAAATTATCAGTCATCAATAATAATGATTAATAATTATTTTTAGTATTTAATAATTATGGATCAACAATTATAATTATTAATCAATCAGTGATATTTCCAATTCATTAATAAATTGATAGAAAGCAAGTAATTGTTACAATAACTATTAATTTATTGCATATTATTACAACAAATGAGAAAGAAGATTATTATAATTAAAATTATAATATAATTATATATTATATTAATATAATTAAATATTAATATAATTATAATTATATTATAAAGTCATCAATAATAATTAGTTTTAATATGAAATTTAATTCAAGCTAAATGAAAGGCAAGAATGCATCGCTATTCGTTGGCGCATCTGTAAATGGGGCATTTGTTTCGTGTTATCAGAAAAACCGATTTCAATTGGAAGCACCCAGAAAAAACTTCATGGCACCAGTATACGTCATAACAGCTGTTTACACATTCGGTATATATCGGTGATTGTGTTTTCTGCTAAGGCATAACACTAAGATGTACACCGTCCTAATAGTTTGCATGTCCAACTATTAAGCCAAAGTTTAATGTTTTGCTGAAGATGTATCAAGGCCTTTGAGTGATATTTCAAAATGTTTTAGATTGGAAATATATATCCCATATATTTGTAGAGCGTTGTTCCAAATGTGTATAAGTTGGTAAGTTGTTCGATTTATGTATGTTTTAATTTTTAAAGTCTTTCTAGAAGTGAGTATCTTAGATTCAAGTTTAGGGTTTTCTTTTGTTTTTATCCTCTTATCATTTTTCTCTCAGCTTAAGGTTTTGTAATGTATGTATATGTAAATGTTTGCGGAATCCGACCATTGTTGAGGAAGCTTCATGTCAAAGGGCGAAAGAAACCTATTTAGATTTGTCTTGGTTGAGCCAAATTTTTGAATAATTGCACACAGTGAAATAACCGGGACCCTCTTCCGAAATTACAAAATACTTTTAATTATTCTTGTCTATAAACAAAAATTGTATGAACCTATTGAATGTTATTTCATAAATAATATACCTGGTCATGAAAAATATTCTATTTAGAGAGATTCTCCGTAAATTTATGTTAGGAATGGGTTTTTTTAAAGTAGGTTCTTGAAGGGACTCCTATTTCCCTCCGAAACGAAATCCTGCGCTTGAATGTAATGCACTTCTGATTGCATAAGTCTTGAAGTTTTTTAAGCTGACGTCGTCAAGTTTATAAGAGGTAGATAAAATTTAATATTATTTTTCAATCGTCGAAAACAATTGCATTGTTATTTAACTGGATAGAGTTATTCTGTTGAATTATATTAAAATTTTAATCTTATTTCATGTATTTTAGATCTAGAAACGACTGAAGCTTTTATTATTTATACCTATTTATTCTTTCCCCTCTTTGCTTCTGTTCTATCGCCTATCCCCTCAAAATTAAAATGATACTACGATTTTTTTCTTGACGGGGAGAATGATTTTATAATTTTAGAAACCGATATTATTTATTGTTACGTTTTTATTTTTGATCCTGTCGGAATAGAATTATAGTTGATCTTATTCCATTTGCATTTTGGGCCGATTGCCAACTGAAGCCTTTCAAAATATAAGCCTATTTATGGCTTATCTATCCCAATGCCTATATATATATATATATATATATATATATATATATATATATATATATATATATATATACATATAATCTGATATAACTATACCATACGACGTTGGCTCAAAATCTACTCACACTTCCACACTTATTCTTTATACAGACTGTAAAACTTTTACAGTTGTTTTCAATTCCCTAATATCTGTTTGGCTTGATAATTTCGTAAGAAACAATTCAAAACCAACAAAGTTCGCACCATAGGGAACTCGGATTAGCCATAACAGGTCAAAAATTGGTACTACCAGCATTACCTCTATATGAACATTTTCGAACTAGGAATTGAATTGATAATAAAGATACATTTTATTGAATGAATATAATACACTTTTGAAATTTACTTCTTGACATAGATAACAGAAATGGTTGGTGATACGTCTTATGATTGGACATGTTTCTTAGTTCGTTTATTTGGCTTAATACCCATATGCACTTCAACATGCTACTGTTCTTGCCACAGATTAATTATTTATCCGCCGAAAAATAAAATTCGATACCACCTCCAGTTCCGATTTCGAGAATACTAATTTACAAGTCGATATTGCAGCTCATTTTAAATATTGTAGAAATTCGTAAAACAAAATAAGTTAATTCTAAGTAAGTTTGCATGAATTTTATTTTACATCATCTAACTGTAATTAGAACAACTTTCATGTCACGGAGAAAAGTTGTACAATTAACATTAAATGGGTCTGTAAGAGATAATCTATTCCTGCGATCTAGAGGTAATTGGAAAGGGTAAAACGTGTTTATCGTTCGGCAGTCAAGGCAACTCGTGTTAAGTACGACATTAGTTGTTCTAAGCGAATTCTGATCTATCGGATCAATGAGGACATACGGCTCAATAAATAATTAAGTAGCATGTCTACTAATCTTTTTACAAAGATGAATTTTTTAAACACCAGTATACATCAGAACATTTAAGTAGGAAATGAAGAAATTCGACATACCTGTTTATAAAAGACAAACGAGGTAGGTAGTCGGTTTAGAACTCAAAGTAAAAGGTCAGTTGACCAAAAAGCCATAACTGTAATTAGGATAGAGCCTCTTTCTCCATATATATTTACACAAACTAATGGTATTTGATGAAATTGGTACTACACCATTTTTAACAAATCCTTAACTTTCTTCCAATTTTGAATAAAATGGTACCAGCTCAATGTTCGAGACATAATATGGAGCGTTAAGAGCGGTTAGAATGTGCTTCTAAAAACGAAAGTCTTTAACGTCAGACCCTTGATTAGGTTCATAATTAGAGAAAAAAATAATTATGATAATTCTAAGAAATTATTTATAGATACGATTTTTCTGCTGTCAGCAAAATTAAATTATAATATTCAACTACAACCAAATGGTCCACGAGAAATTGTCATTGACAAAACGAAATAAACCCAGATCCGTCTGAAAGTTAAATGAAGCGAGATGAAGAATGGCTGCTATATGTCAAGACTCAATGGCCATTATTTCGTGTTTGTTATTTTTTTAACGGGTATCGGGTAGCATCCATTCATCCAGTCAAATGATGTGATTTTTCAAATCTATTAGTGCCAGTAAACCATTTATGTACTGTGGTCAAATTATACCTTGGAATGAAAATTTATGTTACAGTAAAAACCGTATTGAATTCAATTTTTTATACATTAGGACCAGCACCAAATTATATAATTGTTATAATAATATAATATAAATTATATAATTATTAATTATATGTTGTGCTAAATAAATTAAAAGTTTTTTTACCCACCGATGGCACAAATAGTAACGAACAAATTTCATAAGCCTCGAAAAAAATAGAAGCTTACCAAAAAGCAAACAAGGTCTCCACTTTCTGTTCGCAAGATCCCAGTGAACCTACAATGTGATAAGAATGTTCCAACATACTATACAAATAAATTTATTTTTATTTTTCAAAATTCTTTACGTTCGTATTTAGATATAACGTTTTTTGTATAATTATAATTTTTTCCTGCACATTTTCTCTTTTATATGCCTCTTACCTCCTCCTCTCCCCAAAAAAATATGTTGTTATCAATATTATTTTCAGAGGAACATTTTCGAGTGAACTGTTCTAACACAATTTTAATATTTGATAGTTGATATCAACTTGTAGTAAACTAATGTAATGTAGATTAACTAACATACTATTCTGTAGTATAATGTAATCACATTATTGCTGAATCAGAAAACTGGCTCACATTTAACATCCCTTCTTCTTCCGTAACTATTTCTAATTATTCATTAATTCGTCATGATCAAATTGACCGAAACAGTGGAGAAATCGGCTTATTCGATTATGACAATCTGAAAGTGAAAATTCTATTCAAAACTCCTTTTCCTGATACCCCACAGCTTACATTAGCCAGAGTACATTTTTATCGAAAAACCCTCTGCCTCATTTCATCTCCTATTTGTCGTTGTCCGAATATTTGTCAAATTCAATCCAATATTTGAATTATCCCTTGTTACCAACGTTCCTTTGTATAATAATCTAATAACTGTGGGTGACATTAATACAAAATCTACTTTCCGATCCTTCCGATAAAATATACCTAATAGTACCTATCTGCCATATTCTGTTGACCTATTCATTGTTCCCTTCTAAACCACCCATAATACCCCGTTTACTGACACATTAATCAACCTAATTATTGTTGATTTCCGTCAGAATTTACTCTCCTTTTCCCAAAATCCAATACCATTTCTATTCTGTAACGATTTTATTAAAATCTCCAATGATATTACCATTCATACCCTCATTCCTCAACAGATGTCCTGGAGAAATCTCGACTCATTAACATCAGAAACTTTATAAAATTCTATATTTCATTCATTATCCCAAACCATTAAACCCATCTATTCCTCCCACTCCTTTCATGAGATGATGGAAAACTTCTCATCTAATCACAAAGCAACTTCCTGTAGAAGGAGGTCGAGAGGAACTGTTCCTGCTAAAACCTGCGCCACCACATGAGATATGGTAAGGTATATTTATAGAGGGATATACATCGGGATATATAGGAAGTCTCAGACGGCGATCTTCCACTTTCACAGTATTTATCCCTTATTCAGACAATTACCTCTCTTCAATATAAGGAAAATTTGTACATATATTACTATGCACCGTTCACAAAATTACCTGCTATGGAGAGGATAAAGGTCCTTCAAAAGATATTTATCCTAAAAAATATAAGTTTTAATATTGATACAGGCTTCGATAAATCCTAGCGAGTTATTAAATCAGAACGAATAATAGACATATCTATACTTTAAATACAAGAATTTAAACAAAGGTATGACTATCTTATGAAACAGAACGTCTTAACTTCCATTCCACCACAAACTACTAATTTACGATACTATTCTGAAGCATTTGTTTCTACAAACTTGCTGTATGCGGCAGCTATATTTCCGAACACTGAACGTAACTAATATAGCCCTTTCGGTCGAAAGTAATTTAACGACAATTATAACCGAATATAAATTATCCGTTGTATTGACGCCAATAACCCTTGGGGATTGAGGCGGAGAAACAAATAAAATAAAAGAATTGCACTAAATATATTTTGAAAATTTGAAGTTAAAACAATGTTCCACTTAATGATTTTTAGACTCTTAAGGATAATATTTTTTGATGCGATCGATGGTTGATAATTGCTGGCAACTGCAAAAATGATAATTAAAATAATTACCACCTTATCATTACCTCTAAAATATTTTGTGCATGATATGCCGGATGAAGCCTATTGTTATCCTAGTACTGATAGGGCTTTCTTTTATTCAGCGGGCTTAGAGAGGGGTGGGGGAGGACCAATCCTGAATCTTCACGCACCAAAGAGCCTTTTGTCCTCTGGGATAGGATGTAAACGGTACACGGAAGAGGATCCGAAATCGGATCACGGATTATACGACCGCATACCTCAACAATGGCTTAAAGAATCCAGATTGGATCATACCTACTGATACCACTGACATTTTGGTCTTTAGTATCTTGAATATTTGCATTATTACATTTCAAGCAGTATATGAGTACTTTACATAAAAATAACTTAATAATATAATTACACAGCGTAATTAAAAATAATAATATAAATAAATAAAATAATATGAAATAGAAATAAATAACAAAAATTAAATTAAACGAATTTAAATCAATTACTTATGTATATGAAATCGCTTGATAATTTTCCTATTAATGGGAATGATAAATTTATTACTTTACACAAAATCTGAACTCTTTCAGGTCTATAATAGGTTGGTTAAACATCATAAAAAGGTGTATACCACAATTATGAACTGTGAAAATTATGAAAATCCTAAAATATATTCACCAATGTGAAATGAATGAAAAAT
Source organism: Rhaphigaster nebulosa (assembly GCA_948150685.1). Classification (NCBI taxonomy): domain Eukaryota; kingdom Metazoa; phylum Arthropoda; class Insecta; order Hemiptera; family Pentatomidae; genus Rhaphigaster; species Rhaphigaster nebulosa. Next base: position 149,310,668 of record OX411306.1, on the reverse strand, counting down.
CATTTCTTTGTATTTATGATTATTTTTTGAATAACAATGTTTTTATTGAGAAATAATACAAACTGTCACACACAGGGACAATATACATTAGTGCTATTAGAATCCATTCATACCACATATAAAAGTGAGAGAGAAGAAATAAATTGTATATAAAAAATAAATAAATAAAATATAAAATAAAAAATAATAATATAAATAAAATAAGCAGACATAAAAAGAAATAACAATAATTAAAAAAATATATGCATCACAAATGAAAATAAATAAATAGAAAATTAAATAACATCAAAATTAGTAAACGACCAAGATAAAGAAAATTTGAACAGATTCATGCTTAAATACAATATTTACAATCTGTCTAGGGAACTCCGAACGATGTTTTTGGAAAAAACACCATGGAAAATCTGGACTCCAGAAGATCCCAGCGCTTCTCACCCAGCCCGCGTCACCGGCATCGAAGGCCAGTGGAAACTGAGCCAGGAAAATTGCCAGGACTCCAGTAGAAAGATCTTGGAGCCACTATCGTTTCAACCTTCGAGGAGAATTATAGGGATGGATGGAGCTAGATAGAAATTGTGTTAAGAGGTTAGGATGATAAACAAGGTTCTGATGAAATAAGGAGAATTATTTTGGGATAAGGTCAAGAACATAAGAAATATTAAGATCATAGTGTAAGATCTTGTTTGTGCATACTAACCAACTGATCCCAACCGTAACCACGATCTCCTTGACTGCTTCATTCATTAAGGTCTAGAGCCGCTAAATTATTCCGTCTCCTGAATCGAAGACCATTCCTCAGGCCACAGCCCACTAACCCTGATCCTTTCAATATCACCAATTCCCAAATCTCCGCCATCTTCATTCACCAGAGGCCTAGTAAACTGGAACCTCTTCCGCCAAACAATAACCGATACAATTGACCTCAAATTATCTCTGAAAACCCATCAAGACCGGGGTCAATTCCAACCCATTCAACCTATCGGGGAAGCTGTCAATTCATACACCACCTTGATCCAACTAGGACTGCACCCTCACCGAAATACCATACGAAGAATCTTCCACGAACAATCCTACGAAATACCATTCTCCAAGACCTCCTTTACCTTATCCAATCAAGAACCTTTCGCAAAGAACCAGGAATCCTGATGATCAGAGATTGTACAATTACTATTACAAATTATTTTTAAAAAAATCTGACTACCCTCTTTAGATCCCAATCCTATTATTCCAACCTTTCCTCGCTATCTTATCGTGATAATTCCCCTCTGGAAAATAACCAAAAATATGCTTAAATATAATCCTATCTCCCTCCCTCTTCGACGTGATAATGGATCCTGGGATTCATCAGATGAGATTAGAGCGACAGAATTTGGCGAACATCTGCCCAACACATTCATTCCCCATCCCGAACTCCAGCATTTATCATATTTATGTGGTCTCCATATTCTTCTTTTGTCTAATAGGAAGCCAAGATATATGTGTCCTAAGAGGGAAATGGTATGGAGCTAAAGTGGACTAGTGGACAGGATCTGCGTTCAACAGTGAATGTGACACGACTTTGACTTTGATTCATTAACAATTAATGCATTAATTTTTATCCCATTGTTAGATTAGGTATATGTGTCTAAGCAGATTTGAAGAACACATTCATTCCCCATCCCGAACTCCAGCACACCCATACAGCTAAATCCGAGGAATTTCTTTCTTCACCGATGTCTCTTTCTCAACCTCCTAAAGCTGTCACTCCGTCTGAGATAAAAAAAAAAAAAAAAAAAAAAAAAAAAAAAAAAAAAAAAAAAAAAAAACCTGCACCACTACAACCCGTGAAGGGTCTAGGGTTCAGTACTTGTTAAGGACCGTACTGTCTTTAGGCCAACGGTTGTGCAAGGAGGTGATTTGGACGAGATCACGCTCAACAGCCAGGTTTTTCCCCCAATTGAGGGTACCCATTTTATAGAGGCTGGGTGGTCCCCAGGAGGGTCTCCCGATCCCACAGGGTCGATCCACGGCAGTGGATCATGTTTATTCTGATAACAGAATAAATAATTATCTGCCATAGCCGGTCTCGAACCCGGGACCGGGAGCATTGTAACTTAGTGCCTTACCACTGAGCTACTCCGCTCCCTGCCGTCTGAGGTAAACTTCCTTATAAATAAACGTAAACCTCGAAAATCCTCACTTCCCAAATCCTTCCACAACTTCCAAAAAAAGCAATTATGTTCTTTACCTACCTGTACAATTGTATCCTCCGCAAAACCCACTTTCCTTTAATGTTGAGCCACTCCACAGTTATCCTTTGCCTTAACCAGCTAAAGAGACCAATACTACATCGTCCTATTGACCTATAAGTCTTCTCTCGATCCTTTCAACAAATTTTGAAAATCCTTCTCAAACGCATCCTATCCATACTCGAATCCCATAAAATTCCTCCATACCAGTTTGGATTCCGCTCAGGACATTCTACTATTCAAGAAGGTCTTTATTCAATACTGGGGGGGAGGGGGAGAGGAGGAAGGGGAGAGAGGCCCTACATTTCCTATGACTGGGAACCCTGTTCTTGTATATTAAAAATAGAGTTGTGACTATTCGCGAAACATGCACCCATTACATCAACTTACAATTAATATATAACAAATAACAACTATACACGAACTATAAATAGCTGATACCTCTGTCTCCCGTGGTGGCCGTCTTGCTAGGGGGAGGAGAGAAGCCTCTAGAAGCGATAAGCTCTTCTGAAGTGGGGCTTAATCCCGCTGGGCGGCCTCCTCCTGGCGGGTAGGCGGCGTTGTTTGGCCACCGTCGCTATGGGGAGCGAGGAGGGTGATAAATATGAGACCCGGAGTCCCTAAAATATACATAACAAAAAAAGAACCAGAAAATTGGGCCGGAGGCGAAGGAATCGAAGGCTGTAAATCCGACAGTTTTCGTGTTGTTGATCATAATCTCCTTTGCTTTTGAAAGCAAGGAATATTGCACCGGTGCATTTCCGGACATAGAACAGGTTTTCGACCGGGTCTGGCACGACGGCTTGCTTTTCAGGTTCAACGACCGTTTACCCCAATCCTTATACCTTATTCATCGATCCTACATATCTAACCGATCCTTCCGAGTTCACTATGACAGGGATTACTCCAACAGCTATCTCGTAGATGCTGGTGTTCTCCTCAAAGCAGCGCCTCCTGTTTTCAGTCTCTTTACCGCAGACCTTCCTGGGAACCCCGAAATATTCTTGGCTACATTTGCTGACCGTACCGCTTAGTATCATTCCGAAATTGCATCTTCAAATCTGCTTAGAAACATATCCCTAATCGAACAATGGGATAAAAATTAATGCATTAATTGTTAATGAATCAAAGTCAAAGTCGTGTTGGGCAGAAGTTCGGCAAATTCTGCCGCTCTAATCTCATCTGATGAATCCCAGGAGCCATTATCACGTCGAAGAGGGAGGAAGATAGGATTATATTTAAGCATATTTTTGGTTATTTTCCAGAGGGGAATTATCACGATAAGATAGCGAGGAAAGGTTGGAATAATAGGATTGGGATCTAAAGAGGGTAGTCAGATTTTTTTAAAAATAATTTGTAATAGTAATTGTACAATCTCTGATCATCAGGATTCCTGGTTCTTTGCGAAATGTTCTTGGTACGTCGTTTGGATTGGATAAGGTAAAGGAGGTCTTGGAAAATAGTATTTCGTAGGATTGTTCGTGGAAGATTCTTCGTATGGTATTTCGGTGAGGGTGCAGTCCTAGTTGGATCAAGGTGGTGTATGAATTGACAGCTTCCCCGATAGGTTGAATGGGTTGGAATTGACCCCGGTCTTGATGGGTTTTCAGAGATAATCTGAGGTCAATTGTATCGGTTATTGTTTGGCGGAAGAGGTTCCAGTTTACTAGGACTCTGTTGAATGAAGATGGCGGAGATTTGGGAATTGGTGATATTGAAAGGATCAGGGTTAGTGGGCTGTGGTCTGAGGAATGGTCTTCGATTCAGGAAACGGAATAATTTAGCGGCTCTAGACCTTAATGAATGAAGCAGTCAAGGAGATCGTGGTTACGGTTGGGATCAGTTGGCTAGTATGCAGGAGAATCTGGAGCAAGGATGTTATTAGATAGATAGATAGACAGATAAAAGAACTTTATTCTGGATCGAGGTCTCTTAAGAATAACATGAATGAACAAATATAACAGAACTTATGTCTGGCCATAAGACTACAAAATACAGATCACTTAATTTTTACAATATCCTCAGTAAAATAAATAAGCATATAAATAAGTTTTTTTATCGAAAAATATAATTAATTTGAACAAAACAAAAAATAAACAGAAAAAAAACAAGAAAAAAGTAAAGAAAAACGGAGAAAATGAAAAATACAAAAATAATCAATTGATTAGCAAAGTTGAAGTTTGTACATTAAAAAACTATTTTTCACTTCTGATCCCGATGTTAATCCTCAACTGAAATTTCGCAATTAGAGAGCATCATTTTGGAGACAAAGAAGGTGTTGAAAAGGAGGGATTTGAATGAGGATAGAGAAGAAGCATGGCTGATATTAGAAAGAAAGGAATTCCAAAGGATAGAGGAGCGGGCGAGAAAGGAGCGTTGGAATGTTTTGGTTTTGTGGGAGGGGGCATGGAGGTCAGAAAGGCGAGATCTTGTTTCCAGTGCGTGGACCGAGGATTTGAATTGTAGGAGGTTGTAGATGTAGGAAGGGTGGTGGGTGGCGATAGTTTGGTACAGAAAAAATCCGAGGAAATATTGTCTACGGTTGTCTAACTCGCCGTAAGGGTGGGGACACATGGGCTCGTCTCGAGGTGCCGAAGACAAATCTTAAAAAGCAGTTCATGATCCGCTTCAATCTGTCCTCGAGCACATTCGAGAGGCCCCCGTATACCACTCATCCGTAGTCAAAGTGGGGAAAGATAATAGAGGACACAAGGATTTTGCGGGAAGGTTGTGGAAGAAGATGTCGAGAACGATGGAATAATTTAAGGGTACTTATTGACCGTCAGAAAATTTGGGCGATGTGGGGTTTTCAGGAAAGGGTTTGGTCGATAGTAATACCCAAGTTTTTAATTGAGGAGCTGAACGTAATGGGGTGATCATTTAGGATTAAAGTAGGAAAAGTTTCATTGGACCTGAGAAGAGAATTAGAACCTATGACAATGGCCTGAGTTTTCTTAGCGTTTAATCTTAATCTATTCAGGTTTGTCCAGGCACTGATTCTATCTAGGTCTTCCTGGATACTGGCAAACGCTACTAATAGCTCAGAAGGAGGAAAGGATAAATAAATTCGGAAGTCGTCGGCGTTTAAGTGGAGGAACAGTGGTGGATTGAATTAGGAAGATCATTGATACAGGTATTGAAAAGCAGTGGGGAAATACGCGAACCTTAGGCTACTCCTGAGGACAAGGTAAGGAAGGAAGATAGGGGTTGATTAGGAATGGTAACTCCTTGAATCCGATCGGAAAGGAAAGATTTGAACCATTGGATAGAGCTGTTGGAAAAGGATAGTGATTTTAATTTGACAAAAAGGATAGAATGGTCCAGAGAATCAAAAGCTTTAGAAAAGTCAAGGAGTATTAATACAGTTAATTTTTTTCGGTCCATAGCGGTATGTATGTCAGTGGTGATTTTGACTAGCACGGATTGTGTGGAGAAACTGGGACGGAAGCTAACGGAAGCTACTACGGTGGGAATTAAGTGAGACACTAATATTTGCCCACGGGAATTGGTGGTTCAGGATCCCCATGATTATTTTTTTGGCATTTATAAAGAAACCTATAAAGAAATGGCATCCTAAGGAATTAAAAAGGAATTAAAGGAATTGATTTGGGATTCGGAAATGGATATTTTAGGCGGGGAATATGCCTGTTATGGGAAAAGGCGAATTGTGATTAGTTACAGCTGTGATTTGTAGGAAATCATGGACTGATAAGGTAATAAGTAATGGGAGAGGGATTTATGGAGGATTTTATGATTCATTAGTTCTATTATCAAGATATTCTCTTATTCACTTAATTTTTTAAGTTTTGTCTCTCTTTTTAAAGCAATCCAAACTCCATAATCGTTTTATCACGGTTGTCTTGATGTCAGTATTTACGTTAATTTGATAATTTCCAATCATAGACTCACTATTGCCTTAACCTTAGATTTCCCACCATTTGTAAAATTACATCTTTGACATTTCCTCCCCTTCCCACTTGATTTTTCCCCTTTGAATTCACAGATATTTTCTTCTGGATGTGCTATCCCGTCAGTCAGCAGTAAGCCATTATTGTAGACGGTTGATCTGACACTTCGTTCTTCTTTGTTTGGGATTGTCGAAATCATTTGGACTATTTGTCGTGATCTTTTACGCTTCTATGTCATTGCTTTATTTCTTGCATCCCTATATTTCATTTTAAAACGTATTTATTTTAGTTTTGTGAAACCGTAAACAATTTTTATAGGTAAACTCTAATGGTTAATAATTTGATTACTATTGACTGAATTGTTTCTGACCGTAGAAGTCTGATCTGCCTTAACTAATCATTTAGACTATTATTTAAATAAATTTTGATATTCGTTCGGTAACTTTGTAGTAATATTTCTTCCACTATATCACAAAGTTAATTAAAAAAAGATATACTTTGATAAAATAATTAAATTCAATAAATGAATCATAATGACTCACGGTTGGAAATATCAGGTTAAAGCCGCTGGCTGGCAATCCAGGGTTTCCCATGATATTTCTTAAAAACTAAAGATTAGAATCCCAAGTTTATTCGTTGGTTGGATAAATTCAACTCGCTTTGTCCTTTCCTGATGAACCCATCAAGATATTTTCTGAGTTGCATCGTTACAAATTATGATTTGTAAAATTTGATTTTCTTTAAGAACTCCAGTAGCGTCGATAAGATATCCTCAGCCTCTTCAAAACTAAATTATAATCTCACAGATTATAGACAATTTCAGACATTCTACAAAGATGTTTGATATTTCTGTTTACCCAACAATTTTCAAAGATTAGATCCTTGTGAAAACTCACCATGACCAATTCGGACCCCGCAAAGAATGAATTCTTATTTTCTAGAGTTGCAGCTAAGATAGCTTGTATTCCAGTTTGCGAGTATTTAACTTATTTAATTTTTTATCGATACCACCTCATTTTTTTTTCTATTTTGATGGTATTGGTGTTACCATCAATTTTGTCGAGGAATGGACAAGCTATTGTATAACTGTGGTTATTGTCAAGAAGGATTTCACGATGCGCCCTACATCTTTCAGTACCGAAAGATACAGCAGTATCTTCAGCCCTTTCGTTTAGTGCATTGCCGCAATGAGAATACGAAATCAACAATTTTATTGATCTGATACAGCTAGAATGTATTTGAATTTATGCATTTAGTTTCTACATTGGTATATAAAGGCGAAGTTAAAGAGGAAAGAAATGAAAGGTTATATTCGGATAATGAATGATTATTATTTATGAGTAAAAAATCACTCAATTCGCTCCTATTATAAATAAATCTGAAAATTATAATTTAGACTATCCTCCCTACTGTTTTTAATGATTGCGAAACCTGGCAACTTACATTTACGGAAGAACGATGCCTTAGGGGGTTTTCGCATGATCCAATAAATCAGATATCGGATCAATGCCCGATTTATCGAATAATCAAGTCGGATCCGATGACTTGATTGTTCGATAAATCGGAAAACGGTATATCTCGTGAGCGGAAAACGGATTTTCGCTGTTAAAACAGTTTTTCGATTATTTAGGAGAAGACTAAAAGCAAATCGAATGTTCGGTATAAGAAGGAAAGTCAATGAAAATTCGAAAAATTTTCACAATCATTTTCATTTTAAACTACCTTTAAAAATAGTTTGAAAATCGAAAATCTCTAGAATCGCGAAAATCCATTCAACCGTTTACGAGATAAAAGAGAAAAAACTATCGGAGGCCGTAGGGGGCCACACTAGTTCCCCAGGTTCCCCGCCTCTAGTTAACATCATCAACTTTTCTTCTGAGAATCACACTTAAGTTCAGCGATAAGTGGTAAATTTTATATTTTAATTGTTTAGAATTTTAATTTATTTAGAAAATAATCCCATATTAAATTAAAGCACACAAAAATTGATATCTATAGGATTTACGTCTAATCATTCGAGAACAGTTCAGTGCTAACGAATGATAGTACCATCTTTCGGTTCGAGCTGGTTTGGCAAATCAAACTTTACTAAATCATTACGCTAACTCTTAAAATTTTATGAAAACTGGAAAGGAAAATATGGGCAAACAACTTATTTTTGGATTTGTGAAATTTTGTTAGAAAATTATATATAAAAGATAAGGACGAATTTTTATCCTTCAAAAACTCAATTTTCATGAAAAGTGGATTTATCAACTTTGGATAGAAAACTCCTCAGTTGTATTAAATGTGTTTGATCTATCGGTTTGTATGACTTGAGTAAACTGCTTACTTTAATAATAATAATAATAATAAACTTTAATAATAATAATAATATAATAATAATAATAAACTTTAATAAAAATACTAAATCCATTGGAGTGAACGGCTCAACTGATTTTTGTTTTATGGCCCAAACTACTTAGTTATATACATACTATTGATGTTTTGAAACACTTCACGTCTGTAATAAAATACAAATTCTCAATATCTGAATAACTAAAATCGTCAAGATTTAATTTTAAAAATAAATAAACCCACTCCGGAAATAACTCCATCTTATAACCATATTCATCCCAGGGGAATTTATATTAATTAAACATATTGGTGCGTTGTTAGTTGGCGTTTATGAATCTTTGAACTTGGGATAGCAATCGAGTTCCTTCAGCTATCCGTATGGCTCCTTGCAAGTACATTCCGTCCCATAAATCCGTATATATCAAAATACAGGAAGCCTATTGCATCTGTGACTGTAAAAACACAGAAAGTAAATTAAATTATTGTCAGAATAATCCAGAGTTTCGTTAAGGTGTGGAATGCATCCGATTACTGTTTCATTTTCAATATTCATATGTGTCAACTCAAATCTTACCAATTTTTTTAACTAGATATGCAAGTATATTCCGTCCCATTAGAGTAATTTTCTTAGTCGGTCTTTTTTAATAACAACATTTTTTTCTTCGTCTGTTATATCTTTCATAACATTTTTAACAATAATCAATTTTAATTTAACTGTATTTGTTTTGTTTTTTACTAATCTAATTTTCTGTTCTTTGTGATATGTATTTTTGGACAATATTATCCTTAATATTATATAACAAGCACAAGGTGCGAACAAAAGATGATAAGGGACAAGCAGGTAGGTAGAAAGGTAGCATACAGGCGATGACAGATGTTACCACAGTTTTACCCTTATAAGGTAAAAGATAATTTAAAAACCTGCCGAGAAGTGGGCAGTGTGACAAAGGTAAGAGGTAGTCCGTCTTGGAAGACTTCATCAATTTTAAGAAAATGGTCACCCTTGGGTACCGGCTGGCCTCCAGAAAGGCCTGGGAAGGGCGTCATTCGATTAGAGCTGTACTAATATATACTAATGGATTCGAGGAGACGGGAGCATCCCTGACAAGGGGTGGAACCATGTGTTGAAAGCCTGGAATTTTCTCCTACTATAAAACTGATTGGCCAATCATAGAAAATGTGCCGCCCGGTTCCGGGAATCTAACCAACCAACAACGTTTTCGACCCCCTCTTAGGAGAACAAGGAAGAAAGGGGAACGGAACTGGAGGAGTCAACGAAAAAGGACTTTTCTCGGATATCGCTTAAGGGCTGAACTTGGAAATACTAGATCTTCCCTCTGAAGATGACAGATACTCTGGTTTTGACTCCATGAATTAAGATATGCAGGAGAACCCGATGGAGAGATGCTGAGGGACCATCAACACCAATTATTACAGATAAGAGATTTATGTTAGAACAGGCTAGATCTAGTCTGAATCATTCCATGTTTAACATTTTATTGTAACAGTTATTATTTTCTCTTGTAACAGTTTATTATTTTAATTTTGACGAATAAAGATAAATGTTAGGAAGGAGGTTGTTCTTTAATAACCATGCCCATTATTAATTTGAATATATTTCATTAAGTATGATAACAATCAATTTGATTAGGATTATGGTTATTATCATTATCATTAAATTTAGGTGTAGGAGTATTATCTTGGTTAATTATTAAATAATGGTAATCACAAATCAAGCCCTTGGAAAGGTATCCAATTCAGATGACAAAGTAAGTAATTCAAAATTATTCATAAGCTTACATAATTATGGGATAAGCATCCTCAATGATTGCCTACTGGCGTATATACGGATGCCAGTTTAATATATTTTGAGCTAAATATAAATAAACTCAACCTAGTTTTATCTATAGATAAAACATAGCATTTGATATCCCTCTCAGTATTTTCACTTAATATTGTACGTAAAATAAGTTATCGATATCATCTTTATTTGATTTTTTACAACGTAAAATTACGTTCTCTAGTGTACATAATTTGCTTTTCATGTAATTTTGCTATATTTATTTTTATACCCCTCATAATCTTGTTTTAATACCCTTAAGAAGGCTTTACTGTAGGCTATAAAGTAGGTTTGCAATGAGCAGTAAAATAAAAAATAAAAATTGTGTATGCAGTTTTATTTTTAGACCGCACCACTATCTATCCATTTATATCCTAGATTTAATACACGGTGAGCAATCTTTACTTAATAATTATAAAACACTAAATGTTAGAGCTGAATGTTGTTCAAGAAACTGAATCTTCATTCACCCTGTACTAATTTTAAATTCGTTGATGTATTTAGATTCATTAGGAAAGCGATAAAAGCTCCTTGAAGAGGGAGAGAGATCCGCGAAGGGACGAGGTAACCGGATCATCCCTGTTTGCTTTCGCTAACGAGACTAGGACCCTCACTTGGAAAAATCTTTACCCCCTCTCGCTTTACCTGTTAATTAGCTAGAGGCAAACTGTCCTCATTAGTGGTGAACCTATTCTATTTTCTTCCTATTCTTACTCCATACGGTCATGCATTCAAACAGAACCTACAATGTATCAACAAAATGTATCAAATAAACTATTTAAACAGATTTTCCTTACTTTATTTCGAACAATGTTTATGCAATGCGTCATGTGACCACCATCCAAATATAATCACATAAGAATATATGGCATCAATAAATTATAAAACATACTAAGTAACATGATAGGTAAGATTGAAAAGATCTACGAGCGAAATAGTATATATAAAAAGAAATTGTAATAAAAGAGGTAGGGTGCGTAATTGTATCCTTAACTATTCAGTGGGCGCGCCTATTTTCAGTTCACCAGCGGGCACGTGTGGCACAAAGTGCAACATCTCTTTCGACCTTGATTATTCTTTTTGTAATAACTATTTTTTTCATACTGATGTTAATAATGCTGCATTTCTTAAAAAGATATGGAATGCTTTATAATATTGAGATTTCTTTATAAATAAAGGCAAAAAATAAATAAAAAAATTCATCATAAATTAAAATATATTTTTAAAACGAATAATTTTTTATGTCAAGTATTGAATATTAAGAATATACAACTAAAAAAAGTGGGAAATATACTATAACCTACTATAAACATATAAAATGAGCTAAAAAAAAGTAGCTATAAATAATTAAAATATTTAAATAATGAAACAACCGATATATAAATAATAAATCAATAAAATGATTTTACTTACAAAAGTGATTTGTATATACTCAAATGGAGAGCTATATAAAATTACAAAGTATAATTACAAAAATAATTATTCATGTTTTATTGCACTAAAAAAGCCACGGACACACATTTATTTGATTAGCCTTATTAATTTTATATCCATAGAAAAGCAGCTTTGACAATGATCATAATTATTTTAGCAAAATAAGCAAAAATAAAATAAAGAATATCTACTGAGGCCTGCGGTGTATAGAGTGAAACGAATAACTGGTAAGACGGAGGTTTCCAAGAAAACGAAATATTTTCCAATCAAAGTCCAAAATTTACTAATCTAGCTGAACATTTCTCAACTTTTGTCACCATTTTTGAAATTAGCAATAAGAAATAAGATAGCAACCAATTTGTAGAAAAATATTGCTTTTTCTGGCGATCTTCTAGTCCATTCAAGGTATCTATGTAGGAGGTATGTATATTAAAAAAAAAGAAAATCTTTCGAGTTTGCAAGAATTGAATCCGAGCTACAAATGTAACCTCTATACTATAAGGATACCAGCGGTATAATAGACTTTTTTAAATCCATTAAAATTAGTGTTTATAAGCACAATGCAACATTGATGGGTTTTTTTTTCAGGTATCTATAGATTCAAAGTGTTTTAAATGTTCAATAGTTGCAAGTAAACAAGAAAAAAAGTGGCTATTCCGAAGGAGCTCCGGCGAGGCAGAGAATGACCATGGTAAATGTGTACATAGGACACAAGTGGGGTCAAGAGTGCTCAAATGGTTTTCCGGACAGCTATTTCACCTGGAGCATGGAGGAAAACCCATCGATAACAATTCCATCGAAAGATAGAGAAGATTCTTTACCTATCTTATAAAGGATAAAGCCCAATAGGATAAAGGAAACTACGGAGAAAGTTTCAATTCGAGGTTAGCTATCCTTTAAGAAGTTTTAAATGACTAAAAAAATGATAAAACAATAAAACAGTTTGAATACCAATCTGATGAATTAAACAATAGTTCTGAATTCCTAAATGGCTGATGCATTTTTTTGTTCGCTTTTCGTGAGATAACGGTTGAACTTTTTTAGGTTGTATCAAACCACCTAAAAATAAAATGGATAAGGAACAAAAATCTAGACATTTTGTCAGTTTTTCATTGAAAAACGACCAATTCAATTTAGGCCAAACTTCATATTGTTGTTATTTAATGCTGTCAAAAGGGTCTTAGCAACATCAATCCGTTCACCAAAATCTTGAAACCTATTGGTGGACGTAATAAAATGTACTATTAAGAAAACAATTCATAGAATTAATAAAAGCCCTTCGAGTGTTTAAGAAAAACGTTAAAAGAACCGTGCTCAGTTTCATCATTGCTGTGCAAACAGCTATTAATTCATAAAACGGCGACTATCATGCTAAACAGAACACATACTAAATTAAAATAAAAAAATTACCCATTCTACATATGTTTTACAAAGGGCACAGTGGGTCAATGTCACGACATAGGTGAACAAAAGTTTTTGGGATCGCGATCTGAAAAAAAAATTATACGGTAGTTTGTTTCTAGATTTTTTTGCACACTAAATCTAATAAAACCGCAATAGTAGACGTAAAATAATATTGAGATAAACAATAGGATCAATCGTTCTTGAGAGAAAAGTATTTTTTGGTGTTGTAATGTAGCAGTTCTTTCACTTCACATACATATCAAATTAACATGCATCGTCTCAATTCACAGTTCGCTATTATTTTTCTCAGCTGTTAACACTGTTATAAGGAGAATAATTAACATGGAATAGATTGTTAACTCAAATTTAATAGATAATAGAACTCAAACAAGATTGGGATGTAAATGATTTATTAATGATAGATATTAGATAGATAAAAAAACATTTACAATATTGAACATCAAAACGAATTATTCATTATGGTATCCGCATTAAAAAGAGAAACATATAAAAAACAAGAGAAAAAGATAGAATTGATTTTTTTTTTTTTTTTTTGAAAATGATACAAGCTGCCACTCTCTCAAAAAAATAATAAAAAGTATTTAAAAATATATTTATATATATATATATATATATATATATATATATATATATATATATATATATAAATATATTTACATCACAAATAAAAATAAATAAATTATATTTAGAACTACCTATAAGTAAGAAAACAACTAAGATAAAGAAAAAAAAGTTAAGTAAAAATAAAATAAATTATCATGAACACATTCGTTCCTATTTAGAATATTTGCATTACGCTCTAAGATACTCCAAACCAACCTTCACCTCCACGTGTGTATCGAAGAGTAGAACTTTAAGAAATCCCAGACTCCTCTCTCCCAGCCGCGTCACTGATATTAAAAGTCAGTGAGTGGGACTATTTAATGATGGTATCGTACAACTTAATAATGTGTCCAGAGAGATCATTTGGATCAATGTTTTGTGAAAAGATTCCAAAGTTTATTTAAGTCTGTTTTTAGTCACATATTAATAGACTACTCACACATTGTCTAAAGGTTTTTTAAAGAAAAAAATCAAAAACTACCCAAAAAAATCGCATTGGGTACAAAAAGAAGCAAGAATCGTCTAAAAATTAAGTCTGTTTTGTATATTCATTTGGGGTAAAAATAAACAATTTTCACTAAGCAAATAATTTTATACCCACGACCTTATGAGAATGTCAAAATTTATTTATTTATGAAAAATATATTAATTTTGATTTGAGTTTTGTCAAACTAAATCGAAATTTTGCCCCACTGTGCCTTGAAGTGGATTGTCTGAATATAAATTAATTTAACAGATAAGTGATTAAACCTTTAATATACACTTTATTTCTACTACTATCTACTAAAGTAATTAGTAAAAAATATAAATAATAATAATAATCTAACCTTTTCAAAATGTGTTAAAGTTTCCTACTTTCTAAATAAATGCACAACTACAACAAAACCTGACTTGATTTGAAATTTTTCAACGCTGAATCCTAAATGATCTTCATTTTCTTCCATCGCGTCAGGATTTTTCCCAAATCGCAAATTTAAGATGTAAGACTTTAAAATTGTTTTAAAACGTTTTTCCCTTATACTTTATTCATTTTTAGGCTTAATCTAGCCAATCTCATAGCTTTTTTCACAGTCTTGAGCTAAACGATTCGGTTCGAGACTTATATCTGACCAAAGAAAATTCAGAATTGCTTGTTTCGAGGTTAAAAGAGAAGAACTTGGAAGCAGCTGGCAACTCATACGTCTGGTTTTTGTACAGAGAAAATGATTTTCTTCCATATTCGCCGTATATTTATTTCCAGATTTGCAAAATATTGTGAAGGAAAAATGAAGGTCATTTGCAAATTGGAAAAAATGAAGGTAATTTGCAGATTCAGCGCTAAAAAATACATAGGAATCAATTATCATAAGATAAAAATATGCCACGAACCCAATTTTGCAGGTTTGTGTAATAAATCATCGGATAATAATTTTCAGCATTTTCGAAATACATTAAAATTTATATATTTTTTCGTACCATGCTGAAATGACCCCCAGTGGTTAGAATCTTCTAATAAATTATATAAATAAATTACTATATTTTATTTTTATTAATTTAATCATGTTTCTTTTTAATAATTTCACGGCTGATTTTATTTTTTATTATATTTTAAAAATGTTATTTTTTTTTCTCTTATGGATTTTATCAAAATTGTACATGACTCATTTTGCGTTATCAGAAGCAAAATAAACTTTTTTAATTTGTCAATTATAATTTTTTATTTGATTGATAAATAAAAAATAATAAATAATTCGATTGATTAATTTAATCGCCAAATTTCATCTAAGTTTTTTGATATTTTCTTTTTAAGGGTATAACTTCGAAGTTATTTAATTATTAAGCAACTTGTAGAATAATGTTTAGAGAGAAGATATTTAGGAAAATGGGATGGCAAGGACTGAGGTAAGGAGGGAACTGGCGATCAGAAGAAAGAGCAGGTTCAGTCAAGTTTTAATTGGATCAGACTCCTAAAACGGCCGATCCTTACTGATATCTGAAAGCTCCTTATTTACGATTCTAATCTATTGGAGGTCTCAGTTCTTTGCCTGCTTTTGTCTTGGAGGAAAATTGGTGATCTAGTCTCCCTTTTAGTTTTAAAAGGATTTGAAAACGGGATGAGTGCCAAAATATTTTAGAACAATTAAAAGTTTGTCACATCGGTTAATCATCCAAAGAATAATTGTAAAAGCTCGGCTTTAGAATAACTGTGTTTACTATTCTTGTAAACAAAGTTGGGCACTAAAGGGCTTCGACTTACTAAGACTCGGTTTTATTCAAATAATTTATAGCTCGAGCGCTCAAGAAAGATCCTTTTGGGCGGAGCTCAGACAGGTAGTGTATACTCAGTTTCTCCTTATACATAACTTTAGACAGCTACATTGTCAAATATATCATGCAGAGTTTGATTTTAACATTCTTTTTGATTTTACATTCTTTCCATCGATTGCACTAATTCGTAAATTAATTTTTATTTCAATTGCATATAGCTGTCTATTATAGTCCTGATGCCTTACATAAATGGCGCAACCTTGTCTACTTAATAGACCACTGCAATAAGAGAGACTAAAGGCTATGATTCGGAAACTTTCAGTAATAATCTAATTAATATTATAATATAATTTCTGAGTTTTTACTCTCATAGTTTAACTGATACAATTGAGACTCTAGTTGAGATAAAGCCTTATATGTCTGTGTGCTCATTTGCTTTTTTTGTGTCCTTATATGTCGGTTGAGGTATTGCAAACGTAGTAACCAACAGAGGAGGTGAAGATGATAGGTGTAAGAAGGCCTCGAACAATGCTTATCCACTAGGCTAGCTGGAGGGAACTAGGAGAAGGTTGACATAGGATGGACCAGATGTGTCGAAGGGACAACCGACCAAGCCACACGAGCTATGGGTATTAGCGCTGACCCAGTATGCATGGTGTCCCAGGAGAAAATGTTAGTAATTAACGGAGGGATGTTCTACAAAATATATAGCTCAGTCCTGCCAACTGCACCTTCTTATCTCAATTCGGTTTCAAGATACCTAAGATTTTTAAAGCGGTTTTTATAGAAAACATTTTTTCAACCAAAGTTCTAAATTGCTCTCCTTTAACTGAACATTTCTCAACTTTTGTCACCAATTTATAGAATCCTCGATTAATTTCCTGATATAAAATAACAACTAATATATCGAAAATTATTGCTTCGTCAGGCGATCATAGCAGCCAAAGCAAAGTAAACAAGTAGAAACAAATAATTTTCGGAAATACTCAGTTGAATCTCGCGGAATGGATTTTCTAGCTACAACCTTAGGGAATTAAAAAAAAAAATTGCTTCATTTCCAAAGAAATGTCCAGCTTTTCAAAGCTAGTCTAAGTTTATGATAGTAGCAAAAACAAGAAACATAAACAAATTATTAAAAGAACTGTTCCATACATACCGGTATATATTGCTACAAATTATATTTACTTATTGCAGGCCACTCAAATGGGTATTTTATAATCACCGAAATTCTACCGATTCTTTCTTCAGCCCATATGATTTAATGAATACTTTATTATTAGAAACTTACAGCAGCGAATATTTCTCCATCAATGAATTTAATAGCTTCTACATAATTCTGTATTAATAAAGTCATTAGATAATATTCATATTCATTTATAGCAATAAGGAAGCAAATATAATAGCTTTTAGGATTTGACGATTTAGTTCCATACTACTGAAAATAAATTACTATGACTAAACAAATCGAAAAGGCATTTCTTATTTACCACAGCTCCTGACTAGTGTTTATGTGTAATAATAATTATTAAATGGGTAAAGGTTCCAAATAAAATTTAATACGACAAAGAGGTAGTAACATTAGTTTATTATTCAGAATTAAGTACAATCGAGCAAGCAATCAAATTATTTATAATTACTAACCTACTTGAATTTGGCACTAAAGAAAGCTTTAGCAGTTTATCTTGGTATAAATTGTGGTAACTAAGGCCATTGATTGTATCATAAGGGTTATTCCTTATCATCTTAACTATAGCCTACAGGCTAAAATAAAACTTTCATAAAGCTCATTAAAATTTGTGGGCACTAACGTATTTAAAGCTAGTTACAAATCAATACAAACATAGGATGAGAAGTTATAAGAAGTAACACTAGGAATAGAAAAATGAATAGAATAAATAGTAAAGAATATCTTTACTAGCTTAGCATTATTCAGTGTTAGATTATAACGAGAAACGTTTAATGGTGCTGATAGAAATTCGTCCCAATGTCGAACAAAGTCACGCTAGAAAAACATTTTTCTATTCCCACTGCTTACAGTATCCTCATAGATAGCATAGCGTTACTGAAATCGTCCGCTGCGGAAAAATCTATGTAATACTTACATGGTAATACTATTAAGGCTAAATTAAATTGAAGTGATGAAAAAACAAAATTCTGTTAAATTCAATTCTTTTATAGTTTTTATCAAGCAAATTAGAGTTCCTTGTTTCCTAATGTCACTAATATCTAACCTAGTGTCTTAAAGCTATTCAACAATTATAGTAATTTATTTTTTAATTTATTAAGGAACTAAACTTTAAAATTATTTTTGATTATATTACCGCAGGTGATATCATGCTTATAAATTATATTAGTAATGTAAACTAGTTAAGATGTAATATAATTAATCCAAAGCAAAGGTTTATAATATATAGTAGGTATCACATTGTAAGTACCAAACGACAGTAAACTGGGAATTTTATCGACAGTTAACTGTGAATGAGTTGGAAAACACTTTAAAAAATCCAAGGTATTGTCAGTTGATACTCATGTTTTAATATTCATTTTTTTAATTTCTCAACAGTAAGGACTATTGTTTATATGTACAAGAGACCTATATACAAACATTTTATATATAAATAAACTTAATATTACGTAGTAAATAAAAAAACAAAAAAAAAACACTGCACTCAAGAATGGGTAAAAATAAATTAACAAAGGATAATAAAATGAATAAAGAAATCAGTAAAAAATACGATATTTCCTGCATTTCCTGAGAAGGTACCTGGATCAATTAATTCATATAATCTGAAAAATGTTGCGGTGATATATCAAGAAGTGGACGAAAAGAAATAATTCTAAAAAGTGAGTTGGCATATGTTCCTTGATTCTAATATTAAAATCTCAAATTATTTTCTGGCTCTTAGTACAACCACAAGAGACATTACTATTTCTTATTAGAAGAGTGATTGTGCATATACTTGCACGCAACGATGTAAGGATTTATTTATATAAAGACCTAAAATGATTATACCAAAAGATAACTTAATACTGTTCTTACACAAAAGACCTATCCAGTGATAATGTATAACTATAGGGAAAAAAAATAATAGCGATATGTACAGCAAGTGAAAGTAAGTCTTATAGTTCACTATTCATTAAACTAACCTAAGAAAGACCCTTATATTAAAAATCATCCATGCACTTTCCGTCCCCAAACCGCCTAAAGGATTAATGCTGAAAAATATTACTTTATGAATTAGGCACAACAGAAACAAATTTCTAATTAAATTGTGGTTAAAACCTTAGTTATTACCTCGGCACGTAGTACTTCTTTGAGAACGGACGCTAAATTAATAAAATTATTGGTGGTTTAACATTTTTTATATCTTGATTTTAAACGTCTCGGAAGTAAGATGATTTTATAACTTCGTTGATTTATGAGGCATGCGAATATCTCCCTAACGAAGAAGTTTAAGGAAAAAACTCCTAAGCACATAAATCTGATGGACTCATGCATAAAGAGTATGTAACAAACATATACCATTGAAGGTAATAATGCTAGCTAATAAAGCGAGTTACCATACCGCAGTACCACATCATACCCCAGGCTCACCTAAGAAATTTCGTTTGATGAAGGGAGCGACCTAAGAGAGGGCTATTGCCTGGAGGACGGAATGCGACCGAGGAGGAACTACACCCTCCAACTGGACCAGGTGTTGTTGGAGTTGATGGGGTGCGCAGCCGGAAGATCGAGTGGCTGGTTGCTCTGCGGCAGGAGACCCAGCCTGTAGACTTTGAGGGTGTTGTACATCTTCTGGACGATGTCCGTGTTGTTCGGAGCCAGATCGAGCCGCTCGCAAGGATCTCGGTCCAGGTTGAAGAGGCATGGATGGGACCTGCAGTCCGGAACGAGGTCGTTCACCTGTCGAACGTTGCCGCAACCCACTGTGGCCTGGTCTCGAAGGTACTTCATGGACAACTGCAACATTTCATATACGAAAACATTTATAATCAATTATCGAGAAAATAAATAAATAAAAAACAGCTTAGATTTTTATTTTATACAGTTAATGAGTCGGTAAGCTTAATAATAGGTAAGGAACTTTACTCTTAATCTCCGGTCTCGAGATCGAGTCCGGCTGTGGGTTGAAAATTGATTTTCTCATATATCAGCGGGCAATTCTTCCTGCAGTCAATCAGTAGGAGACCCTACTAAAGCACACCAAGCGTATGTGAAGTGGAAAACTTATTAAACGTAAACGGTTAACCTCTGAGTTCCTATAACATAAGATTCCTATCACATCATCGTGTACTAGCCGTATTTTGGACAGAATACAAATTTTGGTCTGTATCATATTCCCAACGATTTTAAGTGATCGTTTTATTTGTCAGAATTATGGGATTGTTCATATCTAAATTAAAAAAAATAATAAAAATAATAGATAAGAATAGATATTAGATAAGAATTTACTTAATATAAGATAAAAAATGAATTTACAAACAAAATGTGGATTATTTAAAAACGTAAAAACTATTATTTAATGAATTTTGCTGAATCAAATCATTTATACGATATAATATTTAAAATAAATTGTCTTTTTAATTAAATACGATATATTGAATATATTAATGCATATTGTATAAATATATTTAATAATACAACAAAATATATTATATATATTTATAATCAAATATTTCAAAACTGATGGAGAAATGCTATATATAACCTACAATTATGAATACTCATAAAAATGTATACTTTATCAAGAGCTACATGGATAACTAAACAAATAAAATAAAATAAATAATTACTTAAAAATAATAAAAAATTAAAAAAAACTCCAATTCCTACCTAAACTTTGCTGATAGGTTTGTTACACCACCAGTCGCGTACTACGGACGGTAGGTAACAAATTTGTTCTTCTATTTACAGTTGAACCCAGAACAACATTTACCCGTCCAGTAAGAAAATGTAACAGTCTCTCCTATGCTAACTTTTTTTTCTCATAATAATGAAACTGTGTAATAGCGGCGGAGGGTTAAGGGGCAAGTACTGAACCTTAAAAGGGCTTTGAACCTTTATTTTAAGACTAACTGACTAGAATAAGAATTCCGGTCTAACAAACAATATAAAAAACACCTATAACAAAATACCACCCACACGGTTCATATTGACTCCTAGCATGTTGCCAACCAACTCAGTTGACTAAGAAACTTTGATGAATAGTTAAGCCCTGATTAATTAATTAACTAATTAATACATTCCGAAAACCAAATTATGCTGGGTGTCACATACGAGTATATTAATGGTTCAACTCTGAGAATATAATTTAGAGCTGAAAAACAACAAACAACGTTTCGTATTTTTTTTTTCAAAAGTTCCTTCATTAATATATAATTATAAATTGATTAATAATAATGTAGTTAAATGTATGATTTATTAGGGCGTTTATAGTATCAACATTGAGATCACCAGCTTTTGTACTTGAGTAAGCTTTGCTGATCATATATATATATATATATATATATATATATATATATATATATATATATATATATATATATATATATATATATATAAGGCTTATTTAAAGAGGATACAGAGAAGAACTAGGCAAACCGTAGAAAGTTATAAACAAATAGAGAAGCGACCAAGAAACTTTGCAGGAACAAGAAGAGGAAAAAAGAAGAGGAGGAAATAAAGGCAATTATTGAGGATTTCGAAGGTAAAAATATCAGAGGCTTTTACAATAAAATGAAATCATTGAGAAGAGGCTTCCAGCCCCGAGTAAGTTTCTGTAAAGACAAGGATGGATCACTCCTGGGAGGACAAAAGGAAATCATGGAAAGGTGGAGAAGCTATTTCAGGGAACTGTTTAACCCCGATCGCGAAGACATCCCAATAGTTAATGAACACGGTAGTATAGAAGTCGATTCAGATCTAGAACCCCCTGACCCAGAAGAGGTAGAGGAAGTTATTTTAAATTTAAAAAATAACAAAGCACCAGGAATCGATGGTATTACTGCCGAAATGCTTAAATGTGGGGGAGATATATTATAATATATATATACAAGCATACAAAAAAATAAAATTGGGCTCAAAATAAACGGAAACAAATCTAAGTACATGATTTCATCCAAAAGAAAAACGACTGGTAGATCTCTGATAATAGGAGGATACAGTTTCGAAAAAGTGTCAAAATTCAAATATCTAGGCACAATTGTTAGAGAAGACAATAAAATAGAAGAAGAAATAAAAGCAAGAATCCAAAATGGCAACAAATGCTATTGGTTACTGAAGGAAATTCTTCTAAATCGAGATGTATCCCGAGAGATCAAAGTTAGGTTGTATAAGACCATCCTCCGACCGGTAGTAACGTATGGGAGTGAAGCATGGACCCATACGAAGCAAATAGAGAGATTATTGAATACGTGGAAAAGGAAAATCCTAAGAAAAATATATGACCCAACCAAAGTCGAGAATACATACAGGATTAAAACAAACGCAGAACTCAGAAACCTATATGAAGACCATGATTTGGTCTCGTGTATCAAAAAGGGGAGGATCAGATGGTTAGGACATCTCCAGCGGATGGATCAGGAAAGACTCCCTAGAAAGATATTGGAGGGTCGCCCAAATGGTAAAAGAGAAAGAGGTAGACCCAGGCTGCGGTGGTTGGAGGATGTCGAGGCTGACCTAAGGCTTCTGGGAGTGACGGAGTGGAGAAGAG